>QLTV01003456.1:213356-264902 GCA_003457575.1 Thermophis baileyi
GTAAATGTGTGTGTGTGTGTGTATATGTATGTGTGTGAGAGAGAGAGGGAGGGAGAGAGAGGGAGGGAGAGAGAGAGAGGGAGGGAGGGGGGGAGAGAGAGGGGGGAGAGAGAGAGAGAGAGAGAGAGAGAGAGAGAGAGAGAGAGAGAGAGCTACACAGAAAAGAGGGGGGGGGGAAGGGGGAGGGAGAAGGGGGGGGAGCAAGGAAGAGCGAGAGAGAGAGAGAGAGAGAGAGAGAGAGAGAGAGAGAGAGAGAGAGAGAGAGAGCATTACACTTGGGATTCTCATGCTAAACAGTACAGAAAGGGAAGTTATTAGATCCATGAAGAGTAATTCTATTTTGTTCCTGATATTTTTAAAATCTTGGCTCTGCCTACTTTCTGAGTATAATGGCAGTATCTCTGTGAAGACCAGTGGGGCCTTTCAGAGAAAACATCTCTAACTAAATGCTGTGAGTCTGTTCCACTACAGCCTTCCAGAACAGCTGTTTTAAATTAATCAAAAGCCTTCAAACTATTTGATTGCAGCTAATTTACATCACGAATTTTGTCTTCCTTAGTTATGTTTGCACGTTTTTCTATCTTTGAAAACATTAAAGAAGATGTATTACATTGCAACGAACAATTTTAAATTCTACTTCAGGACAATCTGAATGTTTGAAGTTTTACAATCTTAAAATATATTAGTGGTATATTTGTTTCCATGACAAAAAAGAATACTTCCCATGCTTCATATGTTTTGTATTAATTTTAATAGTTGTCAATTAAATAATGCTCAGAGGAAAGAAGAGATTTAAATGTTTAAACTTGGATGGTTGGCAACACAGTCTTTAGTCGAATTACAGTATGATTATGGGAGGTCCTCAACTTATGACCAGTTGTTTAGTGACCATTTGAAGTTCTGAAGGACGACCTGGGGAGAGCTTATGATTGGGATTTGAAGTTGGCAGTGGGCTGCATTAACAACCATTTGCAGTGTTCCCCAGTCATGTGAACACATTTTACAAAGGTTGTACCAAAACCCAGCATTTATTTCTGGTTTTTGACAAAACTGCACCCATAAGGAATCATTAGTTTGCCTAACAACCATTGCATTCACTTAATGACCACTGCAAAAAAGATCATAAACTCAGGTTGGTCGTGCGATTGGCAAATTTTACTACCATTATGAGTTACAATGGTGATGGGCAGGTTCCACTGTAGTCATAACTCAAGGACTACCTGTATTTCAGATCCCTATTGAATGTCTTTCTTAATTACATCTAAGTTGATCTGTATACACTCACCCTTTAAAAGACATGCTGAAGTATAATTAATTCTTTAGTTTAATTACTTTTGTTCTCAGAAATCTTGGCAAAAATATATTGGTGGGAGCTAGGACTTTAGGATTAAATCAGATCAAGTTGACCCAGAAAAATCAGTGTTTAATGGTCAGAGGTACTCTTGGTTTATTAAATACTGATACTACACAGAAAAAAGTCCAGATGGGAGATTCACGAAAATACCTCCAACTACAATTGCTGGTTCCTGAAAGATAAAATGTTGGTGGCAAGGAAGAAAATCCAGGATGCAGCTTAGCTGCTTCAAAAGAGAAGTTCTCAGGCTGAGGCAGGACTAAAAGCTGATTTAATAAAGGCAAACACCATATGGTAGATTATTAACCTGTTTCTAATAGCCTTCTAAAAGATGAGTTGAATGTCGAAAGTTGTACTTGGAGGCAAAAATAGAATTGAAGGGGAGAAAAACCGGAGGCCAAAATCTGGGCAACTGGGAAATGCTGGTTTTACTCAGGAGCATGACATTTTTGAGTGAAAGCCATAGCATGTGGAAAGCTATGTTTATTCTTTCGCTGATGAGATTGTTGCCTCTCTCTCTCTCTCTCTCTCTCTCTCTCTCTCTCTCTCTCTCTAATTATGGGGGCTGTAATCCAAAACACCTGGAGATTATATTTTAGTTTACAACTGGGCCGGGAGGTTTTGTGTGTGTGTGTGTGTGTGTGTGTGTGTGTACCAATTACATTGCTCTTTTCTTTGGCCAAAGAAGACAGAATTCTGTTTTTGTATGATTCAGGGTTGTCTGCAGAATGCGGTGAAATATTCAAAATGGCATCCATAGTGGTTACCTATTTTGTGAGGGATTGAAATCCAATTATAGTAGAGCCATTTTGGCCTACAAGGTGAATCGCCCAACCACAGAAGAGCAGTAACCCGATACCACAGATCGTTTTTAACGAGAAAGCTTGTTAGATACTGAAAAGAAAATTTGATTTTAAGATTCTTGAAAGGAGGTCGTGGTGACAAAAATAAGGGCATGTTCTCTTTTGGCCAGGCATCTGATAACCCTCACCTTGTCTGACCTTGAAAGTGCTAAGCAAGGTCCAATAACAGTATTTAGTATTTGGATGGGAAACCATCAGATGCCAAAACTTTTTTATCATCACTATGACATGGGCAGCTATAGAAATAGTTTTAAGTCAATCAATCTTCAGGAGTAAATTCTGATTTGAGGACACCTTTATATTTTTATGGTGCTTTATAGTTTTTTAAAAAAATATTACTGTTCAGAGAATGTAGGAATAACTTTTCAAAGCAATAAGTCTAGCAGTGACATTTGAAAACAATGATAAATCTTCTTAATTTCTTACAAGAAAATGACATGATACAAATCTAATTATTATTATGCATCATCATTTTCCTTACTTAACTTTGAAAAGAAAGGGAAATATCTGATATTCTAGAAGTATTCTTACACTAATTTTGGTAAAATCTTAAACCAGGATAATCACTATTGATTTGTTTGGATTCAAGAAGTTCAAGTGTATTTAATATGACTCCCATGCACTGTAGTTCCCATGAGATAGCACATAAATCTTGCAATGTGTGATAATATCATTTTGATTTTAATGATGAGATGATGATGATGATGATGATGATGATGATGACAGAAGTGCTCATTTTGTGTTTGAATCCAAAGCCTACATAGTCCTAATTTGGTTTGAGAAATTATTTGATTCTCATTCTCATTACTTATTTATTCCAGGTAACCAGGAAACCTGTATATCATGTATCCATAATTATTATATGTAAGTTTATCACTCTTATTTCTTTCTTTATCGGTGACTCATTTTCTTTTCTAAATGAAAGCAGGGCTTTCCATTAGATGGTGATAGGCCAGCTTTCCTCAACTGAATGTCCTTCAGGCATGTTAACAGATTTTGGAGATGTCAGAGCTAAACTCCCACACATCAGGAAGGCGCCACTTGGGGAAGTGCCTATAAATGGTTTTTGAATATTTAAGCACAGAAAAGAGATTCTGTTGTAACTCATAGGAAAATGTTTCTGTTACATGTGTTTGTTTATTTACTCATTCCTTTTATATAGCTGCCTGTCTCATGTATGTGACTCTCAGTCAGGGGTGTCAAACTCAATTTCATTGAGGGCCGCATCAGGGTTGTGTTTGACCTTGGGGAGGGTGGGGGGCGTGGCCGAGGGCATGGCCAGCTCGACATCACTCGTGTCGGGAGCAGCTGTGGTGGCCAAGTGCTAAGGCAGGACGTTCCTCAGACCCTCCCTCCCTCTCATTATAATCTTCTTCCTTCCTTCCTTCCTTCCTTCCTTCCTTCCTTCCTTCCTTCCTTCCTTCCTTCCTTCCTTCCTTCCTTCCTTCCTTCCTTCCTTCCTTCCTTCTCTTCTTTTTCCTTTCTTCTTCATTCTCCTTTCTTCTTCCTTCCCCTCTTTCCTTCTTTTTCCTTCCTTGCTCTCTTCCCATCTTCCCTTCTTTTTCTTTGTCTTTCCTCTTTCCCTTTCTCCTTTCCTATCCCTTCTTGGATGCTCAAATGCAAAAGGGGAAACATTTCTCCTTTTGTTTTGTTTTGCTTTTAGTTTGTTTTGCTAGCCCTCTGCCAGCGAAAACGGAGCCTGGGGGGCTGCGTGCATGCCCCCTGGGCTCCGTTTTTAGCAGCGACACCTCCTGCAGCCCTCTGCCAGCAAAAAGGCTCCCCTAGGCCTCATGTTCAGCTGCGACGGCTTCCTGCAGCCCTCTGTCAGCGAAAACAGAGCTCGGGGGGACCACATGCAGCCCTCCCGAGCTCCGTTTTCACTGGCAGAGGCACCATGGGCTGGTCCTTTGCTGTTTCCAGGGCGGCCTTGCGGGCCAGATCTAAGCACCCCATGGGCCAGATCCGACCTGAGGGCCTTGAGTTTGACACCCCTGCTCTAGGTGATTCACATTGGGTCGTTTAAGGCTAATTCCCAAGTAAATTGGTTGTGGTTGTGGCACAGATCATGGTATGAATAAGGTTGATTTTGAATACAGGTAGTCCTTGCTTAGCGATCACTCATTTAGCAACCATTCAAAGTTACGATAGCCCTGAAAAATGATGCTGCAACCATCCCAGTGTCCTCGGGGTCATGTGATTGCAATTCAGGCACTTGGGAACCATCGTGCATTTATGATGGTTGTAGCATCCCATGGTCCCATGACTGCCATTTGCAACCTTCACAGCCAACTTCTCATAAGCAAAGTCAATGAGGAAACCAAGAGGAAGTTAGAAGCCATGCTCATGTGATATTATTCTTAATGACAGCGGGTGATTCGCTTCACAACTGCAGCCAGAACTGATGTCATAAATTGGCATGGTCAAATGACATTGCGCTTAATAACCGTGCCACTTAGCAATTTAGAGCTGCCCATCTCTATTGCATTCAGTAAGTGAGGACTACCTGTATACTCAGTTGTGTTTTATGGACTGTCCTGTTGAAAGTAATAAAAGGAGAAGGAAGGACAATATTACATTTCTGTGCTTCTTATTTATACTGGAAGATGACTTCAGCTTTTGTTTGTTTGTTTAGTGTTCTTTATATTCCTTTCTATTTAGCATTATCAGCTTTTGTCATGTTTGCCAATTTAAGAATGCCAGTAACAAATGACTATTTTCTCCCCCCTTCACTTTTGTTTTTGGGTAGGTACAATCAGCAGTGTTACAGAACATGTCCTCAAAATACTGTCCCAGGTGACAATTCTCACATATGCATTGAGTGTCAACCCAATTGTCAAAGCTGTGACAGATATCAATGTTATTGGTGTGAAGAAGGTTTTTTCCTTCTAGGTAAGTGAAACAACCAGACCAGGAGTGGGTTCCGAAAATTTCTACTACCACTCTGTGGGCGTGGCTTAGGGTTACGCGCGCGCGTGCTCCCCCAGTGCAATTTTGTTTCCGCGCATGCTCAGTCACTATAATCTGCCCAAAACACAGTTGAGGAGCTGATAAGCCGCCCAGAGTCCTTCGGGAGTTGGGCGGCATATAAATTTTATAAAATAAAATAAATAAAATAAATAAGAATAAAGGACAGCATTAACCCGGGGGTGGGTGGGAGGGCCCTTTCCGAAGCAGTAGCAGAGCACAAACGGCCCAAAACGTAAAAAAGCCGCCAAAAATTCACAGAAAAAAATGGTGGCGCCCACGAACCGGCACCGACCAAGGTGGGTCCACGACGCCATCATGACATCACCAGCACCTTGCTACCGGTTCGGGCGACCCAGTACGAACCGGGAGGAACCCACCCCTGAACCAGACCTGCATGCAAAAATACCCAGGAACATAAAGGCCTTTCATTAAGAGTTAATATCCATGATTTGATACTGATGACAGAATAGGATCAGTCTATTTGGGCAGACAACGGATGACATCAAAAAATGAGAAAATAAGGACCCCAGTTCAAATTTCTTGAATGTAGATTGTGAACACAATCAGTGTAACAAATAGAAAATCAAAGACATGAGATGTTTAATTATTTCATTTGTTATTACAGACACCAGACACAATCAAATTAGAAGTTGTAAGGACCACATATGCTAAAACATGTCAAAGTCTAAAATCAAATAGCTATTAGCTATCTTAAAGCACACTAAAATGAAATGCTAGTTACCGTCAAGGGAATGCTTAGTGATGCTTATGTAATCAAATATGAGCCCATTTATCTTTGATTCTCATGAAGGGAGCAAACCCAGACAATTAACAGTCTGAAAGATAATATGGATTTGGTAAATACCCAGAGGGCTGGATGTTATCTCTGAGAAAATCTTCGTAGCTGCATCACAAAATTTGGCTCAAAATGTATAACAGGTCCAGAGGTCTAACATAAGAAGTGAAACATTTACCTCATTTTCTGTACTTAGTAGGTCCTTTAGGAGAGGAGAAGTTGGGGTGGTATGTTGACCTCTATAAAAGATGGTAATAAAACATTATCCATGATCCCAATTGCCTCAGTTCAAAATTCATTTCTTTGATTAAATACTTGTATAAAGGTTCACAAATACTTCAGTGTGCTACATAGAAAAATGTAAGAATAACTGGGTAATAGTTCTTCAACTTTTCATTGAGTCATTTGATCCTATACTTTTGATGATGCATCTAAATAAATTCAACTAATGCAAACACATCTTCTCATTCAGAAATTCAGAAATGCATGAAGACCTAGGTTTTTTTTTAACCAGGCATAAGAGTCAGGAGAGTAATCAAGCCCTCACTATTTGTGAATGATGTTTTGGGGAGCCACTTTATGTGAGTTGGTTGGGAACAGAATTTTAATTCTGGTTAATCACCAAGAGGCACATTAGTGAGATGGATGGCCATATAAAACCTATATAAATAAAGAAAGAAATAATCCTCCAAATGAGTGATTATATATGAAAAAAAATAATTTGAATTCTATCACAAGAAAAGCAGGATGAACCTGAATAATTTTAGTCAGAATGTCTGAGATTATCCTAGCAACTCATAAAGACATTTTGAAATCACACACACACACACACACACACACACACACACCTCTGAGAAGATTCCTTAACTGCACATTATTTTAAAAAGGCTGATGTATGATGTAACGGTTAAGATGTTGACTAAATTTGGGAGACCCAGGCTCACAGTCACCTTCAGCCATGGAAACCCTCTCAGCCCAATCTACTTCACATGCCAATTTAAGCTCTTGAATCAAAGGTGAGAACTAAATTAAATCAAATCCATAAATAACCAGATCTTTAAGTTGTGAGTATAGGAGCATCCAACTTCCAAATCAGGAATATGGAACTTGGCCAACAAATATTTTGCACATCCAGAGTATCCCAAGTATTTCCAAGACTAGCATCCATTGGCAGTGCAGGAAAAGGCAAAACTTCTCTTGTGATCCAATTTCATTCTTACATCATTTCTATACATAACATGTTTTAAATATATACCCATTCCTATTTGGGAAGCTCCCTTTTATTGTTACCTTAAGAATTGCATGCCTCAATATCTGTTCATCTCTACTTGATTGTGAACTGTTGTTCTCTTAGTACAGATTCTTACCAAAGAAATCAAATTTTGTACTGAGCACTCAGATCAATATGTACTGAAACATGATAAACCAACCACTGCAGGGTTATTGGTATTTTTAATTACTTTCATATAAAGCATATCTGAAAACTGATATTGCTTAAAATATATTTTCTTTTAAAGATATTTCACAAATGGAAGTAAAGTTTCAGATTACTTACAAAGAAAAGAATCTATATTCAGTTCTGAGCTGTTTTAGAAGAATCTTTTAGTATCCAATTAGAATGCGGTCTCAAAAATGCCCATGAAGTGTGGGGGAGCAGGTGTCAATAAAGGCAAGATGGAAGCTGTGCTAGAATGACCAAGGCTCCATGCATTCTTTTTGCATGCATCATGTCACATGTAAATAAGAGTCAGGCCTTCGATTGTGAACTTGTGGCTACCATTTGAGTTTATGGATCTGCTCCATATGGATACCTCACCTTTGTCCATTGAAAGAGTACACTAATACAATTGTGTAAACAGTAGGATTCTAATACCCTGGGATGCTTCCATTTGTGTGGGATTCAGATATCCTCTCATCTCTGAATGCTACATAATCACTTAGTTCATTCAATGCCATGTTTATCAACCTGGCAATTCTAGGAGTTGAAGAGTACCTCTCTTAAAATAGCCAAGGCTGAGAAACACTGATTTAATACAGCACAGAGTTACATTTGCAGCTCTAATTATCAGTCTCTACTTGAGGTCCATTTTTGAGGAAGCTATGGGCACGTTCTCTGAAGAGGCTAGGTAGCCAGTTCATTTCAGAATTATTTGCATTTAGCAATAGCAGTTAGACTTATATACCGCTTCATAGTGCTTTACAGCCCTCTCTAAGCGGTTTACAGAGTTAGCATATTGCCCCCAACAATCTGGGTCCTCATTTTACCCACCTCAGAAGGATGGAAGGCTGAGTCAACCTTGAGCCGGTGAGATTTGAACTGCTGAACTGCAGCTAGCAGTCAGCTGAAGTAGCCTGCAGTGCTGCACTCTAACCACTGCGCCACCTCGGCTCTTATTTGTTATTGTGTTAGTGATTGGTGCAACTCTGATTCCCATCATCCATACCTGATAAGTAGAAACTGAGTTTTGTATTGTCAGATTCCCCAATAGTGGCAAGATTATGTGACTCTGTGTTTATGCTTCAGATGGGACATGTGTGAGAGATTGTGGAGCTGGCTTTTACAAAGATGAAATTACAGAAGAGTGTGAACCATGCTACAGGACATGCAAAACATGCAGAGGGGTCAACTACAATGACTGTACAAGCTGCCAAAGAAATTTACAGCTGCTGCATGGGAAGTGTGTAAATCCCCAACACAAGGGAAAGCATGGGAAATTTTGGAATGGTAAGTTGCTTTCATTTTGCTGCATTGCTTTCACTGTTAGTGCTAGGAACTCTTCGAACAGGAAGGAATCTGCCCTTTAGCAAACTCTCAAAGCAAACTGGGCTTATAGAAGAAGAAATGATGTTATTGGCAGACTTGGAAATGGAGTTGTTACTGACATTTGACCTGAGCCTGATATGGGGTGGCTTGACTAGCAATACCCCACAGTTTGTCGGGTGCAAAAGACCAGGTCCATATGTGAAGGTTCAGATATGATTTTTTTTACTAAAAGCCTATGCAGAGGAATCTTCTCAACTAATAGTCAGCACCTGGTTTGAGTTAGATAAGGATCAAGGGCACTCAAGGGAGCTGGACTTAATTCTTTTGTGGCTATGTAGGGATTCTAGGCTAATTCTCCTTTTCACTTCACCCCCAGGTTTTGCCATCCCTTCTTCTACACAGTTAAACTCTCAGGGGTCCTGTGCCCAGTAAAAATGGTGGGCGGGCTGGTCAGGAAACTTCCCTGAAAAGGGGCCATTTTGTCAGGGACTCCCCCAAACCAAGAGTAAATACTTTATTTACACCCATAGCATTATTGATAAATGCACAGTTTTAGACTAGTGTGAGCAGGATATTTTTACCCAAAATTTGCATCTATTGTTTACTGTAATATGTTTACTAGCAATGTCATCAGTTATACCCCATGTGAAGAAGACATCAAGACTAGGCCACATGGTTATTGTTCATCCTGTTTTACTGATAGAGAAGCTGAAGCTGCACACCTCAGACGGTTTGGGCTCCGCATTCCTGAAGGGCCGCTTCTTCCCTTATGTCCCGTCGCGATTCTTGCGGTCGGCTGAGATCGATCTCTTCTCTGTGTCCTCCAGGCATCAAATTGAGATGGAAAGAGCACTTAAAGAGGCATTCTTGGAGAATGCCCAGGTGCTGCCGAAGGCTTTTCCCTTCAAGGCTCACCAAAATCCAAGCCTGAGCGTTATCCGGAAGCGATGTAAGACTAAAACAAATCTTTTTTTAAAATATTGTTATCCAACATGGAAAGGGCAGGACTTCATTTTTCACTATGTAAGATAAGTTGGGCTTTTCCCAAGAACCCCAATATGGAAGTTAATATGTGGGTGAGGAGAATAATCCAGTATTTATATTTAATTTGACAGTGATCCTGGTGCTAAACTTATTCAGTATGAAGTAATAGTCATCAGCCCAAGGAGTAGCAATTCCTATGGCCAAGAATTGTTACCTCAGGATCCTGGCACAATGCAGCATTCAAACTAATGAAACAGTACTTAAACTGTGTTTCACTTCTCCTATTTTGATAATTATTTAATTAAGTGTAAGCACATGTGGCCTGCCTGCTTTACGACAACAAGCAGATTTAGTACAGGTGGTCCTTAACTTACAACCATTCATTTTGTGAGCGTGTGAAGTTACAACAGCACTAGAAAAGTGTCTTATGACCTCACACCTGCAACCATCACAGTCCCATGATCAAAACTCAAGTGTTGGGCAACCAGCATGTATTTACAACCGTTGTGGTATCCACAGGTCATGTGATCGCCATTTGCGACCTCCCCAGCCAGCTTCCAACAGGCGAAGTCAATGGGGAAAGCCAGATTCACTTAATGACCATGTGATTCACTTAACAACTGTAAGGTTTCATTTAAGAACCATGGCAAAAAGGCATAACATTGGGTGCAACTTACTTAACAGCCACCTTGCTTAGCAATGGAAATTCTGGTCCCAATTGTGGTCATAAGTTGAGGACTACCTGTACTTTCTCCATTACTTTGGCATCCTGTATGTTTATACATGGGGACAGTGGGAAATGTCTGTATGAATATCTCAAAGCAAGCATGGATTTTAAACAATGCCATTGGGTGCTTACAATTAATGCAAAGCATTTTCTTGAACCTAGCTCCAGTATTCCAACAAGCAAAAGTTTTATTCCTAAATAATTGGGCTGGAAAAAGATATTAGAATTCCACTTCCTTCTGAGTAGGAGGGGAATCTCCTTATCCAAATTGAGCTACAGGTACTCTGATGAAGTAAATAAAATCCAGAAATTGGAACAGGAGAACCCTCAATCTGCCTGTAATCTTTTTTACACCGAACAGAAGTGCTATTCATTAGATTTCTCTCTTGAGGGACAAACAGATGCTGAGGAAATGTTTCCTTTCTAAAGACCATTTCTTCCCCCATGCCTAAACATGGCACAAATATATCCTGGCAGCTTTTTTTTTTAAATGTTGTTCCATGTTTAGCTCTAATGATGTTAAGTAGGCTCTTTCCATCCAGGTAATCTCAAGGTGAGTTCACCTTTAGGGTTTCTCCCACTTCCCAGAGGGATGTCAGGTTATTGGCAATGATGGGCCACACAGGTGAAGGAAAGATACGAGCAATGGGAACAACAACTTCCATGCTAATATAGTTTTCTGCTAACCAAGAATGGATGGACCATATCATCTCTCAGCAATGTGGAAGAGCATCAGGTGTTCATAGGGCATGGTCCAAAAAGCCAAGATGGCAGCCGCAATGGTATGCTCAAAGCTCCACCTGTTTTAACATAAATTGCATGCCTGATGCACATAAAAATGAATGGAAGTTCCATTGTTGCCACCATCTTGATTTCATGGACCATGTCCTGTAGACACATCTGGATAATCCCAAGAAACAAAAATCCTGTGTAGTAATCCTTCTTTTTGAACAAACTGAACATAGCTGTGGTGGGAGATTTTAGGAGAAGGTATTAATACACTGTGTTGATTTCAATAAAAAATACAGGCTTTCTTTTTAAAAAGTGATAAATTGGGAGACTTTTCCAATGTGATTTTTAGCAACCACAGATTAACCTGTCAAATCCAAATTTACTCCTGATTGTATGAAAGTGTCCTTAACTCAGTCCATAATGACTTTGCATTCTGCAAAATATTTAGGTTTTCCTCCTTAGGTTGCCACTGAGCCATGCTGTGTAATCCTGGTCATGTGACAGACAAATATTGATTGTCCTCTGGGAATTTCTTGTGCCCAAACAATGGAGATGGTGCCTTAGGAGGATGGTTAGAAAGGTATTTCACTGAGAATTCAGCACTTATCTGCAGTCTCAAAATATTACCAATCCCATCACATGGTTAATCACATGGTTGATTATGTGCCGGGACAGTAGGAAGAATAGAGGCAGGGAACCATTAGCAAGATTCTATATTCATATCCAAAGTTTGGATTATGCTAAGTATCCCCATCTCTAGCCTCTTCAAAGAATGGCCTAGTTCAGATACGGCAGATCCAGTATCAAATAGTATGATTTCTTGGAAGACAAACAAGTAACAAATTCCAATACTGTTTTTGGCCTCCTTGTTCAATCAAAACCAACTAATCTGTTCTTAGTTTCCCAGTTTGGATGCAGTATTGGTTTCGTGAACCAAGAAATCTTCTCTAAAACCTCCCCAAGGGAGATTAAGAGGTGGGCACACCTGGACTCCATCCCAACACACTTCTCTTTGCTAAATAGGGAGATTCAACCTTGAACTAAGGAAAAATTTCCTGATACAGCAATTAATCAGTGGAACTTGTGGGTGGGCCATCACAGGAGGTTGAGAAGAGATTGGACAGACATTTGTCCAGAATGGTACAGAACTCCTGCTTGAGCAGGGGTTGGACTAGAAGACCTCCCAACTCTGTTATTCTGTATTCTGAATGATCCAATGAATTGAATCCATTTACTTACAGGCTGGGTCTGACAGAAATAAATTTCAAATGATTTGGATATGGTATGGCTTACTACTATTCTCAATCTGGCAATTTTTCAAAATGTGGTTTCAGGCAGGTGTCATTTTTTGATAGATCGAAGACCTAAGAAACAAATGATTTCTGCAGACAGATAATTTTCCTACTTGTAAATTGTTGTGTGCAGGAAAAAAAACAACCCATCGTCTTCCTTAACCAAAGTTGGATCATCTCCTGCAGACTGCTTCCCCCATAGAATAGAGTTTTTCCAATGTCTGTTTCCAACTGGAAAAGCAGAAAATAGTAAACTAGAAGATGCAGGACTGGAACTCTCTCTCAGTCTACTCCCTCCCTCTTCCCCCCACAAGCCCACACATACTTACATACACACAGATGTACTCACACAAATTCCCATATACACAAGATCTACATGCATACACTTTGCATCGGATGCCAGATTTTCATATGTACTAACTAGTTAGTAAGAGGACGGTTTTAATAAATCAGTTCTTAGCAAGGATAATCTTAATAAACTGTGACAGAGTCTAAAATAATGAACTTGAATTTATCAAGCTTCTCTTTCTTTTCTATCCAAGGGGGAAAAAAGTCTGGGTCAGTAAGTGTTGCTCTGAACATCTGTATTTTATCTTGTGTACCAGATGATGTTATTGGGGAGCCAGGAGACACAATAATGAAGGCCTTGATTCACTGCATGTTAACACAGCAGTTCGGCTGGAAGAATGATTTAAGAAGCATGAACAGGCAGATTACTAACATGTTAAGTCACCAAACTTTTACATTCTTCCGCCAATCCACAGACACATAAAAATGGGTAAACAAAAGAAAATAAGGTGAATATATTGTGCCAATGTTTTTCAGCTGGGAATGTTTTAAAGACTTTTTTAAAAAATCAACATGCAGTTTCAAACCATATTTTGCGTCAGTACCAATTTTGTTTAATATTGTTGGGTTTTGTTCACAACTGATAGGTTTTAAATATATACAGTCGCCATGCCTGCACAAACAAGTTCAGAAGGATCTGGAACAAGAGACATTGGCTCAGGTTCTCTTCTCAGGCATTCAGAGCGCAGGAAATTATCTGGCTCGGATTCAGACTCTTGGTCTCTGTAGCTCTAGTGTTGTCTCCATACAGAATGAGAGAGAGAGCCACCAGATTTTCAGATGAAGGATTTGGTTTGGTTACACTTGGTTCATTTAGGTTTTCTTTAGGCCCAAGTTTCTTTAGGAAACTGCAAGGGATGAATTATTGGTGCTTTCATTGCCTATTTCCAACTCTTGATATATTTGCCATGCACTTCCTATGCTCTGTAGCATCATGATGTCCTTGAATTACTATTATGTTGAAGTCCAGTGAAAATGCCCCATAAAGCCTCCCAATTCAATGATGGTGACTGGTTATATAGGTAGGCGAGAGCTGAGCATTTTACAGCCCCTGGCCCACATCTGGCCTTTTGGTTGTCCCTGTCAGGCCCACGTGGATTGCTTTTATTTTGAAGCTGTCTGGTATTTTTTTTTTCCAATTTACATTTGTGCGTGCATGCATAGCTATGCACCTTCACAACTCTATTGGTTCAGCCTTCCACAACAATTCCAGTTTCTCATGTGGCCTCTTGGGAAAATTAATTGCCCACCCCTGAGCTAGACTCTCTGAAGCCAGCTAAGCTTCTCAATGATTTGTAAACTATGTAGAAAATGAGAATTCTGCAGAACATTTAACATAAAAGGTGATAAAATTTAAATACCTTTGCTATGAACACTTTACATTTGTAGAAATTGGGGGAGGCATTTAAAGATGTACATGTCTGGGTTACAATTTATTTCTCCACAACTCTTACCTTTATCAATCTCTTAAATCCAGAAACTGCACAATTTCTAGGATTTATATCATGTATATTTCTATTTCGATTAAACTGTATTTTAAAACTATAATGTTACATATGTGAGTCTTGTTCAGTGTTTATGCATGGGTGACTATAGTTCTGCAAAGTTAACAGATTAAGAAACTAGCTCCATCTGTGGATGTGAAAGCAAAGCCAATTTATGCTATCCTGGCCACACAAATTATTGTTATATTATTGCAAATGATATGATACAATCTCTTTGCTGTGCAGTCCCTCATTTATCAATACATTTTTTTCTGAATTTTTTAAAAAAGGAATATCATTATTTTTTTTACAGTTATTCTGGAATATGGTTCTGTGAGACTGTTCCATTTATTTTCCATTAATAAGTGCAAGGTACAAGCTATTGATGATAAATGAACAACCACTTTTATATCTTGGAGAACCATAAATGATTAAGAATCATAAAAAGAGAAGGCCTTACTTTGGCTTATGAAACAAAATGTAGCAGAAATATTATTCACGCACAAACCAATAGTTATAACCTTCCCACACCTGTTGCACTCAGTAAGCAAAGATAGAATTTTATCAATAATATAAATTATTTCTTTTATAATTTTGATACAGTGGGTGGAAATGTAAAGATACTGTACTGTGTAGTTAACAGTGAATGTATAATTTATGAAATGAATATATCATCCCTACTTTAATTTATACGTGTACGATTATTTTAGTTGAACTTAATATGTTTGCTTAAGAACAGAAAAGTAGACAAACATTAATAATGCTCTTAATATGCATAATGTAATGTTATGTAATATAATACATAATGTTAGAAGTGCTCCAATAGAGTTGCACTTGTAATTTAACTTTTGATCAGCAAATTTACCATCCAGAAAGACAGCTAGGGTTCAGACATTAGCTGTCATTATATCCTAACAATTTGCCATCTCTGAGGCTAATAGCACCTGTTTGCAGAATTCAAACTGCCTTGGAAGCTATGTATGGGGCTGTTTTGTGTGTATTGTTGCCAGGCTTTTGAAGAACTGATACGGCATTTAGAGAGATACAAGGAAAGCATAGCTAGGTAATTAATCAAAGAAACAAATGCATATTTGAGCACATCAAAGTACATGCCATTCTGTTAGAGGAATTTTGCAACCTGGAGGTTTTCAAATTTTCCCAGGAAAAGCAAAGCAAATAGGCAACCAACCGTATTGTATTTGAATGCAAGTTTGACAATGAGCAATGTCAAATTCAGCTTTGAAGCATCTATTAATAAAAATCTACATTTGCTGAAGATAGTTTGAATTGTTGGCTGGTAACTATTTAATGTGCCATCTGCTTCCCAATTCCTGATGCATGTTCCCCTCTGCTGGAAATTCATAAGTATTACAGTAGTAGCACTTAGAATTGGAATCTCAGCAGCTCACAAGAGTTCGTAAAGCACTTAATTAACAGACAACGTTCAGATGTTGTATTGAAGATTAAAGAATACGTTGTTGGAAAATGCCTACATCCACTCCACTAATTGGTTGTTGATGTCCATTTACCCCTTCCTGATCCAATGGACACCAATTCACCAGGACTGTGTCGATAACTGCTTTGAGTTTTTGAAAGCTTCTGCTTCTGCTGCTAGCTAATATTGGTTGTTTATTGATAGATGTACTGTGTAGGTAATGGGTTGGATATCACTGCATCATCATCATCATCATACTTCTGCAGAGAACGCTGAAAATACATTATGATCTAAGACAAAACTTATTAGGCATCTCAGAAGATGGTCAAGGTAATGGAGAGGACAAGAGCATGAACAGCCCACCTAGCCATTTCTTCATAGTGTCTTGACTTTCACCTTTCCTCCCAATCCAAAACTATAATGATTGTATTCTTGTAAACTGAGCTTCTGAAAAAGAAGTGCAATGGGTAGCATGCCTTGGTCACTCAGACACTAGGTGCACATATTGAAGTCAGAGTGCCAATTGTAGATAACTATCTGGACAAATAATAATAGATAAATTTAGCTTGGAAATGCTTTTTGGGGTAAGCAGGCCCTGTTTCTCTTTTATTTGCATTGCAATGTCCTACAATAGCAGGAAGGATTTCATCACCTCAACATCTGTCCCTTCGTTGTGGAAGGTATTAAATGACACTATATCATAATCATATTTGGAATCAAGTACTCAGCCAGGGTATCAAGAGATGTCCAGTGTTACTAACTAGTTTCTTTTCTCTCTCTCTTTCTAATACAGCAACAGCTACTGATTTTCAGCCATGTGCTCCTTCATGCAAAACCTGTGAAACAGCTGCTGATAGATGTACTTCATGCCCTGCAGGTATTTATTTATTCCACTAAGATACCATATAATCAACTCCAGACTCACAGCATTTTACAGTAGCAATCAACAATAAAGCATCTACAATATGGGATTAAGTCCATCTAGTGGACCAAGAAGAAGGGCCTTCTCCAGGTGGCTTCCTCCCTGTGGAACATCATCCCTGCGGAGATTAGCCCTGACTCTGACACTCTTTTGCAAGATTGTGAAGACATGGTTCTGACAGTGGGCCTGTGAACCCAGAGTGATACGGAGCCCAATGTGTGATTGATTGTGGTCGGCCCAGGAGTAAGGGTTTATTGCAGTGGTGAAATCCAAATTTTTTTACTACCGGTTCTGTGGGTGTGGCTTGGTGGGCGTGGCTTGGTGGGCATGGCAGGGGAAGGATACTGCAAAATCTCCATTCCCACCCTACTCCAGGGGAAGGTTACTGCAAAATCCCCATTCCCACCCCACTCTGGGGCCAGCCAGAGGTGGTTATTTGGTGGTTCTCCAAACTACTCAAAATTTCCGCTACGGGTTCTCCGAACTACTCAAAATGTCCACTACCGGTTCTGTAGAACCTGTCAGAACTTGCTGGATTTCACCCCTGGTTTATTGTTTTTTTGTATTTTATCTTTGTAAGTTGCCCAGAGTCACTATGAGTGAGTTGGGTGGCCATATAAATTTTCTAAATAAATAAAAATACAATCAACAATTTCAAGGATACTTCGTAAAAAAAAATTTTAGAATGCAGACATAAACATAGGAAATTTAAAAATTTAAGAACAATAAATATTACTACTACTATTAGTAGTAGTATATTAATCATAGAATTGCCCATCTTGAAAGAGTGCCATAATTAGGTAATAGATGGAATAAAGTGTAGTTTTAAGAATAGGTTCTTGCTTCCATAAGTTTCACTTTATAGAAGTGAGGTACAACTGAGAGATTCTTTTGGGAAAACTACTAGATAGGGTAGGGATCATGTCATTTGTCAAGTTAGCGGGAATTTGGAAACCAAGATTCTTGCGCAAAATGCTGATCATAAGAAGCTGGCTTAAATACAAAATGACAAGTTTCACATTTGTTATAGTAGCTTATCCCTTGTTTTTTCTGCACAAATTCAAAATGGAGCACTGAATTGCAGTGACCTGCTATTTTCATTTTATAAATATGTCTGTGGGCCTATACAGAGCCCAGAGGCATTGTGTTAAAATATAATTCCATGTTATTTATTTTTATCTATGAAAGAAATGATTGTTATCCTTCCATCTTTATCCTCAGGATATGTCAGTTCAAATCAATATAGGCAACAGAAAACAATAATAGACCTTTCTTCCACTAGTATTGGACTGATGATTGACCTGCCAGCAAGTCTATGTTGACTGTTAGTTGACTTGTCTCCATAATGATTTGTCCCAAAACTGGTTTTTCAGGTCTTTCAACAATTCACCCATAGCTACTATAATTGAGTCCATCCACCTTGCTGTTGGTAGCACTCGTCTTCTCTTTCCTTCTAACTTTCCCAGCATTACAGCCTTCTCCAGAGAACTAGGTCTTCATATAATGTGCCTTCAAGTAGGATAATTTATGCTTGGTCATTTGTTCCTCAAGTGAAAACTCTGTGTTGATTTATTTGATGAGCCATTTGTTTGTTTTCTTGGCTGTTCATGATATTGTCAAGAGCCCCAAAGTTCAAAAGCATCAATGCACTTTCTGTATGGCTTGTTCAAAGTCCAGCTTTTGCTTCCATAAAATGTCACACGGAATTCCCTTGTCTCTTTTCCAAAGCTTTCAATACTACCCTACCAAGTCCTAATATGCAGTATATTTCTTGACTTCTGGTTACTTTACTCTGAAGGTTGACCCTAAGAGGCAAAAGCTATCTACCACCTTACTATCTTCATTGTCCATTCTAAGGCTGTTTACTGTACCTAATGACAACAGTTTGGGCTTCTTAATAATGACTCATTAAGCTATGAATAAAAAAAGAGCATAAAATCATTTGGTGAGTCCCTATGCAGCGCCCTTAGAAGAATAACACTCCTTTAAACATCAGTGGATATGTAATAAATAGTATATCCCAGAATGTCTTAATCTTAATGACAGTCTCAATGGATGTTTAAACTATAATTCTTCAAAATGGGCACAAGAGAGCAGAGGTGGAAAAGTCTTAATAATAATAATAGGTAGTCAATATTTGCAACAGTACCATTGGCTGTCTTTCAAATACACAATTTATACCTATACCAGTGCTTCTCAACCTTTTCTTCATCACGGACCCCCTTTAAATATCTTTTGTGGCCATGGACCATGGCTATGTACGGACCCCCAAGACTTAACTCAAGATTTAAATCATAACATTTCTTCAAGTCTTCATGGATCCCTTGTGACCACATTGCGGCCACGGACCACAGGTTGAGATCCACTGACCTATACCATTCTTTTTCAGGCCAATTTCTTTTTGCTGGGACCTGTGGCCACGATTGCCCTCCTCGAACGTTTCACAATATGAAGACAAAACAATGCGAGAACTGCACCGAGGACTGTGAAGAATGCACAACAAATCAACACTGTCTGAAATGTTTGTCCAATACAAATACACCACGCTATTTGCACAGAGGCGAATGCTTGCAGGAGTGCCCCATGTATGTACCCATTTATATTCATTCCTGCAAACTCCTAGGTTGTCTTCACATTTCAGTGAGGCATTTCCACTTCCCCATTTTCTATGTATTGCAATACTTGTTGAAATACATACAATGCATTTCCACTTCCCTATTTTCTATGTATTGCAATACTTGTAACTTTCTCCTTGGAGAAGGCTATGAGGTCCCTTGGCTTCTTCAGAATGTTTGCAAAGATACATATACATTCCTCTGGCTTTCTCTGGTGGGTTTCCTAGACAGATTCCCATTCCAACATTCTAAGAACGTGAACAGCCCTTTGAGAACTTATTGAGAATGTATTATAATACAGGAGGAGGGAGAAAAATAGGATGAAGTCAAGAGATCGACTGACTGAGGAAGGATCTAGTTTACAATGATTTTCATATGCTTAGTTAAAAGAAAGATTGAATATGGATACGAAGCTAATTAGAATTGAAAAACAGAAAATGGAATTTGAAATTGAACTACCAGTATGTAGAAATAACGAATGTGTAATATCAAAAATGTATAAACTTATGTTAAGATTTAAAACAGAAGAAAAGGTTAGAAAATAGTGACACAGCTGGGTGGATGCCTTGGTCAGAGGTCAGGCATTCCCTAATGAAGATCCAGAAAGTAGAAGGACAATGAGAATCAGGGTGAACATCACTGCCTTCAGGACAAGGGCCCTACAGGATCTAATACTGTTTGCTGAAGCATTTTCCTTTCTGCTTTTTTAGAAAGACTTTAGAATCAGATGAGCAACTGGGCAGAGAAAGACTGAGTGATTGGCATTCATTTTACTATTTTATTTCTAAAATATTTTGTTTGTGCAGGGCCTCAGATTCAGTTCCAAAAAGGACTTTGAAGTACACGGGAAGGGAGGATATGGAAGAAACACCCCACCCCTTGTCTGCACCTGCTTTAAAGCAGTTGTCTCTTTCTCAGGACTGTTTGGCAGTTACAAAAGGCTGATTGTTCCTAATACATGACTATCTAAAGGTTGTAGAATCATTAAATCCGGGATCTAAGGACACCCAGCTGCAATATTGGCCAAGTAGTCCATATTACAATCATAGCATCATTTCCATTAAGAGCATGTTTTCCCAGATCAAAAACACTGAGATGAAAGTTGCTGCTTTGATCCTTTCAAATCACCTGTTAAACTTTCTGAGCAAATTCCCTGTATTGCTTACTTTGCTTTATTCAGGGTATCAGAAGCTTGAAAAAAACATAATTGAATTAACATTAATTTAATTTATATCTATAAGAAGTATAATTGTTTCCAAAGGAAGTGAGAAATATGCTAAAATATTTTTGGGGTTCTTCTGGAGGACCTGATCTTTCATAGTTTGATAAGGAGATATGTGGATCTGGTGCTAAGTTGAGCATTTCCTTTGCGTTTTGTTCTTCTTCAGTGTGGTGGGAATGAAATTGCTTTGCCATTGTTCTTCAAAGAAGAAATTGGTGGTGTAATTATCTTGAATGAAATCCAGGATCCTTGGCAAAGGGATTGTGTGAGTCTGGTGGTCTTCAACCACCCAGGCTTTTTACTTTCAGATAAATCCTGAGGAAACAGACCTTGAGGAAATTCATCCTAAGGACCTTCTGGGGTTTTTTTTTAGATCAAGAAATGTAGGCAAACAAGGAGACTCCAGAATGTTGGAGAAAAGTGTCCCAGGAAACAACAACAGCAGCATTTTTCACCTTATTGCAATCATAAAGTTAGCTCATAAACTCCAGCAAATTGTATTCTTCAGAATGAGAAAGTAAAACAGAACTTCTAAGTTTTATCTTGAAAAGAAAATTATCCAGAAACTGGATTTCAGTACAGTAATGTGATAGGAAACTTACCATTTCAGAATCAAAGATAACTAATGAACAAGTACATAATTACGATACCTTGGTACTCATCTGGCTTGAAACTCATCAAATTTGGTACTCAATGTATTTTGATGCAAACATTTGTCCCGATACTCATTGTTTGGTAGTCAACACACAAACTAGAACTTGTCTATGTCGGCTGCCTTGTGACTCACTACATTATTCCTTAAGGGAAAAATTTGTTTGGTACTCATCATTTTTGGTACTCATTGCACCTCCCTGAACCAATTAATGATGAGTAGTGAAGTACCATTGTAAATACTTTTAAACTCATCCTCTCAATATTTTTTTAAAATAGAACTTTATTAAATTTCAAAAGGATATAACATATTAAAAAATCAAGAACAGAAAAATTAAGAGGTAAAAAGAGAAAGGAGCAGAGAAAAAGCAAATTTGAGGGGTGCAGATAGAAGGGGGGAAAGCTATGCAGTACTTTCGCTGAGAATTAGAATGTATTCTGTCACTTGATGGTTTGTTTTTTTTCCTTTCTTGCTGCAGGGGCTTTTTTGCTAAAGATGAGAAGTGCAGGGAATGCAGCCCGCCTTGCAAAACATGTAGAAAAAATGCCACCACATGCCTCTCCTGTGAAAGGCCCTTGCTGCTAGAGGGCTTCAGATGCAAACCTGAATGCTCCAAGGGGCATTTTGCTGCCGATGGAGGCTGTGAAGCTTGTCCTCAGATGTGTCAGGAATGTATTCATCAAAGCAAATGCAAAGGTAAGCCAAGAATCCAGTGAGCCATGCAGCGTTTCAATCTTTCCACTCATCCAAAATGTAGAAACTTCTTCCGAATGCATCGAGCTCAGTTCTGTCCTTCAAAGCTCATCTTGGCATCTTTATCTTTTAAGCATAGAAAATATAACAACTGATCTTGTAGACGACCCACACTCTGTCAAAGACCTTGGAGTACTCATTTCTAAAGATCTAAGTGCCAGAGCCCACTGTAACAACATTGCCAAAAAGGCGTTAAGAGTTGTTAACCTAATCTTGCATAGCTTTTTCTCTGGTAATATTGTACTACTAACTAGAGCATACAAAACATTTGCTAGACCAATTCTCGAATACAGCTCATCTGTCTGGAACCTGCACTACATATCAGACATTAATACAATTGAGAGAGTACAGAGATATTTCACGAGAAGAGTCCTCCATTCCTCTACCCGCAATAAAATACCTTATGCCACCTGTCTTGAAAGTTTGGGCTTAGACAACTTAGAACTACGCGAGTGGTCAATGCCTGGAATGCACTACCTGGCTCTGTGGTTTCTTCCCCAAACCCCCAAAACTTTAACCTTAAACTGTCTACTGTTGACCTCACCCCATTCCTAAGAGGTCTGTAAGGGGCGTGCATAAGCGCACCAACGTGCCTACCGTCCCTGTCCTAATGTCCCTTTTTTATTCGTATCCTTTTCATGTATTGAAAATCATGTTTATACTTTTATCTGTTATCTTATATATGCTTGACAAATGAATAAAATAAATAAAAAATAAATAAATAAAATAAAATAAAACTTCCCAAGGGACTGTTTAATAAGTTTAAGTTAGAAGTAAAGCAATGAGACCCAGTTACTCAAAATCCAGAAGTTAATGATGAAAATGTCTTGATAAACATCCCAATCTGAAAGCCATTGCCAGCCAGCTGAAGCCAAAGAAGGGAGAGAAGCTATGTTTTTGCACATCTGTATAGGTGGAGATGCATCTTCTTCTTCTTTTTCTATAATTTTATTGTACTTTAAAAAAATAAATACCAAGAAAACAATATCCAGAAACAATTAAAGAACAGTGGTATACACATATCCAACCAATGAATTAGTCACACAGTGATAACACCAAGACAAACAAAAAGACAATAAAAATAATAAATTAAAACAAGTAAATAGAAAAAAGCAATAACACACAATATACTATGTTGATATAAATCACCTAAACACACTGCATATTCTTTAACAGCAATATATAAAACTTTACATTAAACCTTATTTCTGCTTGTAATATATTATTAAATGTATGCCAAATGGAAATATGCTATTTTTTAATTAGTGAGAAAAATAGTTTCTTTCAAGATGAATAAATTACATATTTCTTGAATTCAAACTTGATATGTGGGGTAATAGTACTTTTCTAATCTCTCAAATGATTCTCTTAATTATTCCCCATGTTTGATACAAGCAATATTTCTCAAAATGATTGGATTCCATGATTTTGGAATTATAGTTCAATATTACTTTCATGTTTTTAACTTGCAAATATTTATCCCTATATCGAGCAAGTTCAGGCATCATGATTTTTAGATGGTTAAGGGTTGTTTAAACTTTGTAACAACAAGAGTCACTGTTGTGAGATGTCACTATATAAATCATATAAACAAATAAATATATAACATTAGTAATATTTTTGTAATATTTTTCCAACTCCCCACATCAGGGGAGTTGGAGTTGGGAGTTGGGAGTTGTCCCTATGACTAAATAGTATGTGTTGATGTACTCTCATATTTCATTTATCTGTTACAGTGAAAATCTAGAATCTGTTCTTTCCAATTCATTCTTTGAGGAATCCAATAAACTCAGAATAAAATATGTTAATCAATTAACTTTAATTCCAAAGAAGCAAACTTCACCATTTTTATGATGTTCCATTCTCAGTTATTCTCATTCTTTACTCTATAAGTAAGGAATACCAGCAATTTCAAATTTAAATATACAGGTTTTTTTCCATTTTGACATTGGTTTGATTTCATAAACAGATTCCATAGAAAGTGGGGGAAAGGGCATCTGGATAGCAATAGCACTTAGACTTCTATGCCGCTTCACAGTGCTTTACAGCCTTCTCTAAGTGATTTACAGACTCGGCATATTGCCCCCAACAATCTGGGTCCTCATTTTCCTGACCTCGGAAGGATGGAAAGCTGAATCAACCTTGAGCCTGGTGAGATTCAAACTGCCAAATTGTCAGCAGAAGTAGTCTGCAGTACTGCATTCTAACCACTGCACCAGCACGGCTCTTTATCATACTCAAAACATGCTTGAGTTGATTATAATGCCACTGAGAACATGTTAGGCTAAGACAACGTTTTCTGAAGTTGTTGAAAATCCTTTAAAATCATCATTGCAAAGTAACTGATTTAACATAACTGTTCCAGAATCAGACCATACAACTTCCACCTATTTTTAGAGTAGATAAAGAGTAGAGTTTTTCCACAAAGTGAAACTTGACATCAAATCCCATCTACAGTACTGTACATCCCAATAAGACCCACCATATGTCAAAGCGAGAAGGAAGGTTATGTCTACCTATCATATAAAAAACAAGACAGTTGTGTTCTTTTGCGTACCTTGATTGGATCTATCTTTTTTTCTTGAAAGTATGTGTTCCTCCCTTCCATCTGCACAATGGCCGGTGTTTGCAGAATTGTCCCTCTGGTTTTTACTCTCTCTCCACCCACTGCCTGTCCTGCCATGAGCTCTGCAGAGAATGTGAAGGCCCAGAAGATGATGACTGCATTGCCTGTCCTGATACTTCCTATGCATTATTCAGAGGCAGATGTCTTGAATACTGCCCAGATGGCACTTACTTTGAAGATGAGACCAGCAGCTGCAGAGGTATTCCTTTTTCAGTTCAACTGGTAATCCGATTCAGAAAGTCCATTTGATTCAGACACTTCCGTCAAATGACATTTATGTTCCCGCAGCTCTTAAGTTTTAGACCTGTTCTTTTAATCCTCTCCCGTAATACAAGAATGTGCCATGCATGAGACACTCATCTTCAGCACATTTATTTGCCTGTTTAGTTAAATCAGATTTATAAAGCCACTGGAGTCCAGATGACTCTTGAGTGGTGAACAATAAAAACCAAATATAAAAATAATTAATCAAGAATGTCCCAAAGGTGCTATTCAAAACTTAATTTTGGTTTTTTCCTTGAAAATGTTTCACTTCTCATCCAAAAAAAATTTCTTTATTTCCCGACAAAGCTTCTTGGATGAGAAGCAAAACGTTTTCAGGGGAAAACACAAGAAAGTCCAGTTGCCTTTTGAGCAGCACCTTAGGGACAACCATGACCTGGATGATTGAGAATCTCCATAAACAATAAATCAAGAAATAGTTAATAAGGAACAACCCACAATCATCCCAAAGAAGCCCTTACTTTCCCTACCTGGGTTAAGAGACAGATCTTTAAGATTTGCTTGAAGAAGGACAGAAAATGAGCTGTTTAAATGCTTAGGGGCAGATTGTTATAAAGGGCAGCATTTCGGACCAGCTGTAAATTCCAAGTGGCCTTCAGGAGTATGTGGCTTCCCACATGCAAGATGACCAAGGCGTAAGGGATGTGAGGAGGCCATAACTGGTCCACCGTCAATCTTTGCAGTGATTTTCCTATAGGAAAACCCTTCCAAGTTATCCATCAGCCCCATATGCAAAAGTGTAACCCATCCAAAACAAAAGGTAATCCTCAGACCCAGGCAATCCCACAGTGGGTTTAGAAGGGTGCCATGTTCAATGATATTGAAAGCCACTGAGAGATTCTCCAGATGTATTGGGAATGAGTCTTCTAGAAATCCCAGCCAATTTGGTCAAAGGTTGGAGATTCTAGAAGTTGAGATCCAAACACAGCTGGAGCAGAGATGGGTTCGCACCGGTTCTATAGAACTTATAGCAAACCACTGGTGACGTCACGGAGCCGGTTCTGTTGGTGCCGGTCCGTGGACGCCGCTATCTTTTTTTTTTTTTGGATTTTTTTATGGGGGGGGATTTTATTTTATTTTTTTGGAATTTTTTGCTATTTTTTCTTCTTCTGTGCATGCCAGAAGCCAAGTCCCCGGCACTGCACATGCGCCGCCATCTTATTTTTTGCTCTCTTTTTTTTTATTTTTTTTGCAAATTTTCATCACTGCGCATGCGTGCGCGCGGCCACATGGTGCAGCCACGCGGTGCGGCTATGCGGCGCGGCCACGCGGCATGGCCACATGGCGCGCAATGCACACATGCAGCCACACGGCATGGGAGGAAGCGAACCGGCGGTGAGGTAAGTTAGAACCCACCCCTAGTCTGTGAAAAACATGTAACTTTGAAGTTTAAGGTTAATTAGATTACCTTCCACCTTTTGATTTATGGAACGTCTATTTTCAAAAGTGCTTTTCATTAAGCTAAATACAGAGGAAGAGCTTATTAAGAAATGTGCTTCACACTCACCTGTTGATGTCAGCGGTAACTGGGGCCTCACATGGTATGAATCTCATTTGTGTGGCATATTCATTTCACATATGTTGTGTTCTGCAGATATGAACTTGCAGATCTCCATTGAGAACAAAACACTCAAAAAAATAAATGGTGGCATCTTTTTGCTTTGTTACTTTTTAGCCTGCAATGAGACCTGCGTAACTTGTTCATCTGGCACAAAGTGCCTTTCCTGCGAAGAAGGCCTGGTGATGACCAGCAGTGGCCTCTGTGTAATCCCTCAGTACTGCTTGCCCAATCAGTACTATGACAGGGAGGGCAGGACATGTAGGCCTTGCCACAAAGACTGTCTCCATTGCAAAGGACCAGGCAACTTTCAGTGTCTCAGCTGCCCAAGTGGTCTGCATCTTCTCAGTAAGTATTTGCCTTGTCTTTTTAAATCTCTGTAGATGAACTGCTGCCATTGTTTGATAGCTGGGGTTACACATCTTGCTAAGCAGTAGTTAATTTTAACCCTGCTTTCTTAAACAGCCACAAAAGCTGAGAAACACATAAAATTAAGTCATAAAATATGGTTTACACATTACAGTTACTGGATTCACCCACCACACTAAGCAAAAATCAGGACTTAAAACCCAGCAGTATCAGATCAGTAATGCAGAAGATGGGATGTTGCCATGCAGAGAGCCGAGGTGGCGCAGTGGTTAGAGTGCAGCACTGCAGGCTACTTCAGCTGACTGCTAGCTGCAGTTCGGCGGTTCAAATCTCACCGGCTCAAGGTTGACTCAGCCTTCCATCCTTCCGAGGTGGGTAAAATGAGGACCCAGATTGTTGGGGGCAATATGCTAACTCTGTAAACCGCTTAGAGAGGGCTGTACAGCACTATGAAGCGGTATATAAGTCTAAGTGCTATTGCTATTGCTATTTTTGGTGACATTTTGTGCATGTTCACAAGAGACAGGGTGAATTGTGATACTCCATCTAGCATTTGCCAATTTTGTTCTAGGCCCAGGAAGACTGCTTAGCACAATGTGTGAATCCAGGATCTCAGAATTTCTATAGGGAAGGCGTAATAGTAAACTGCCTTGTCTCTAAGCAATTTCCGTTCATAAGCCATGTTTATACAACATTCTAAGCACACTTTCCTTAACATATTGAATAGGCACAGTTCACAGGTTCATACAACGTGCCAAACCATAATATTTAGTTTAGCGATCACACTGAATGAATTCACATAGTCACAAATAAGTCACAAATAAACAAAGCAACACTCAATAGTATAAACCCAGACCCAATATGATGAAGAAATACCCTTCTTTCTACAGCTTCTCCTGCATTCTCAAAATCTGCTCCAGAGAGAAGGGGATTATTTTGTGTGAAGTTCACTTGCACAATGCTAGATTTCATCCTACAAAGGTCCTGGGAGTAGAATATTTTAGAGAATTAAAGTATTTCTCCTTTCAAGTAATCCTATTATTCACATTCAGAAGAGCAGGTGACAACTCAGTCACTGATCAAATGTAGAAAGGTTGCTTGGTTGGTCCAAAGAATTTCCGCATGTCCCTGCTACAGATTATATTAAATCTTTGTCATCCCAAACATTAGGTTGTCTTTTGCTATTTTGCCTTAGATGCAACCTGTGTCGGTTCCTGTCCTGATGGGTACCATGAAGATACTAACTCCCACTGCCACCCTTGTCACAGAACCTGTAAAACCTGCAATGGAAAACACAGCACCCAGTGCCTTCTCTGCCCTCTAAACCGGTACAGGCAAGAAGACCTGTGTGTCCAGAACTGTACAGCTGGGTAAGATCCTGAAAAGGGACAAGGATCGTGGAAGAGATGAACAAAATGGCACAGAGAAAGAAAGAGATACAAAAACAGTGAAGAGATTAAGGGTTTGACAGACAGCTATCCGAAAGGGGTTAGAATATCAGCTGAGGACAGGGTTCAGGCAAGCTACATACAAACAATTCTTAAGTTTGGAGGACTCTCTACTAGGATGGACATCAGATTCAATAGCCTGGTTGCCTTCTGAGAAGCTCCATCTTCTCAGCCCATCCCATTACTTAACAACATAGATTTACAAAGTACAAAATGCTCTGAAATAAATTATCTCTTTATTTACAATGTAATTATTCTCGACTCTACTCAGCTTGGCTTTACTATTTCATTGGTACAGGTATTATGTCAATAGTGTTACCAGGACCTGTGAGAGATGTCACACAAGCTGCCAGAAATGTTTGGGACCGGCACCTACAGAATGCTTATCCTGTGTGGAAAATTTCTTCCTACTGCACTCTTCTGGCCAATGTGTCTCTTCCTGCCCCGAATATTACTATGCAGATCTTGATACTCAGACTTGTGAACGGTGCCATCCAATTTGTCACACTTGCAAAGGTAAGTTCAGGCTCAGAGCCATATAAAGGCTGAAGTCACACTTTGTTTTAATTCTTAAAATAATTTCCTTGATAATGTTACAAACAGGAAAAAACTCTCTCAGTGGAATATTGAATTAGAATGCAGTACAACGATTTGTATTTGTTCCTTAGAGATATCTAAAAAAATGAAATCACACACCAATTAGTCAGTTAGTGATTAGTCCCAAGTAGTTGTGCATATCTTGAATCCCTTCAAATATTTAGCATTCTGAAATTCCTTAAACTGTGGGGTCTTTGGCACCCTCTGAGCTTGGTGGCTTTCTTGCAGACATTTGCATTGATGATGTTACCTAGTTTGGTAATGAAATGTCTGCAAGAAAACCACCAAGCTCAGAGAACACCTAGGACCCCACAGTTTAACCCTGGACTATAAATATTCTCTTCTATCAATTCCATAAACCTTTAGCATCACAGACTTTAGCATCACAGTTTAAATCAGTGGTTCCCAAAGTGGGCGGTACCGCCCCCTGGGGGCGGTGGGATGACTTAGGGGGGCACTAAGAGGCAAGGGTGGCGGCAGGGGGGCGCTAAGAGGGGCAAGGGGGGCGGCAGGTTGTTCGCCATACTGGTAGCGACAGCCTGAGGCCGGTAGAGCTCCATAGGTGCGCGCCCCGACGCTTCCCGGCCTGCAAAGGTCCCGGAGCCGAAGCCGGGAAGGCGAGAGGGGCGATGGCGGCGGCAACCGTGCTCTGGCAGCGTCGCGTCCCCTGTCATGTGCCATCTGGGAGCGCGGTCTCTGGGCTGGCGGGGGCCTTGGCGGGGCAGGCAGAAAGTGGAGACCCAGCGGATGGGCATGCCGGGCGGTCTCCGAGCCTTGCCAGGAAGGTAAGCCGAGCGATGGCTGGGCCAACACGCTCCCGCCTGCCCCTCGCTCCGGCCGTCTCCTGGGAAGTTCGCGGGAAGTGGAGGCGGGCGGAGCTGGGCAGGGCGGAGCCGCCGGTGCAGCAGCACCCGGCGAGGAAGGCCCCTGCCAGCACGGAGACCGCACTCCCAGATGGCACATGACACGGAATGCGACGCTGCCGGAGCACGGTTGCCGCCGCCGTCGCCCCTCTCGCCTTCCCGGCTTCAGCTCCGGGACCTTTGGTGCGCGTCAGGGCGCGCACCTATGGAAGCTCCGCCAGCCTCAGGGTCCACCGGGCTCCGGCTGGCGGGGGCCTTGGCGGGGCAGGCAGAAAGTGGAGAGCCGGCGGATGGGCGTGCCGGGCGGTCTCCGAGCCTCGCCAGGAAGCTAAGCCGAGCTGTCGAAGAAAGACAGACAGAAAGAAAGAAAGATAGTAGGAAGGAAGGAAGAAAGAAAAACAGACAGACGAAAGAAAGAAAGAAAGAAAGAAAGAAAGAAAGAAAGAAAGAAAGAAAGAAAGAAAGAAAGAAAGAAAGAAAGAAAGAAAGAAAGAAAGAAATGGTAGGTAGGAAGGAAGGAAGGAAGGAAGGAAGGAAGGAAGGAAGGAAGGAAGGAAGGAAGGAAGGAAGGAGATGAAGAAAAGCAAGAAAGGAAGGAAGGAAGGAAGGAAGAAAGGAAGAAAAGAAGGAAGACAGAAAGACAGAAAGACAGAAAGACAGACAGACAGAAAGAAAGAAAGAAAGAAAGAAAGAAAGAAAGAAAGAAAGAAAGAAAGAAAGACAGACAGACTTATGGCCACAATTGAGCCCAAAATTTTGGTTGCTAAGCAAGAGCGTTGTTAAGTGAGTTTCACCACATTTTAAAAGTTGGCCACGCCCACCCGGTCACCTGACCACCAAGCCACGCCCACGTGAAGGGGTGGGGGTAGGGGGCACTGAGGATGAGTTTGTAGCACCAAGGGGGCGGTGGACTGAAAAAGTTTGGGAACCACTGGTTTAAATCCATTACATCATAATCCTAAATACTACCATCATTACTTTCAGCATATTCAGAATTGAAACGATCAATACCATTTGCTTTAGTGGAGAGATTGAGCCATTGGTTTTCAACCAAGAGATGAGCGTTACTGTTTCAGCCTTCCCCAAACTAATGTTCTCCTACTCTAGTGGGACTGCAACCCCCACAAATTTTACATAGTCCAGGGTCTCAAACACATGTTTGGAGTAGAAGGATTCCACATTTGCAAAGGTCAAAAGCTGCTAAATGAAAGCAATTACTGTATGAATTAGACAATTTTCTACAAACTGTATTTCTTAATGATGTTATTCCTTTTAAGGGAAAGGAGAATTTGAATGCACAACCTGCGTAACAAGTTATCGTTTCATAACTGGATTGTGCAACTCGGTCTGCTTACTTGGAGAGTATCAAGTCTCAGAGGTACTTTCTACACAGATTTTTTTTTAATGAAAACTTTGACTTAATACAATTATATAAACATGAATTTTAGCATTCATTCTGAAACATTATAAAAAGTATTCTACATTCTTTGAATTATTTTCAACTTTCATATTTCTGCTTCTTAATATCTAAAATGACGAACTGAGAAATTGAAATTAGATTTAAGAACAGGTACAATTTAGTTTCTAAATATTGTTGCAATGTAGTATGAAGATCATTCAACTTTTCTGCTTTCGTAGGTAACTTTCTCCACCTTTAACACAAGTTAATAATAGGACAGAATGATGTCTGCATATTTCTGCAGTAGTTTGAGCAGGCAACATCTTTTAGCTCCTTCTGACAAAATTAATTATACTATTCCAAACAGCTATAAGTTTCTGGAAAAACTGTGCATCATTGAACAAAATGGCATTGTGTTCCTATTTTCAGGTGTTGGGGTTTTTATTATTAGAAAAAAAGAGCAGTTTATGTCTTAAATACATTTTCATATGTCACTTTGAGAAAAATTGCAACAGTTAGTCAATATTGTAAGACCCCTTTTAAGTGGGGAAAATATCCCAAAAAAGCAGGTAACATTTGACACAGAAATATGTGCTCACACTCCTGTGAGTATCCCTGGTGTTAAGCATAGAATTAAGATCCAGGTTTTAGTTTAGTGGTTAAGGCTGGAAACCAGGAAGCCATGAATTCTAGTCCTGCCTTAGATCTGAAAGCCGCTGGGTGACTTTGGGCCAGTTACTCTCTCTTATTCCAACTTATTTTATTTATATCCCACCTTCATTATTTTTATAAATAACTCAAGGTGGCAAATGCATACAATACTCCTTCCACCGCCAATTTTCTCCATGACGACAACCCTGTGAGGTATTGTATGCATTTGCCACCTTGAGTTATTTATAAAAATAATGGCGGGATATAAATTAAATAACGCTTAAGAGTCATATTTGCACAGACTTTAATAAGTAGATGGTAATATGATAGCTGGTGATGAAGATGGGTGTTTGTCGTCCTTTTTTCCTACTATAAGGCTGTTTTTTTAAAAATAGGAAGGACTTTGTGCACACAAAGATATCCAGTGTTGCATATTTTTTTGGGATCAAGGCTAGCTAGGCTGGGTTTGTTTTTTAAAAAAATTAAGTCATAATTGATTCATACATAGAACTAAGCCATAAATTACAATTTACAGCTCATAATGACCAGATATATACAACATGCTAAGACAAAATCAAATAAATCCTATGATAACTTTATGCTAATTCAGCAATAGCATTGTCTATTTCCCCTGAAAACATTAACCAAAGCTCACCTTTCTCTCTGTTCTTTGTTGAATGCAAGGTAAAACCATCAAAATGTGAGAAATGCCATGATTCCTGTATGCAGTGTAAGGGACCTGGTCCCTTCAACTGTACTTCATGTCATCTTAACACACAACTATATGTTGACGAATATCGATGTGTTCCATGCTGTAAGGATGCTGGATTGATGGAAACTCAGGAATGTTGTAACTGCACTTTAATGTCAGGTAATAATCTCATCATTATTTTATATATCTCTTCCAAGAAATTTTTCTAATCTGATTTCAAGAGAGTATTTCAATCTCTATCTTTGGCTTGGCTTGGCAGTGCATAGCATATACCAATAGACAATGAAAGTCAAAATAGTACAACTACTAATAGACATCTTGGGTGCAATCTCAAAACAACTGGAGCACCACTTGAAAGCATTGACAAAATCAGTCAATTGCAAAAGGCAGCTTTACTTGGAACAGCTTATATCCTGTGACGATGCCTTTCAGACCATCAAACCACGACATTTGCTTGTTTCGGGTTCTTGAGGACTCGATAGGCGAATAAAAATACCAAATCTATCTAAGAAATTGGTTGACCGTGCAACAACCATAATCATAAAGTTAGACGTGCAGTCACCCGACTTTATAGTTTAGTGTTGATATTTATGTCTAAATATGTCTAAATAAATAGACAGCTTTGTTATTTGTGGAGAACCCTTTGCCTTGCTGCTAACTCCACATCACAGGGATAAGATTGTAAGCAAAGTAGGTTGATCTTAAAACTACCGCTACTGTAATGTTCTTCTCACCATGGCTCCACAAGGCCAGAAGGATTACTGCTGTCCCATAAGAGCAACGGTGGCTGCTGTTGCTGCTGCTGCTGGTGGTGGTGGTGGTGGTGGTGGTGGTGGTGGTGGTGGTAGTGGTGGCAGCAGGGCAAGAAAAGTGGTTCCAAATGACTTGTTTTATGACCCATATGACTCGGCTTTAAGAGCCGAGGTGGCGCAGTGGTTAGAGTGCAGTACTGCAGGCTACTTCAGCTGACTGCTAGCTGCAGTTCGGCAGTTCAAGTCTCACCGGCTCAAGGTTGACTCAGCCTTCCATCCTTCCAAGGTGGGTAAAATGAGGACCCAGATTGTTGGGGGCAATATGCTGACTCTGTGAACCGCTTAGAGAGGGCTGTAAAGCACTGTGAAGCGGTATATAAGTCTAAGTGCTATTGCTATTGCTATTGTGGCAAAGCCAGATCTTCTGATCATAGGGCAATGGTAATCTCCGAAATGCTGCCAGACTACAAGGAGTTGGAAGAGGGCACTTTGGGAAATTCTCTGCCAATATGTAGACGGGGAAATGGGGAGAAGGCAAGTATCGGAGAGAAAATCAGCACAGAGATAGTGAGAGGCATCTTCAGCCAGGTTATGCAATATGTAGAGAACAGGCTACGTGTTTTTTTTCCCATGTCCATTAATATATGACAAATTTGTTTATAATTCTTTTTTTAGATGAGTGTATATTGGTCATTCCTCATTTGCCAGAGAATATCAGAGGCAAAGCTGTGGCTTTGACAGCGGCGTTATTCATTTTGTTGAGTGTCATCATTGGGGCCTCTGTTTTTGTATGGAGAAGACTGCGAGCCAGACCTATGTCGGTTAACCAGGCTGGATATAAGAAGTTGTCAGACAATGCAAAGGCTCTCAGTTCTTTCAAGAGCAATCACTACCAGAGCACCAGCTACCCAGAAAATCAAGTGAATGAATACAAGGATCGGGATGATGATGACGACGATGATGAAGATGACAACGATATTGTCTATATGAGCCGTGATGGCACTGTCTATCGTAAATTTAAATATGGACTTCTGGAAGATGATGACATAGATGAACTGGAATATGATGATGAAAGTTACTCCTTCAGATAACCTAGTGTTTGTACAAGTGTCATTGCATTTGTAATGCTTTGCTGAATAAATTACCAGAAGATGTATGTAAATTTAGTACAAGTTCAGAATCTCACCTAAATGATAAAAATAACACTTACTACATATCTGCAAATACTGTGGTATTATGTTTCCTCACTATTTGGTTGAACAAAGCAATCATCCTCCATCATACGCAAACCATGGTAGGGTACCACTTTTAGTAAATGGTTTTCTGTATTCACTCATTCATGTTTCAAGTATGTTTCTTCCTGCATTTTTATATTAAAATGATATCATTCAAATCATGAAGCACTTGTCTGAGACAAAATGTTTCTAATAAAATTGAAATTTCTTGAATTAAATTGCCCACCCCTTTTCAAACATTGGACAAAATACCGTAGCACCATTGATGCAGGGCTCTCTTTTAACTTCCTCTTGTGTCGCGTACCAATACAGTGATGAAACAAGGAATAATATGGGTTCAGACTATGTAGAACTGAAAAATGAATAAATGCAACAGCCTAACCATGAATATGAACAACTGAATATAATAAAAGGCAAAAGCTGCCTATTATATGGAGAGTTTGTCATTTGTTCACCTTACTGGTTTGGTAATTCTCAAAGAAATGTTTGGGGTTATTACCGTATATAATCCCGTCTTCCGAAACTTCTTCCCGTGGCAAAAAATAATCTGATTTTTGGTGAGAATATACCATACATATTTATAACTTGGTGACTAGGAGTCTGTTTTGCAGCACAAATGAATAGAGAAAGCTCTTAGGTAATTTCATGGGTTTTTTGTTTTTCTATTGAAATAAGTAGGACCAATTTATCAAGCAATGAGAAAGACCTGGTTTGCACACATCAATAAAACCTGGTTTAGCATTGCAAGACTGAACTGCAATGAACCCTGGGAACAGTTGAAACTTTCTATTTCCACTTTCTAAATTCAGTTATTCAGGGCTTGGCAATTTACAATTCCAATTGTAATTACGCAATGATTTAGCCTAATACTCTAATATTAGCTGAAGAAAAATTAATAAAACATATTGAAGATTTTATTTCCATGAAGCATACCTAAAACTAACTACAGATTATTTAGTCTAACATAGAAACAAAGACCTTGGCTGCTCTATATAATTCCAAAGAAATAACATTTTGCATTACCGTATTTTTCGGACTATAAGACGCACCGGAGTATAAGACGCACCAAGATTTCGAAGAGGTAAACAAGAAAAAAAAAGTTTTTGCCCTCCTCGGCCCCCAGGAGCACTCTGCAGGGCTCCCAAACCCTCTGCGTATCCCGTTTTTGCGGAAACGGGCCCACTTTTCACAAAAACGGGGCATGCAGAGGGTTTTGGGAGGCCTTCAGAGTGCTCCTGGGGGCCGGGGAGGGCAAAAACACGACACATGAGGGGTTTGGGAGGCAAAAAACGGGGCGTGCAGAGGTTTTCGGAGGCCTGCAGAGTGCTCCTGGGGACTGGGGAGGGCAAAAACGTCCCCATTTTTGCCAAAACCCAAACCCCCCATGCCCTCCCCAGCCCCCAGTAGCACTCTGCAGGCCTCCCAAAGCCTCTGCATGCCGTTTTTGTGAAAAACGGGCCTGTTTTTGGCAAAAATTGGACGCGCGGGGCGGGATTTCGGGAGGCCAAAAATGGCTGTATTCGGTGTATAAGACGCACCAACATTTCCACCCTCTTTTAGGGGGTGAAAAAGTGTATCTTATACTCCGAAAAGTACGGTATATTTCTATGCAGGCATATGATAAGTGCAAATTGCTTTAAAGTCTTGCCTTTCTGTTGAAAGTTTCACTCCCTATCTTAAAAAGGCTCTGTGAATCTAACCCTGAAGTTAGAAGCCCTGACATCAAGGAAGCCAAACCATAACCAGATTTCCATTCAGAATCTAACAATAATCCTAACCTTAACCCTAAATGCATTTCCATCCATAACACTAACCACCACCCTAATCTAACCCTAAATCTAACTGGATATCCATCTTTACCTCAACCCTAAACCTAAACCTCACCCTAACTGAATTTCCATTTCTTAACGCTAACCCTAAACCTATCCCCAAGCACCCAATCCTAACCATAATGCAAACCCTAACACTAAACTTAATGTTAAGCCTAACCTTAATTGGATTTCCACCCTAAATCTTCCCCATACTGGATTGCCATTCTAACCCTAACCCTAACCCAAACCTGATTTCTAACCCTAATCCTAACTTGATTTCTATTCCTCTCTATAAGGATTAGAATCGCTAGCGGCCTCTTGTTGTGGCCTGCCAGAGGCATGTGCAGCTGGTAGCTGATTCCGACAGCGAGGCGGCTGGTGTCGTGATTCGCCAGCGGCCTGTGCAGCTGGTACCCGAGTCGGACAGTGAGGAAGCTGGAGAGGACTCGGTGCCAGAGGCAGGGATTCAGCCAGGGCCTTCAGAACCTCCAGAAGCTCCCATAAGTGAAGAAGAAGAGGAGGAGCCTCTTCTCAATGCACGGGCGCGCAGAGCTGCCAAAAGGCAGGAATGGCTCCTCAGGAGGCGGTCTCCTCAGGAGTAAGGCTTGGGACTAATTGGCCACTCCCTTAGCCTATTTAAGGGATGATGACGACTGAGCCAATTTGCAGGAAACAACTTCGTTCATATTCCTTCGTGTCTTGATTCCAGAAAAGTCTGATCGGCTCTTGTTCTCTCGTCATTTTTCCTGCAAATTGCTTCTGGGCGTTTTGCCCAACCACAGTAAGATTACTGTTATCTGAAAGACTGTTTCCTCAGAATTGAGTTATTATTCCTTGGACTCTTGCTGGCTGTTAATGAAGTTGAATTAACAGCCGGTGTTCAGAAAAGACTGATTTAAACTGTATTTGTGTTTGAACGACTACTAAGAAAGCTTATTAGTAGTCCTTAATTAGTAAACTAAGGTTTGTACAGACTTTGTGTGTGCTGCGTTCTTTGGGGTCCGTAGCTGGGGCAGAACACCTCTTAAGCATAATGAGGCTGTACAAAGCTACGGTACTAGTGCCATTATTTTTACTCTCCGAGTTCATGGATGCCTAAACCTAACCCTAAGTGCGTTTCGATTCATGTTACTGTACTTTTTATAATGAAGCAAAAATAAGGGTGATTAGAAATGAGAAACTTCTTTTACACTCCAAATTCAGTCAGCTAACCCTAACCTTTTATACTTTTCGAGAAAAGTATAAATGGAATTAGAATTGTTAGGAAGCCTTAAACAAATTAAGGCTTCCAAAACTACTGATGTTTTAGGGATGTTCCGAGTTCATGAATGCCTAACCCAAACCAAAGTGCACCTACACCCCAATAAGATTTTATTGTACGTTTTATAATGAAGTGAAAATAAGAGGGATTGGAAATATGAGGCCTCTTTAAGCATAACAAGTCTCTGAATCAGTTCATCATGGTTTTACATTCCAAGTTCACAGTAGATTAACCCAAACCTTTTCTGGATCCCATCACTAATGCTAATCCTAATTAGAGATGTAAAATTTCCGGAAATTTTGAAGCTCGGAAAAAAACCCATTTTTTCCCCGTTTTTTGGGGGGGAAGGAAACGGAAATTTTCGGAAAAATTGAAAAAATGCTACATTAGCACTTTTTTGTCTTTTTAAGATTGAAAGTCTTTCTGTTACTTTAGGAACATAAAATATGACTATGGACAATTTGACTTGGCATAAAATTATCACAACTAGCATATTAAAAATATAGTGTAGCCAAACAATTATCACAAACAGAATTTACTTTTTTATATTTATTTGTAACAAAGGGAGCAACAATCTCCTGAACTGCTTACTAGTTTATGTGGAACAGCCAAAAAGCCAACACAAAACAATTTTCAAAACCAAAAGTAACAATTGTTCATATTTAATCTCTTGAAATGATTTGGAAAATATTTGAACACCGTGTCTTAAAATATTTTATTCATCATTTTAAAAAAAAATATTAAAAAAAGTTTTTTTTTTCTTTTTTCAATTTTTCCAATTTTTTGGGAAAAAACAAAAAAGCCTTCAGGAAAAAAACGAAAAAAAAAAACGGTTTTTTTCCGAATTTTTCCAGTTTTTTTCCGGGCCTTCACATCTCTAATCCTAACAGTAACCAGAACATTAACCCTAACCCTAATGCAACACATAACCCTAATGCTAACCCTAACCCAAACTCTTAACACAAAGTATAACCCTAACCTTAATCCCAATCCATACTCTAACCCAAGCCCTAAATCCAAATCTAACTGGATTGCTATGCCAAACTCTAAGCCTAACTTGATTTCTAACCTTAACCCTGACTGGATTTCCATCCCAATGGGGATTTTCCATGTAATTTATGAGGAAACAAAGATAATAGGGATTCAAATTGTGAGAGGTCTCTTAAGCACAATGAGGCTTTCCAAATTTGCATTTATTCCTGGCAATTGCCTGGCAATTGAAGTTTTCTTGGCAAGATTTTGCAATAGTTTGCTTTGGCCTCCTTTCTAAGAGAGGGCTGTGAGGAAACCTGAATGACAGTAACAGATCCAAGGTTGCCCAACTGGCTTTTGTCAAAGGTATGACTAGAACAGTTTCTCCAGGTTTCTAGCCTGGTGCCTTAATTATTACAAAAAACTGGCTCTATCATATTCCTTTTACCCTTTCAAAAAACAACCACCTTAAATTAAGTTGGCAGTCATCCAAAAGTTGCCTATGGTTTTATTACAACAGAATGGTATTTGTTATTTTTCAGATTTGCGTGGAGTGGGGAAAAAATAAATACAAAACATATAGCTTTTCTTTTTTTATTTGTTGAAATAAAAAAATAAAACTTAATAAAATCACAATGATAAATTTAAAATTGCTTATTTCTATATATAAAAAGGCAGAATTCAATACATATTCATTTGGTTCCATATGCTGTTTAAAAACCAGGACTGTTCAATATATTTGATTTCTGGTTTGTACTTGCTGCTTCCAAAACTTTGTGTTTTGTCAATGACACATTCTCTTAAACAATAATTTATATACATGTCATGATTGATAGGTTAGCAATTTATCTCACGAAGTAACCCTGTCAGAAGGCACTTTCTAAAGTAACAATTGACAAATATACACTACCAACTGTATATTAAATTATGTCTGGGATCTCTCAACATTCGTATTTATGGAGCTAGTAAGGCCACATGCTGAGCATGAGGAGGAAGAGGGAAAAACAACAGTGCTGAAAATCTGTTAACTTTATTACCAATTATTGTGGTCCCAAATTGCTTATAAGACAACAACTTCAATTTTTTAGCTGACACAAGAAATCCCTCCCCCAGTTCTAATTACTGAACTGTGTAAAAAACAAAAGCACTTTGAAAGTTGCAAGATTCAGAATGTTACACAGACGAGACATCCCATCCAGATAAAAAGATTTCTGTTTGCACTGAAACATTTTGGAGATGGCAGTAACAGCATGAGACCTAGTGGCTATACAGGTAGTCCTCGACTTGTGACCACAATTGAGCCCAAAATTTCTGTTGCTAAGCAAAACATTTGTTAAGTGAGTTTTGCCTCTTTTTATGACCTTTCTTGCCCCAATTGTTAGGCGAATCACTGCAGTTGTTAAGTAACATGGTTGGTAAGTGAATCAGGTTTTCCCATCGAGTTTGCTTGTCAGAAAGTCGCAAAAGGCAATGACATGACTCTGGGACACTGCAACCGTCACAAATATGAGTCAGTTGCCAAGCGTCTGAATTTTAATCATGTGACCATGGGGATGCTGCAACGGCGCAATTGTGAAAAATGGTCCTGTCGCTTTTTTCAGTGCTATTGTACCTTTGAACGGTTACTAAATGAACTGTTGTAAATTGAGGACTACCTGTAGGTACATAGCCCATCAGCAGTCTGAAAAAGATATTCTTTGGCACACAAGTTGAAATGAGTGGCAGCCCTAGATTCTATTAAGCTACAAAGAAATATCCCCAGGTAGTCTCAACTTATGACATTTGGGACCAGAACTTTTGTTGCTAAGTGATGTGGTCGTTGAGTCACACCAAATTCTACCTTTTTTTGCTACAGTCATTAAGCAAATATTTAAGCAATGGTGATCATGTGACCACAGAATGTGGCAACCATTACAAATCCAAACCGGTAGGCAAGCACCCAAATTTTGATCCCATGACTATGGGGAAGCTGCAACGCTTTCTAAGTGCAAAGAACAGCAAATTAAGTTATTTTTTCAGCGCCATTGAACCTGAAACTATTACTAAACAAATGGTCATAAATTGAGGATTATCTGTAAAGCCTTGGTAATGCTAGGACTGCATATGCAGAGTGAGTAGAGAGAAAACATGGGCACTTTACCAAGATAAAAATAAAAGGAATCCAAGTTTTTAAAGTTTAATGATAACATAAAGTATGAAATAATAAAAATTTGAACCATGAAAAACAGAATTCAGGATTCCTTGCAAATGAACAATCTGGGGCCTCTTAAATGAAAGACACAAGACTTCCAATTCATGATGCTCATGCAGCGAACATATATTTGGGGAGGTCTTTCCCCCCGATGCATTTGTTTACATATATTCAATGTGAGCTTTTTCCTACAGATAAATAAAATTCAAATGTTCTACACAATCCCTAGAAGCTTGTAACCATTAGTGCATTTGTGAAATCATCAAAGTGCAATCCACTGAATTTTCCACTTCATTCTCCATACACATAGTGTACACATTTCCAGACTAGACTTTGCGATTAAATGCACATCCCATTTCCCAACAACATTTACCAATCAACATTTAATTAAAAGAATTTTTGTTGCATTTTACATAAAAACATGAATCAAAATGAAAAATATAAGCAGAAAAAAAACATAATTTGGTAATAAGCTTCTGGTGTTTTGTTTTTCCAAGCATATAAATGTCCTCGGACAAGCAAATCCCTATATTGACAGAGATGCTATGAAAGCTGCAACAACAGGAACATGTTAGGAATGCTAGTTACATCCTAACACACATATCTGCATATATACACATACACTTTATAGCAGCTTATAAGCCAAGTATACAGACACAAATACATATATGTGCAGTTTATCCTCATTATTTGCAGATTTCATATTTACAATTTCACCTATGCACTGAAATGTGTATGTAATGCCAAATACTCATGGCAGTTTTGCAGTCATTTGGAGACAGGCTCAGAGCAGTGAAAAATGTGAGTCACCTGACATGCATGTTCCCACTGAGGCTGATAAAGTGATACTTTGCCTTTTTATTTCATTTCCCATACTATAAAAGTATTTTTCATTTCGCCTAGGAGCAATGGTTCAATAGTTAGTAAACCAGCATTTATTACTTTTAGAATGTAACTTCTGTGAATAACAAGAATTGACTGTACATACATATAGGTATGTGTACATACACAGACACACAACACATACATACAGGTAGTCCTTGACTTACAACCATTTGTTCAGCAACCATTCGAAGTTACAACAGCACTGAATAAAGGGACTTGTGACCCATAACTGAAGTTACAGGTATTGCACTGGCCTTGTGGACACCTGGCAGCCTATCCGTACTTATGACTGCAGGGGCATTGCAACTCCAAATACCAACCAATCTCCCTCTAATTGCCACTTTCCACAGGGTGGCTGCTTTGTACACCACTGTGTATTCAGCTCTTTGTGTATGAGGGGTGGCTGTTTTGTGCTGTGCTCTTGCAACTTCCCAGGCATTTTGCAGTTGTGGCTTCCAGGGGTGGCTACAGCTTCTTTCTCTGGCCTTGCATTGCCCTGCAACATCACCCAATTCACCCACTGCCTGTTCAAAGCCTCCAAGGGCCTCCGTTACCCCAAGCTACCCCCATGCTCCTTGTGACTCAGTCCACCTAACCACCCATGAGATCACTCAATGACCATGACTGGGAGTGCTACAATTACAGTGGTTAAGTGAAGCAGTCACATGACATATCACTTGACAACCGCTCTGCACAATGACTTTGACATTCTGGTCCCAATCGTGCTTGTAAGTCGAGCCTACCTGGACATATACACAAAGACACAAATTCATCACATTTCTTCCCAAGCAAATTAAAGGAGCATTTAATCATATGAAAGGTTGCTTTGTAACAGCAAATTTGCATCAAAAGTAAAGGAGCTTTTGCGAAAATAAAGGTTTGTTCCAGGTTCAGATGCCTCTCTTAAGATCAAGGCTTTCTATTCTATACTGTGGTATAAAACAGTGAAATAAATAAGCTCTATAAATATCTAGGAATTCTCGGTTGAAGGCAGAAAAAATTAAGTTATGCTTTCATTCCCACTGAAATTAATAGCATAATTCAGTCACATAGGGCTTAAATCCTATTTTAAAGGGATTAAAAAGGGCTTCAAATGAATCCAGCTAATGTTTCAAATGAACAATTAAAAGCCACTAGGACAACTATTCAGGCAGTAAAATTACTGATACCATTTCTACTTTTCCATTGGAAATCTTTCACTACAAAAATATTCAGCATGGGCATTATTAATTAAATAAATAGCAATCATTAGAAATATTTAGAAACATTTAGGAAACAAACTTTTGTCTGCAGTTAGATGGCACTAACAACATGTAACAGATTGCACTTTCTATTTGTCAAGTTACATTGCCCTTTTTTTTTGAAAAAAAAACAAAAATAGTGTTACTTTTAGAGAATCACTAACCATTTTAATGTAATGCTAACAGAATAACAACCCTAAAGAGCAGAGCAGTCTTCTCTATTAAAAAGAAACATGCGAAGATCAGTTCAGTTTAAATAACTGCAGTGAAAATAAAGAAAGGGAAATATTTAATGCCCATTAGTCATACTGCTAACATTTCCTCTGTGAAAGAAGTTGTCATCTTTAAACTTCTGGTGTTCTGGCAAATCTAGTAGATTTTTAGCTTGGTCAATGTCATGTTGAATAGCAGCTATAAGTGCATCTGTAGAGGAAAAAATAAAACATTAACTACTTCTAAAGCAGGGGTGGGCATTTCATTTTCCCAAGGGGCCACATGACAAACTGGGATTGCTGCGGAAGGTCACAGCCACTGCCCAACCCCCAAGGCTGCTGCTGCCACCCCCATTGATGATGCCTGCCCCAACATTGTTATTGTCTCACCCGTCACGGGCCAGACTTGGATCACCTGTGAATCATATGTGGCCCGCAGGCAGTAAAATTCCAAAGCATATAATATTGCTAAATGCCTGATTCAAGATGAAATATTTAACGCATCTGCTGTCTTTCATACCACCTAAACTGAGTGTGTTATAGTCTGAGAGTGTCTATGTATGTTGCTTTTTCTATGGAGAAAAGGTGGGAATTGAGGAAATAGTTATAAGACTTCAAAACAATGTAGCTTTCAATTATAGTTTGCGTAACTCATACCTTGCCAAAGAGGAAGTAGAAACAGAGCATGAAAAAAGTCATGAGTCTTATTCATATAACGTCAAACCATGGCATTACTGAATTATAAACACAATTTATATATTTTCTCCAGGAAGTCAAAATGGATTTTGTAGCACATCAACAACCCTGTGAAATAGATTGGGCTGAGAGATGTAAGTTTCCAGCATTATATTGCCAATAGACTGGAGCTTCTTGTTCCCAGTACAATGAAATTACCACTCAAACTGAGATTTATCAGTTGGGTAGTGCTTTTTACACCCAGATAATTGCAATTTTCCATACTTTTCTGCTTCTATGTAATGTGAACCATAGGCAGATGTTGCAAATGTAAATTTTCTTCAGGAAGAAAATGTTTCTGATCTACAATTTCACCCAAACCAATACAGGTATAAACGTTCTTTCATATTCTTTGCCTCAGCAACCTAAATTTTAAGACCTCCTGTTGTATAGTAATGATATTAAATACCTGTTCTTATTAGTAGGCATTATCATTTGTCAAACAAATACTCAAATACTCAAGACTTACCTAAAGAATCAAAGTTCTGTTCTGGTCTTATATAACCAACAATGATTATGCTGAGTACTTCCCCATAAAAGTCTTCCTTGAAGGTGTGAATGACGTGTGTTTCCTAAAAAAAAAAAAAAAAAACCAATTTTAAAGCAATTCCTTGTTTTCCCTGTTTTCCCCAAAATAAAACATCNATCGGGCTTTTGAGTGCATGGCAATAAGGCCAAGCGCTTATTTCAGGGTTCAAAAAAATGTAAGACAGGGTCTTATTTTCGGGGAAAACACGGTATATTAAAGCACTGAAATAAAGACATACTTATTTTTAGAAGTTTTAAATATGAGTAAAACCAAAACTACTATTGATTTCTATACAGAATACAGATAGTTCTTGCTTAATGACCATTCAGCCACCGTTCCAGGTTAGGACAGCACTGAACATATTTTCTTGCTGTTGCATGTGATCCTGGGGTCACGTAATCAAAATCTGGATGCTTTGTAGCCTGCCCACATTTTGCAGGAGCCTTTACAAGAGGCAGGTTGGGGTAAGAACAAGCAGAGTGTGCGAATAGGTTCTGCCAGTGCTGGGCTCGCCTCCAACCCGTTGCTGGCCCTGAAGGTTGGCTCTCCAGGACTGCTCCCAATGTGAGCGGTAGAGCATGCGCTGCACTTCCGAGAAGCCCTCATCCTCCATTTTCTTTAGTTCCGCAACTATCATGAACAGCCTCTTCCTCACAGCCTCCACCTTTGCCCAGGGAGCTACGATCTGTCTTATCTTGCCCACTGATGGAGCACCCCACGACTCACTTCCCCACGGCAAGGCAGAGAAAGCTCCCCTGCTCTGCTGCACACATCCCAGGACTGCAACTTGCCAGCAGCAGGAGGTGAAGACAGCAAAAGTCAGCAGGGGATGGCCAGGATAAACAGAAGAGTGCAGGGTGCCCAAAAGAGCAGAGATTTTTTTTGGGGGGGGAGAGATAAATGGGTGAAAGGAGTTAAAACAAAGGTGAGTGCAGGAGAAGTGTGAGCTCCTGGACTAACAATCACACAGACCTTGCCAAAATATCACAACTGGAACCTCTGAAACTGCCATTGGTAAGCACTGTGATCATGTGATGTTTTGCCTAACAACTCTTTCGCTTAGGAAAGGAAATTCCATTTCCAATTAGGATCATTAAGTGAGAACTACATGTACAGGTAGTCCTTGACTTACAACAGTTCATTTAGTGACCATTCAAAGTTACAACAGCACTGAAAGTGACTTAAGGCTGTTTTTCACACTTACGACTGTTGCAGCATCCCCATGGTCAGGTGAGCAAAATTCAGACACTTGGCAACTGACTCATATTTATGACGGTTGCAATGTCCCAGAGTCATGTGACCACCTTTTGTGACCTTCTCACAAGCAAAGTCAATGGGGAAGCCAGGTTCACTTAACAACCGTGTTACTAACTTAACAACTGCAGTGATTCCTTTAACAACTGTGGCAAGAAAGGTCGTAAAAGGGGGCAAAATTCACTTAATGTTTCATTTAGCAACAGAAATTTTGGATTCAATGGTGATCATAAGTCAAGAGTTACCTGTATAATATTTCTGTTACAAAAATCTCTATTCTATAGAATAAAGGAATTAGTATATTCTGTATTGAATAAGATTTTGATAATGAATTCACTTTATTAAAAGTTTACTCACAATGGTCAGGAATTAAAAGTGTCATTAAACAAATCCTGGTAAATGTTTATATTAATGGTAAGTTAAAATTCCAGCAAAAACTGTCCAAAAATAAATTTCTATTGATCAGGTCCTGAGCTAGTTTTAAGATATTAACACACAACATACTCACCACAGATTTCTTAACATTCTTGTAATACGGATTCCAACCTATACTCAAAACCACTTTATGCACATCTCCAGTTCCAACACAACCCCATCCATAGTATATGCCAGTAGAGATATCAGATGGGAAACTATCAACCACTTCTTCAGAAAAGTTAGCTGAAAAACAAAACATTTATATGGACCATTAAAATAACTCATAGCACATGCGAAAAGAGCAGGCAGAAAAGTCTTAGATCAATACATACACTTATATTAATAATATTTTACTATGATCCAGGTGAGGTGGACTATAGCTTAGGGTAGTCTAAATATATGTAAGTTACATTAATGTTTAAGTCACTCTTCAAATACAGACATGCACACACACTCAACAAGGCGGCCAGGCTGCATTTGAACTTCCAGGAATGTTTATTGTTTTGTAATTTGGTAATTTACATATATATTTATCTTGGTTAGAAAAAAAACCCAGTACCTAGTCTATAACATAATGAAAGTATGTTACCTAATAATATAACACAACCGCACTTTGTAACATGTTACCTCTTTTAAAGCAAAAGGAGTGGAAAGTTCGTGAATGTGCCCATGTTCATCATATAACTGCATGTAAGTATTTAACAAAAAGCCCATTACCATTCAGGACTATCTACTGAGAACTAGGAACATTATAGTGAGCAGTTTCAAACCAGGATTGTTCAAAACCTACGTGCTACTACCTCTTTCCATTAGATGTAGAAGCCAGATTCTAAATAACCACAAAATATCCCTTATGGAAACGGTTTTAATCCAAACAGTTGAGGAGATTCTCTTGCTTGGGAAGGAATTTAGGCAAGGTAATTGGGACAAAGGAATACCAGAAAATATGAGGGTTGTAAGTTACATTGGGAGCCCACAATACCTCTTCTTAGTCTATGGCAAATTGGACCGGTTTGGTGTAGCGATTAAGGTGCCGGCCTAGAAACCAGGAGACTGTGAATTCTAGTCTCACTTTAAGCAAAAGGCCGGTGGCTCTCTTTCAGCCCAACCCACTTCACAGGGTTGTAAGGAAAGAGGAGGAGGAGGGAGTTCGCCACTTTGAGTTACAGATAGTCCTCGACTTACGACCACAATTGAGCCCAAAATTTATGTTGTTAAGTGAGACATTTGTTGCCCCATTTCTTGCCACAGTTGTTAAGTGAATCACTGCAGTTGATCAGTTAGTAACTTGGTTGTTAAGTGAATCCGGCTTCCCCATTGACTTTGCCCCTCAGGGGGTTGCAAAAGGGGATCACATGGCTCCTTGGACGTTGCTACAGTCATAAGTATGAACCAGTTGCCAAGCATCTGAATTTTGATCACGTGAACGCTGCAAAGGTCGTCTCTGTGAAAAACAGTCAAGTCACTTTTTTTCAGTCCAGTTGTAACTTTGAACGGCTACTACGTGAACTGTTGTAAGTCGAGGACTACCCGTATTTATAAAGTAATAACTGCGGGATAAAAATCAAATAAAAAATCAAGTCTTTTTGTACTATGGCCAAAAAAAAAACCAGCCACCCCCAAACAAGCGCTATCTACAGGAAGGTAGGAAGTGCTATCTACAGGAAGCTGGACTTTGAACGGGACTTCGTATTACCAGACCTAAAAAACCCACAAGCCCAGCTCCGCTTACACTGAAGCCTCGTTTCTTAATTCAAGGCAAGAAAAAGAGCGGAAAGCCGACCTTCCCCCCCCCACCCCCCAAACGCCAGAAGAACCCGGCAGGGGCGTCGAAGAGAAGGAGGTGCCGCCACCCGTCCTTCCTCCCGTCTCCCCGGGAGCGGCGCCCGGTCCCCCAGCGCTCACCTGTGCGGATGCCCAGCTCCTTGGAGCCCCGCCCGAAGCCTCGCACCACCTCTCCGCGGCAGAAGTACGGCAGGTTCTTCATGGCGACGGAGCGAAGGCAGCCGCGGGACGGAAGGCGGAGGAGGCGGCAGCGGCTCAAGGCTTGGTGCCCGGGAACGCGCGCCGCCGGTCCCCACGACGAGAAGCGCGGCTCCCCCGGCGGACCCGAAACGCTCCAGCCGTCTCTCGTCCGAGCGGCGACGCACGTGACCACGCACGATTGTAGGAGAGAACTGCCGGTGCGGAAGAGGCGGGGCATCATGTTGCGTCACAGAAGCGGGGGTGAGGAGGAGGAGGAGGAAGAAGAAAGGAACGCAAGAACGTTCTAGCACGCTCGGCAGTTTCCCCTTCTGCGAAGGTGGTTCCGAGTACGAGAGCTCGTCAGCCGGCGGTGGGTGGAGCCGCCGCATTTCCGCCCTGCGCGAGAAAGAGATTGGCCTGGAAATGCCGCCAGCGCGCCTGCGCCTTGGCGTTCTCCGGCGGCCGTCTGGGCTTTCAAAGTCGTCGGTGGAGGATGAGGGCGCGGTGGTTGCGACCTGGTTCTTCCAGCTGAGCCCTTCTTGTTCCGCGAAATGGTTGGCGGTCCAAGCCCAGAGGCTGCTGCCGGCTTTATGAAAGAAAGGCACCGACTTGTTTTAGGGATTCTCGAGACGATCGATGAATGTGTGTGAACCCCCATGAAGGAAACAAATGACTTCGTTGCGGTTTAGGGCTTTGCGAGAGATAAAAAGCTTCGTTTTAATTGGGGTTTTGGTAATTAAACTATCATCTGTGTATCACGAGGAGTCTCGGAGTTTATTCTACAGGCTTGCGCCGGAGTCAGTCCGCACTATCGAATAGACTGCGTTATTTTGCCGGCAAACGTCAACAGATTTTAAAAATATTACCAGTCTCCTTCCTTTGATCACAATGAGCGTTTCAAACTTTAATTCACATCAACAACCCCCCCCCCCGGCCGCGTGGGAACTANTCCCTTCCTTTTGTCACAATTAGCGTTTCAAAATTTAATTCCACACAACCACCCCCCCCCCCCGGTCTCGTGAGAACTAATAAAAGCACATAGGGGAGAAAATCAGTTTTGGGAAAGCTGGTAAAAGTGCTGAATGTTGCTGGCATCAACTTTGAAAGTTACAAGGCGTTTCATTCAATACATGCATGCCCACAATGCACAGCCTTAGTCACTGAAATTGACTCCAGGGCCCTCTTTCAAAAAGTAATATTGGATATGGTAAAACCAGCCTTCCCAAACTGGGTGGTCACCAGATGTGTTACACCAGTTAACAGTTATCTCAGCAAGCTGGAAGACTGTGCTGGGTGATGATAGGGGTTTTGTAGGGTAAATGGCCAGAAGACTAGCGGAGCACATGCATGAACACCAACTAGCAGAAGACAATGAAAAATCCTTAATCTTAATACACAGACAACCAGAGTTTCAACCGGGAAACTGAGCATTCTAGGCCAAGTCAAATGCAAAAAGATAATTCCTAGAAGCTTGGCATTCAAATAAGTCAAGCCTTCAATAGACGCATAGATAGAACACATTGACAAACCATTCAAAAGAGTCAATAAAAAAGCCAAAGGAGTTCAGAACACAACCTCTCCAGCAGCCTACATCCAGATAACCAAGGATAAACACTAAATCAAGCAGAACAATATCCTAATTGAGACACTACCAAGAAAACCTTACCAGCACTAGCAGAGCAAATATACAGAAGTATATGAACAGGGAGCAAACCCACGCTCAGTAGCTCTAATTATGTTACCTAGTCAGGTATTGAAATATCTGCAAGTAAACTAAACCCCCAAACCCCATAACTAAATAAAGTTAAAATAATCCAGTACAAAGAAAAATGGATGCACCACATAACAAATTCTAAAACACACATACATACAGTATACGGGGCTTGAATTAACATTCAAGTAAACGTTTAGAGAAAAAGCTGAGCAGATGGCCAACCCAGATTGGATCATCCCAAGAATCTTCTTCCATGCACCTAAGATTCCCGAACTGATTCCAGGCTGTTATAACAGGATAGGAGGAAAATACCACTTCCATAGAACACAGAAAGTTTCAGGCTTGCTTCAGAAATGGGTTAGCAATGAGATGGAGGTGACATCATGAGTCCCTTGGGAGTTGGGCGGCATAGAAATATAAATAAATAAATAATAATAATAATAATAACAACAACAACAATAACAATAATAATAACAATAATAACAACAACATGCTCTCTTAAATATTTCAGTGGGGAGCCTTTGTGAATGAGCTAAGACATGCTTTTTGGGGGGGAATTCATCTAAACAATCCTGATCTATTATTTAAAAATTTTCTCTTGGAATGTATGTAGAGAATGCCAATCCGGTGATGGCAACTGCTGGCTGGCCTAAGGATAGTTTCTACCCGACATATCTAGAAGGTACAAGTTTGGTAAAAAGTCAAATTAATTAAATATTTCTCTTATGTCCACTAGATGGCGGATATTATCTATTGTTCTAAAAAATAAGACTAGGTGTTCCAACTCCTAAGGAACAATCACTTCAACACTGAAGTCTGAAGTTTAAACAGCATGCTACATAATCTGACTAATAATTCTTATCTGGAATGCTTGCTTGCAAATTGCATGACAGAATACTAGACTGCATGGAATTTGTTATATTTAAGCTTATGCAAGCAAGCCCCATTTGGTTTCTTCCACCATGAAGCTATGAGATAGCTAAATATATTTCCATTGATTCATGGTACCACTTTTGGTTCCACAAAGCTTGAAATACATCCATCTACACTTCTCTTGAAACTATTGTCCTCTGTTGCCACTTTGTATTGCTTTCCCACTGAATTCCTGTTCATTTAAGGCAGGGGTCTCCAATCCCAGGGTCGTGGCCCACTACCGGACCTTGGCGTGTTCAGAATCAGCCAGGTCACAGAAGTGGTAGGTGAGCATGCGCAGGTGTGTAGATCCATTTGTGGCAGCGGCGGGTGAGCGTGTACATGCAGTTCCATTTGTGCAAGCGGGATGTGTGTGGGCTCGCCGCTCGCAAAAATGGAGGTGCACGAATACCCACCGTGCGTGCATAACCATTCACTCTCCCTCCCCCTCCGCTGGTCCACAAAGCCAGAAATGTTGGGGATTGCCAATTTAAGAATATATGTTGTGGTCTGCCAGCAGCCTGCGGAGTTGGCAGCAGAGTCGGACAGTGAGGAGTCTGGAGTCTGGAGAAGGCTCTGTGTCAGAGGCAGAGATGGGGCCCGGGCCCTCTGGGAGTTCTGTGCTGACTCCGGAGCCTCCAGAGGCTGATATCAGCGAGGCAGAGGAACAGGGGGAGCCTGTTCCCAATGCGCGCACGCGCAGAGCTGCCAGAAGGCAAGAGCAGTTAAGGAAGAAAAGGGCTACTCGGGAGTAAGGCTTGGAGATGATTGGCCCCTCCCATCTATATAAATAAAAATGTAAATGTTCGTTTGTTCAAAATCTTAAATCTCCGAAAGTTCTTCACCGATTGCTTTGAAAGTTTGAATCAACTTTGTATTAGGCAGAGGAACAGGGGGAGCCTGTTCCTAATGCGCACATGCGGTGTTATGTTCTAACTGTTTCAACTGTGTTGCATGGTTCCAACCAGGTCCAGCGTTTGAGCGGGAAAAAGCTCAAACGCTATTGGCTGGTCTGTCTGACAGCTCCCTATAAAAGGGCAAGCTG
>QLTV01003456.1:278371-298881 GCA_003457575.1 Thermophis baileyi
GGCTTTGCAGCAGAGTGCCTATCCGGTGCCGATAGTGCACCATCTGCTACACTCCCTGGGACCAGGCCGCCTGTTTGCAAAATTGGATCTTGCACAGGCATACCAGCAGCTCCCTGTAGATGGCGCCACCGCTGAGGCACAGACCATTGTGACTCACAGGGGAGCTTTTAAATGTCACAGGCTGCAGTTTGGGGTCAGCGTGGCCCCGGGGTTGTTCCAGAGTGTAATGGAACGTCTGTTGCAGAACATCCCCGGGGTCGTGCCGTATTTCGACGACATCCTCATCTCTGCCTGTGACCAGGACCAGCTCCGCTGTCGAGTCAGAATGGTCCTGTCAAAGCTGCGGGCTTGAATGCAATCCTACTTCCAGATCTACTCCATTTACAGTTTGTAATTTTATCAATTCCACTATGCTTGAAATTGGTCTGCATGCTTTTGCCAGGCTGTAAACAGTTCTGAACATATTAGTAGTGGCGTCATATTGGCTTTCAGAAACCTTGTCCATTGATTTTTCTATGGCTTCCTCCTCCGCTTGTTTTACGTTGTCTCTGCAAATGGTGTGCGATTTTGATGTGAAGTGTTCTCTCATTTTCTTCCTTAGAGACGCCTGCTGCACTTCCTTATTTTTCCCAGCTGCCCCAATCTTGAAATGCTTCCATTCTCTGGACACATGAATACCGCTCTCCATTGCGAACTCATGTTTCGCACAGTACTTGCAACCTAGTTTCTTGTTTGAAACTTCCAACCCCTCATACTTCTGTTGGAAGCTGTTATACTGTTGCATAGACCAGCAGTCTGGAAGAATGATTTATATTTTGGGCTCGGGTGACTTGCTGCTTTCTCCGTGTTCAATTTATTTATTTATTTTATAAAATTTATATGCCGCCCAACTCCCGAAGGACTCTGTGGTGGAAGTGGTGGTGCTTGGGATTGTTGTGGTGCTTGGGATGGTTGTGGTGCTTAGGATGGTTGTAGTGCTTGGGATGGTTGTGGTGCTTGTGGTGGATCATCCAAGGGCGGCACTTCTGATGGTTGTTGTTGTGCCAGTTTTGGTTTCTTGGTCAAGAAACCGATCATTGTCTGTAGCCTTTTCATCCTTTCTTTTAAAGGCTGCTACTGCAAAAGGGAAAATAGTTGAGTGCATTGCAAGCGAAATTAGAACCCAAATGTTTACCAACATCATTGCACAGAATCTGAAAATATGCCTGATCATCGACGAAGCCTCAACAGTATCCTGCAAACCAGTTTTGATAGTTTTCGTAAAAGTTGAGGACTCAGAGGACCCACTAACACTTTTTGTCGAGCTTGTTGAATTGAAGAAACAAGATGCAGAGACAATATGTTCTGCTGTTCTGGAAAGTGTACACAAGGTTGGGTTTACCCAGGACTACCTACAAAAAAATTTAATAGCGTTCTGCTCTGATGGTGCCAGCGTTATGCTTGGGAAAAAATCTGGAGTGAGTACCAGAATAGCAAAAGAGTTTCCAAATATCATTATATGGCACTGCTTGAACCATCGTCTCCAACTTGTTTTAGATGACGCCATAAAGGAAATAAAGCAAGTAAATCATTTTAAAATATTTATTGATAAGATATGCTCCATTTTTCAGCAATCCAATAAGAACCAAATTGAACTTGACGAAATATCCGAAGAACTGGACATTAACATCGTAAAGATTGGTAGAGGTTTTGGGCCAAGATGGGCTGCCTGTAGTTTAAGGGCAACCATAGCTGTGTGGCGTGCTTATCCAGTGCTACATCAGTATTTTCATGCAAATGCTAAATACTCAAGTATGGCTGCCCATCTGGAAAATAAATATTTCTTAAATGATTTGGCGTTGATGATAGATATTCTGGAAGAAATCTCACTTCTTTCAACTGCACTGCAAGCACGCAATACGGACATCATAAAGGCTGAAAAACTGGTAAGAAGATTGATGAAAGCATTTGAACTGCTTACACAGCGAAAGGTTCCATATGAAAGACAAGTTGACGGGCAAATAAATTCAGAAGCCTTCAAAAATATAAACTGCTGCGTCTCCACGCTCTAGTTTGCCTAGCAACTAGCCGCTAATTTCCTATTGGCTACTAACTGACAGCTCAGCCGGCGGGAAGTTACAGCCCTGCCATTGGCTGGCTGTTTTGACAGCCACTATATAAATAGCGGCTGACAGAAAGCCGGTGTTCTTCTTGTAGTTACGTGTTCCTAGTTCAGTTGCTGTTACTATTAAAGTGGTTCCATGCTAACACCGTCTCGCCTCAGTTCATGTTCTACCAAGCTAGAACATTGGCGACGAGGGTGGGATGCCTGTGAGACGGTTCGGAACCGCGATATCGCAGTAAGCTAAATATTCTTAACTGCCCATTCACGAAAAAAAAAATGTCCTCTCCGACGACATTCAATCCTTTCCAGCCTACAACGGAGACCTGGGATGAATATCTGGACCGTTTCGAATGTTATCTCCAGGCACATAATTATACGGAGCTGGCCAAATATCACCTACTGTACTTGTCATTACATTCAATTTTTTTTTTAAAAGATAAAAATATTCCAAGGAAGAAAAAGAAAGGAAAGCAAAATAACAATTTTTGTCCTCTTCAACCCATACAGAATTCTTAATTCCATAATATGTTGCAAGGGTAAGAAAATGAAGAGCAAGTGAAGAATGTAAGAACATAAGACTAGTTCTGCTGGACCAGGTCAAGACTTAATTCAATGCTTGCAAATTGGAGGTGGAGATAAAGCCCTCTCTCTCATGTTCCCCCTTAACTGAAACTGAAACTACATACTTAAAGTCAATAAATGATTTAACAATAAAGAACTAAATATCTGTTGCCCTGGTGATCAACAATTAATCCAAACATTTTAATTGCATATATGCATTTTATATATGTCTCATATCTGACCTTTTTACGTTGAAAAGGCTATGAAGGTGAATTCTCTATTTTCTGAAAATGTTAATTCCCTTTCTAATAATTGCTTTTCCATGCAATAAGCAGCTCTAAAAACATCTTGTTTTTTAGTATCTTCTTTCAGAAGATCTCATGAGAGACTCAGAAACATTAATTTACAAATATACTAGTTGACTAAAGAGAATATGAACTATGAAGGAAATCCACAAGACATACACCATTTCCTCTCCTGTCCCAACCTACCAAACCAAACTTATTGCAACAGATGATTTATTCCATCTTTCTCTGATTTGATATACAAATCTCCTAGGCCACTTTTCTGCAGCCTGGTGCTCCTAATTGTGCTGAATTACAAACCCCTTAGAAGCTCAGCTAATATCACCATTGGAGGCTGGTTTATTCACAGGGATCACTTCCTCTGAATTTGGATAATTGCTTCTTGCAATGTATAATCCTAGTCATTCACTGCAAGCCAGAAAATAGTTGATGTCTTAACAACTGTGCAAATAAACTTTAGTAAACTAATTTATTGAATACAAAATATGTTTAAACTACTTTTTCAAAAATCTGGGTCAAAATTAATTATAGCGGTACTGGAAAATTGTAAAATATGAATAAGCTAAAATAAAACTGATTGCTTCATCACACCATCTTGAAGTAGCAGAGCAGTTTGAAAGCTCCTTATAAGTTTCATTGAATTGTTATTTAGTGTATCTGAGAAATGCTGTTAAATGTTAATTAATTAAATAAAAAGCAAAAATCCAGCATATGGAAATACATTGAAAGAACAACCTATTGAATTTCTGTCAGGCAAAATGTTTAAAACCTTTTTTAAACATTATGTCCACAACCTTGATGTGGATATAAAAAGAGAAATTGTATTTACACAGGATATATAAAATATAAAGTTCAAGTACAGGACTATTAACTAATGCAGAGACGTTCCTTTCCTCCTCATGTCTCAAAAATCTCATTCAAAGCCAGGTTTCTCCAAACATAGATAAGTCTTATCTGAGTATCAGTCTAGAAACATCAAGAGGGGAAAAACTGTCTTGGTCCCAGAAATACAAAAAAACCAATGTTTTTATTCTTGTATGTGTTTTCAATAATTTCACTGACCAAAACATTTAATCAACATTTTACATTTCAAAGGTCTGTTTTATAAATGAAACATTTGTGCAGAAAGTTAATATGGACTCCCAATTCAATTGCTCTTTTTGGAAGGCCATCAGTTCTGCAATAATCCAAATGACCACTAGATGGTAGCAGAGAGACATAGCCATTGCTAATGGTTTGCTATTATTCTGCAGTCTTCTGAAATGTGCCTCCCAACGTATTTGTTGGCCTAGTTTTTTTTTCTTGGAAACATGGAAATACTTATTGCTGACTTTACAGCTGCATCTGTTCACAATTTAATGAACTTTGTAGTATCCACATGTTTAATGTATTTTCTACTTTTTAAATAGGTAACACAAAGTGTTAAACACAAAGTTTAATTTACAGGCATATTGCAGCTATTTCATAGAAAATATGCCTGGTTCTACTTTAAACCATCTTCAAAGAAAACAAAAACCAAAATAATAAATTAGCAAATTAGCAAAATTCTTAAATGTCAGAAATTGAAATATATTCGTTTTCTTACATGCCAGACCAAAACCTATAGTGGGGGTATGTCAAATAGAGGAATGCAATCTTTACCTTACTCAGAAGTAAGCTAAATAAGCCTTCAATAGCAATTACTCATAGGTAAAGGTGCATAAGATTGCAACCTTTCATTATTAAAAGAAATTCCTTCAACCATTAACATTAAAAATGTACTAATTTCTGACACTGCTTCTGAATTAACTTGCAATGTTTATGAACTCAACTTGGAAGCCAACTTGGTCATTACCAATCAAATTTCTTAGGTCTACAGAAAAATAAAACCTTTCTAATAACGTTATTTTTGGAGGATTATTAGAGTGTGTCTCCATTAAAGAAATTGCTTCTATTTAAGCAATCAATAAATATTTGAATTTTAAATTGAAAAAAAAAGTTAAATGTAAAACCAGTGGTGTTCTGAGAAGAGACATTTGTTTCTTCTGTTTTTAAGTTTCCTAATTTTAATTAGTTCAGTGCTGTATGAGAGCAGTGGCTGAGATTTATGGCTGTTGCATGGCACCAATGTGGAGACTGAAGGAAAAGTTTGAGGTTTACCTTAGTTTTTAAATGAATTATTTCTATTCTTAATTTATAGAATAGTATTTGGAATCCAGTGCATCTGCTTTTCCTCCACAGAACAAGTACTTCATCAATAATATTGCTGTATGTATGCATTGTATGTATATGCAGTATGTATGCATGTATGTATGTACACAGGGAGTCTTGACTTACAAGCAGTCGCTTTGAGACCATTTGAAGTTACAATGTACCTTGGAGGGGGGTCTATGGTACATGAATTATTAGGGGGGCAAGCCCCCCTAAGAGCGATAAATTGCTAAGAGATGGTCGCACTAGTGGAGTTGCCGCTGAATGGCGGGTCATTAATCACATGTCTGCCAAGGTCCAGTATCAACCTTTCCCTGTTCCACGCATGTAAACGTCGTAACACTTGAGCGAGCCGGTGATAGTAATAACGCACAAGTCCACAATACCTCTTCGGCTCAAGGCCAAAGTTCCTAGCCCAGCGCCTGACAGTTCGTATAACAGTCCCCGATTTGAGATGATAATGGGGAGGTGGTGCACCGAGACGGAAGGGGAGACGGCGGCCCAACGGCGGATAGCGGCGACGCGATCAGGCTGTCCGTACTTGGAGACCTTGATGTCCCAGGTCTCCTGCATTTGATAACTGGCAACCACGGAGACATCCATGATCCAGAGCTGGTTCACTGCTTCCACGATTAAATCCGGTTTAATGAATGACGTGCCTGTTGGAACGATGGGTTCGACACTCGGACGGACACCCTGTTGGCGCACCCTGCTGGACCATGCGATTGTGATAAGCACATCGCGCATCATGCCTCGCCTCGCACACTTGCAGGACGTGATTGATGGTCTCCAAGGCCCAGCAGGCTCCTCTGCAGGTCTTGTCGGTGATCTGACGATTGGCACCTCGCGCACTCCGTGCTCTAGTAGGGAGTACGCCGTCCCTCAACTGGATCCCACGAAGATATATGTGGGGAGACACTCAGGAGGGATGCAGTAGCCAATTGTGGCTGGCTGCATCGATCTTCGGGACACCCAGCTCCTGGCCATCAAATGAAGTCAGGAGCACGTTCCTCCATTCCTCCCGCACCTCAGCCTTTGTTGTTACAACTGCAGCGTTGATTCTGCAAGGCTGGTTCATCCGGCGCCGCAGAAAACCAAAAGCATCTTGTCGCTGGACCATTTGGAACAGCGTGGTGGGATGAGCTGTGATCTTCTCCAATCGCGACGCCTGGAGCAGCGGGATCGATGAGGAGAAACAGGGCACTCCCAGGCCTCCATCTTTGATGTTCGCATGGAAGTAGCCCACTGGGGTGTCTTTGGGCAGCCGCAGCCAGCGTCTCACCACCGCACGGATCAAACAGTCCAGCTTTCTTAGAGTGTTTCTGTGCACGTGACCTAGGACGAGCTCATGTGTAAATTTGGGCACCAGAAATATTTTTAATAGCTGCATCCGCTGTTGCGGCTTCAGTGGTGCCCGCGAGAGCTCCTGGAGCAGGGAGTCCAATTTGCCGGTGTGCTTGGGGATGATGCGGCCTTTCCAGTTAAACTGGAGGCCAAGATAACGAACTGAATCCTCTGGCCCAAGAGGGTTGATGTTTCCTCCCTCACACTTGTAAGTGGTTGGCAAGAGGGCCATGCACTTCCGCTTGCCGTCCTTGGCGATGGTGAGGCCAATGGACTTCTTGGCATTGAGCTTCATCCCGGCACTGGATAGGGCTTCAGAAAGGAGATGTAGTTTTTCCTGAAGCTGAGGGGACTTCTCTGCAAGCAAAACTAGGTCATCGGCGTAAGCTATACTGTTGATCCAATGGCCATCGAAGTCGTACCCAATGCTGGGTAAGGAGGTTGCCACGATGTCTTCGATGACCATGATGAAAAGGAGCGGGGACAGAGGATCACCTTGCCGGACCCCTCTACCACACGAAGTGGTAGCTCCTGCAAGCTGCACCGTGGACCGCTCGTAGAGGTGGCAAAGATACACCACCAAGGGAAGTGGTAGACCTGCAGCTTCGGCGACACGAAAGAGCGTGTGGTGGGATACGGTGTCAAAAGCCTTGGTGATATCCAAGAATAACATCACGCAAGGCTCATGCTTCATATGGACCCTCCGAAGGATGGAATGCAGAAGGGTCATCGCCTCAAGGCAGCCGTCCTGCTGGAGAAACCCATGTTGAAAGGGCGAGAGTTGGAGTGTAACATGGAGACGCCACGCCAAGATCTTGTGAAGGGCGCGGAGGATGGTGGAAGCGATTGAAATAGGGCGGTAGTCTCCCGGAGTTGATGGCTCATCCGTCTTGGGCAAAAAGACCACTCTTGAACAGGCAAGATGTTCTGGTGGCCCTCCGGCAGCTAGCAGCAGGTTGAAGTAAGCTGCTAGTGATAGTTGATGCCAGGCCAGGAGATCAGCTGCAGGGATGCGGTCTAGGCCGGGAGCACTAGCCGTCATGCTCTTCAATGCCGCAGTGACCAGAGTAACTCGAGACAGGAGGGACCAATGTACAGCTGATGGAGTGGCTGCTGCCCTATTATCGACCGCACTCGGAGTCTGGAACACTGAAGTCCAAGACTTCTCCATCTCCGGTGGCAAAGGTTGAGGGGCACGATACGCATCTTCCATGGCCCAGAGAAAATGGTGGATGCCGCGTCTCGTCTCCGGAGCTTGTAGAGCTGTTGAATGGTGGCATAATTGGCCTTACGGATTGCACGTTTGCTCCATTGACGAGTCGCAATAGTACGAGGCTTTGATGGCTTCCACGTGTGTGGAAACAAACGTTGGGCATGGTCTTGAAGAAGAGCCCTGCCCCGTGTCTGGCTAATCACACCCGATAGTAAGTCCTGGGCAATCTGGGTCAACTCATCAGCTCCCATCTTGATTTCTCGCAGGTTCGGAGCTGCCGCTTCCAGGAGAGTAGTCATCCAGGAGGCTGCTAGGACGCTGAACACTGAATCAGAGGCAGATGACGATGCCGGCAGGTCCGGTCCGGGAAGAGGGACAGAGTCGGTGCCCACCTCTGGTGGAGGATGATGAACAGGCGCGGGGTCGGATGGTGGGACCCACTTGATGATTTGAATGCGCTTCTTGATGGCTTCCTGCGATCGACCAGGGAAGTGCGGGAGCAGAAGTGTAAACAGTTCTTTCTTTAGCATCCCAGTCTTCCAGAGAAGAATGGCGTGTCGTCGCAGGGCTTCATCTTCCTCCGGGGACCAGATCAGGCGCTTGGTGGGAAGAGCGGCTACTCATTCGACGTTTACTTCGACGGGTTGACAATGTCGTCGATGCGTGCCAAGGCCGCGCTTGGTGGAAAACTGGCGGCCACAGGAACATGTGAATGTGGTACTCGGCGAACTGGTTTGGGGACGTGACACTAGTGCTGCCATCTATACTGCTGGAATCCTGGGGTCTGGGGGGACCAGGACTCTTTTTTCTTTTAGTTTTCGGAACCAGCAGTAAAACCCCCTGCAAGGTGGTTGGCCTGGCAGGGGGGTGGCCTGGGTCTTAGTTCGGTCACAGGGGGTCAAACGACCCCCTGCTCCCTTATCCGGCGGTCACCACGGGGAGGCGCCCAGGCCACGCAACTATGACTTAAGAGAGTCATAGTTACTCCCGCCAAGTTACTCCCGTTAAGTAGACCTTGGAGGGGGGTCTACTTAACGACCAGGGTTCGAAGTCCTGATGGTCGTCCCCTCCCACTGTCACGTGACCAAACTTCAGTTGCTCAGCAATTGGCTGTATTTACAGCTATTTGCAGCATCCCATGGTCACATGATTGTGGTTTATGACAGACTGCCGAAAATCAGGATTTACTTCCACTTTTTGAAAAAAACTGTGCCTAACATTGGCTTGTTTGAGGACCATGTCATTTGCTTAATGACCAGTGCAAAAGTCGTAAAATCAGATTGGTCATGTGTCTAACCAGTTTTACAACTGTCATGACTTACAACCATAATGGGCAGGCTCCATTACAGTCATAAGTTGAGGACTACTTGTTCATAAATATATCGATACGTTAACTACTTCAATGAAATACACTCAAGACGCTTACAAAAGACCCTACGCCCAAACCAGGTCATACATTTTACCCAGTCTTTTATTGAAGTGAAAAGCAATGTAGTAATTAGACATTCTTGCATGTTCATTATCTCCCCAAATACAGCTATACTGTGGAATCAAGTTGGTTATTTTTGACATTTCCTGAAAGCATAACGAAAGCGCTAGGGAATGACTGATTCACATCACTTACTAATGTTCTGGCAGATATTCTTTACGGCTTGATTTATAAGTCAATAGGTGAATAATCTTAGAAAAAAGCTGACCACGTTGACGTTGTGCTCTTTCCCCAGCTGCATTAAGTCCATTTCTTCCAGCAGTAATGCCAACAGGAAGTTCAGCCAGGAAAACCGAGTGACCAGAGAAAAACTGAATGAAGTCATTTGGGACCTAATCAGTGATACATCTTTTTCCAAGTTTAAACAGACTAGCAGGGTTTTGTTTTTTGCCCTACAGAAATGTCTAGTGGCTTTTTGAAATAGATACCACAAAGTCCTTCTTCCCTAAGACCCACATATCATGTAATATGTAATCAATGCTTAATTATGTGGGCAGACGCCTTGAACAAGCAATGGTTGTGAACTCTGCTTGGAAGTCAACTTGGTCATTACCAGTAAAAATTCTCAGGTTAACAGAAGAAAGTTGACTCCTCATGTTTGCTCCCCTTCCTGCATTCACTCATTTGACGCAAGATACAATCTCTGTAGATAAAGGGCTTCATCTCCCATCCCCCCCAGACCATATCCAGGGTAAATCCAAACAGATGAAAGACATTCCTCTATCTCCTAGAAGAATAGGATTAAAACATCAACAATCTTTGATATGCTGATGATACAACTCCTCTCTCAGAAATCAAAGAAGGCCTGGAACATCTGATCAAGGAAATCAAAGAAGAAAATAAGAATTTTGGTCACTTTCTGGACAACGAAAGACCAAACTCATGACCACTTGCAAGGAAGGGAAACATCAAAATAGTAATTTGACAGTGAAGAGACAGAACGTGTGGAAAAATTCACTTTGCAAGAATCACAGATAGCTCAAAGAGGTGAATGCAGCACAGAAATAAAATGTTGAATTGCACTGGGTCGCACAGCAATGATGAACATAAGCCAAATATGGAAAAGGACATCAGCCTAGAAACCAAATGTAGGTTAGTCTGCTCTATTGTGTTCCCCATAGACACCTATGGTTGTGAAAATTGGACCTTAAATACAGCAAGACAAGGAAATTTACTTGTATGAGCTATAGTTCTAGAGAAGCTCCTGCATATTCCTTGGGCAGCAAAGGTAACCAAGCAAGTAAGTACTGGAGCGCATAACACCAGTCATTTCACTAGACTAGAAGGCAAATTCATGAAACCGCATCTCACTTACCTTAGTCATGTCATGCAGGGATTTCCCTGGAGAAAGCAATTACGCTAGGAAGAGTTAGTGGTAAAAGGAAACCAGGCCATCAAAGAACATGGTGGCTGGACCCGATCAAGGCTGACACCAGTCACAGCATAGAAAAACTCAAGTAGTGCAAGATCGGAAGATGTGGAAAGATATGGCCCATACAATCGTCAAGAGTTGGACATCACTAAATGGATATCATCATGTTTCCCATTGTTACCTCCCCAGATGTAGGGGTTGGGGGTTGCTGGGGATGGATATCCCATAGGCCAGCTTGTCCTATGTCCTTGGTGGGGAAAATAGCTGGTTGGCTCAGGAATTCTGGGAGTTGAAGTCCACAAGTCATAAAAGGACCATAGTTTCACATCTCTGCTCTAAATGTTGGCCAGCATCTATCTTCTCTTTTTCTACCATTTGAGAGAGGCAGCCTGTTCTCAATCTCAAACCTCTTCCCATGCATGCTCTTTCCTCTCCTGCTGGCATGTTGACTCTGTTCCTCTTACTTGGTTTCTGCAACCTCACGGGCTGACTTTTGCACATACCAGCGAATTGCTTCACTTACATTAAAGAAATGATTCATTTTCAAAGACCCCCCCCCACCCCACCCTCTTAAGTTCACTGTCTCTGGTGTAGGACTGAAGGACAAAGTCTGTGCCCAGTTTTTCTTGAATTGGTAATTGTGGGGTATCCCTGCAAGCGCAAGGGCACCAAATATTAAAGAAACCCCATCACGCAGGCAGTCGGATCAGAGGGAGGCCGTGGGTCGATTCATTGGGAGGAAAACCGATAGATTGGAGCCCCACGCTTTATCGTGGCTTGTTTAACCACGACTGATTAAACGGCTGGCAGACGGCCCCATGCGATCTGCTTTGCCCGCCCTCCATCATACACTCCTGTAAAATTTCAGCCTTCATTGTCCATAAATTCCGAATAGATAAGGCGGGATGAGTCAGAGGAGCTGAGCGGGGGTGTGTGTGTGTGTGTGTGAGCGGCTTCCAGTTTAAAAAGAAGCGGAGCAGCGCCCCCCCCCTTTCAGGTGACCTCTTCCCCAGTAAAAGAAAACCCGCAACAGAGCAGAAAACTCCTGGCTCCTACACGAGGGTGGTACGCCGACCATCCCGGCCGGGCTACGAAGAGAAGTGGGCGCCGGGGAGGGGCTAGGAGGGAGGGGGCCGTGCAGGGGGAGGGAAAGCGCTGAGGTCCCCGCCTCTCTTCGGGTTTTCCTCTCGTGCAGCTCGACGGCCGCCGCTTCTCTCCGATCCCCTGGCAGGTAGGGCGTGCGCTTGCTTTCTCCTCTTCCCAGTTGGATGCGCCTCGGTTTCCCCTCTTTCCCTCCCAGGTTTTTTCTGGGACAGGCTTGGCTTTCTCTTTCCTTTCGAGGACTCCTAAGAAGCGCGCTCCCGATCCCCAGCCCCCGCGCTTTTAGGGGAGGTTGCGATACGCCGAGGGAGCCGATCCCATCGGAGCGTGGAGGAACTTTGCCCGGGACCAAGTGTAACGAGTTACTTAGATTAAAAAAAGGAACCCGGGAACTTGCGGTGGTTTTTTCCCCCCTTCCGATATTGAAAAGTAGCTTGCATGCTTATTTTCTCGATTTAGGAGAATCTCCATAACTCAGAGGAAATCCCCCCAAAATTTACCTTCTCTTTATGTCTAGTATCTACAACCGATTTACCTATGGGGGGGGGGGGAGGAAATACTACGAACCGACGGGATGTATTAATGACTGCTTTTGTAAATGTTGTTTTATTAACAAGAGGGAAAACTGTATGGCGAGTACGTTTTACGTCTGCTTAATACAAGCCTCTCTCGAAGTCCATTTCCCTGCCCGAATTTTCCTCGAAAGGAAAAAAAAAAAAAAGAATCGGCGGCGGGCAGAACCCCGAAGCGGCTGGGAAATTGTCTCCATCTCGCTTTCTTTCCCCTCTCCGCCCTTGGGCTGGAGTGGGAGGAGGAGCGCCATTTATCAACATTGGGGACAGGTGGCTCTTTCGAAAGAGCGAGCGAGGCCTTGGCTCGGAAAGTGGTGGTTGCTGGGCGTTTTCCACCTCGCATGTGGAGAAATGCAGTCGGGTGGAAAACCACAGTCTTAAAGTAACCTTCAGCAGAACGGTGCGAAAGGGACGCAGAATGGAGTTTTACAACTGGGAGGAAGCAAGGTTTCAGGCCCCTCGGTTGCAGAAGGTTTAAATAAAAAAGAAGTTCCCTAGCACTCTTGAAAGGCTAACAAATGCAATCCAGGGACCAAAGTGAACTTTCTCAGATGCACAAAAAGGTGCTTTGCATTATCGAGGATAATTGTGAAGGAGCCAATTGCGCAAGGGCAGAAACAAAACACAAAGTGTAATTGTGGGATGCTCATCTTGAGTTTCAATAGATGGGAGAGTAAGTTCATAAAGCCGCGTGCAAACTTCCTGTTGGTGGTAATCTGGCTGTCAGCTCTGGCAGGTTTCAGAGCTTCATTTTTAGACCACTACATCCTTTGTAAGCCTGCAGCCACCACTCAAGAAGCTTACCTTCCCCCCACTTCCGTGATGACTGCAGGCAACACTGATCTACATTGGGCCTCCTAGCTTAAAGTGAAATGTTGAGCTTTGAAACTTGTCAAAGTTGATAACCAGATGATCAGCAATAAGAACAGTGAAAGTGTTGATCTGGTATGTTGGTGCTAACTAGACATGGCATAATTGGCTCCAGATAATTAGGGGAAGAGCCTAGGGCAACCTTGCTTTGGGTCAAGACCTTAATAGGAGAGAGTGAGTTAATGGAATGGCAGTAGGCATGTACATGTTGTGGGCATGCTCGCATCTGACTGGCAAAGCTGTGGTGCTGAGAGCACCAGCAGAGAGAAAAAAGTTGCAGTGCTGGGTGCTGTGCTTGAACCAGCAGCATGGATCCAGTAGTGGCCTCAGTGAGTCTTCCTGCCTTGAGTGGAAAGGAATGCTGGTGTAGAGTCATCATTTGAGACCAGTGGTTCTCAACCTGTGGGTCGCGACCCCTTTGGGGGTCGAACGACCCTTTCACGGGGGTCGCCTAAGTGCGCTCTAGCCTGCCATCTTGGTGCCACGCCCCCTTTATCAATTCATCGTGCGCGGGGAGGGGGTCGCGGCATTAGGAAGGTTGAGAACCACTGTTTTAGACATTGTCTATCCACTGCAGGATGAAGACGTCATCCGCATGTTTCCAACCAATACTGTTCTGAGCTTTCTTTTGCCAATTGGGCCCGCAATACCTGCTGATGTGGTTGATCCATCTTGTTTTAGATCTCTTTCATGGATGCTTTTTATCAAGTGGGATCCATTCTACGACTACCTTGCTCCACCTGCCATTAGTTCTTCTTGCTATGTGACCAGCCCATTTCCATCTCAATTCTTTTACTCTCTTGATGATATCATATATTTTCATTTGTTCTCTAATCCATGTGCGGGTCTTTCTATCTTGTCTTGTAATGCTGACCATGTATCTTTCCATGGCTCTTTGCGCCATCCGTAGCTTTTATATCAATTGTGAGGCTAGTGTCCAGATTTCACAGACATATGTTAGAGCAGGTAGCACACAGTGATCGAAAACTTTTCTCTTCATGCATAGCGGGAGATTGTTCTTGAAAATTATGCTTACTTTGCCGAATGCTGGCCAACCACAATTAACACAACATTCAATTTCCCTTATTGTATCATCTTCCATTGAGATCCATTGGCCAAGGTATATGTAGTGGTCTACTACATCTAGTTCTTCTCCAGAAGAAGAGAAGAATTAAAAAAAAATTGGTGAATTTATTAAACATAACCTGAATAATGGTATAAACATGAAGAGGTATGGAAACAAAGTGGGGATATTCTGAAACTTTTAAAGGTGGAATGTGGGAAGAGAGGAACATTCGTTTAATAGGAGAAAGAGCCCCAGGAAAAGCTTTTCTTCTGGATCTGACTCTAGCTAGAGAAGCAGTGCTGCATTTCAGAGAGAGAGGCATAAAACTGAAATGGAAGCAGGCTGTTGAACACCATCAAGACAATGAGCCAAAAAGGGCTTTAAAGATTTGACAAGTGCTGTAGCATACAGAAGTATAAAATTAAAGTCTGAATCTTTAGGAAGGGATTATTGTCGCAACTTTTTTTTATTCCCACTTGTTTGAGAACAGCAACATCAAAATGTCTCCTTAAATTAAATGTTACCCTGGGGGGAAAAAAACCTAAGAGTTATCAGGAGTAGAATCTGTGCGGAAGGACTGTGAGTTCCATTCAGTTTTATTTCCCCAAGCAGAATCCCTGCTGTTATGTCACTTCACACTTGTGTTCCATCACTGGCACTTTGTGCTGTGTATTTGGCAGGCAGGACAATGTTGAAGGATTTCTATGTATCTACAGCGTATCTCTTGGTGTGTCCTTTAAAAGCTTGCTTAATGTAATTTAATGTAATTTTAGGATTAAAATTTGGGCCTGAAAAATCGAATTATGTCTTTAGTTTCCATTTGTGTTTTTTTATTAGCTTGTAATCAGGGGTGAAATCCAGCAGATTCTGACAGGTTCTGGAGAACCGGTAGCGGAAATTTTGAGTAGTTCGGAGAACCGGTAGCGGAAATTTTGAGTAGTTCGGAGAACCAGCAAATACCACCTCTGGCTGGCCCCAGAGTGGGGTGGGAATGGAGATTTTGCAATATCCTTCCCCCAGGAGTGGGGAGTGAATGGGGATTTTGCAGTATCCTTCCCCTGAAGTGGGATAGGAATGGAGATTTTGCAGTATCCTTCCCCTGCCACGCCCACCAAGCCACGCCCACAGAACCGGTAGTAAAAAAATTGGATTTCACCACTGCTTGTAATCCTTTCTATATGTGCTTACTGTGAGATGGCTGTATTTATTTGTTTGCCACTCAGAATTGCCTTGAACTGCCAGATAGGCGGCAAATAATTTTGATAATAGAATTTTATGGGGATATGCTCAGAATGCAACTCGGGTCCATGGTGTCCCAGAGTCACTTAATAGTGAGATGGCTGGCATACAAATTTAATAAATAAATCTGTCAACTGACTATACTTAATGTTGTTTGCTTTTAAAATCCAGAGGGTACTCCTAGCTTAAGACAACTTTCTTCTGCTGCAAGAATACTTAAATTAAAGCAGCTACTGAATAGGCAGAGTATATGATTCAGGAATCGCCTGCAGTTGCCTTCTTTAATCTGAAATTATGTCCACAAATACTAGGTTGGTTGATGATAATCACAAGTGCTACATTTTGTCCAGAATCTTACTTGTCCAATAAATAAGAGCAAAGATGTAGAGCAGAGTAATAACTGGTTGAGTTTCTACTAAAATAATTTTCCAAGTACATTAGTCAAGAAATGTTCTAAAGCAGGGGTGTCAAACTCAAGGCCCGGAGGCCAGATCCGGCCCACGGGGTGCTTAGATCTGGCCCACAGGGCCGCTCTGGAAACAGCGAAGGATCGGCCCACAGTGCCTCTGCCAGCAAAAACGGGCTCCTGAGCTCCGTTTTTGGCTGCGACGGCCTCCTGCAACTGGCAGAGGGCTGCAGGAGGCCGTCACAGCAAAAAACGGAGCTCGGGAGCCCGTTTTCGCTGGCAGAGCGCTCGGGCCACCACAGGTGCCCCCAACACGAGTGATGTCGAGCTGGCCATGCCCACCCCAGCCACGCCCACCCAGGCCCCCCGAGGTCGAACATAACCCTGATGCGGCCCTCAATGAAATCAAGTTTGACACCCCTGTTCTAAAGTAACATGTTCTATTTCTATTAGTCTTTAATGAGTCCAAGCTCCTATTTGGTTACAAAAATAAAACAAAATTGTCAGCACTTCTTCTTTTGATCCAACTCTGTATATAAGGTAAAAAGGAAGATTTTACATCTGGTTAAACAGCATGTCGTCTTTCATGTTCAAACACTGGCACAATATGTTGCAGCTGTATACCAGTGTGTCTTTTTGAAGCTCTTCTGTTCAAATGGATCCTTTTTAAAATTAATAATAGAAGATTACAGGTGGCTGAAGTATTAAGAGTCTCTTTTGTTACAAGTAATTGGTTTTCTTACTTTGGGTTTCTTTTCTGACAGGAGACTGGCCAATATATAATATTACACTTGATTTCTGCAAGATTTGTGTTATGATCAATGCCATCTTTTAAAACCTTTTTTCTTTTACCCTAGCATTCTTTAAGATAATCCTAGATGGAACTTGAAACCATCATCGCATCTGGTAGCTCATTTAAATGGCTCCATCCATATTCAGTCTGAAAACTGATTAAACACAGACTCTACAGCTTGAAAATCAGCTACTCTTAATTTTGATTTTTTTTTCTCCATCTTGCCTGTTGAACAGCTTTAAAGAAATCTACAGTTTATACATTTTTTCATGGCTTTTGGATTAGCCTAACTCAGTTTATTATGTTATTGCTTTGTTAAGTTTATTTCCCATCATCTCTGTGGGAATGTTAAATATTTCTCTGTGGAAATAAACTCTGTTAAGTTTATTTCCATTCCTACAACAGCAGTGTTGTGAGTTAAGCTGAGTTGAGAGAGAACAATTAGCCCAAAGGTAAGTTTGTGTAGCTAAGGATACTCTTGATTTGGTCTTCCTGATCCTAGACCCAACTACCTGGTATATCACTCTGGCTAATTGTCTTCTCTATTTCTATTATTTTTCTTTTTTCCTCTCCCTCTGATGTTCCTACCGGTATTTATGATTTCTTCCCTATATTTATATATACATATGATAACACTGTTCCAATATTTGAGAGGCTGCCACAAAGAAGAGAGGGTCAACCTATTTCCCAAAGCCCCAGAAGGCAAGACAAGAACCAATGGCTGGAAACTAATGAAGGAGAGAAGCAACCAAGAACTAAGGAGAAATTTTGAAACACTGAGAAAAATCAACCAGTAGAATGGCTTGCCTTCAGAATTTCTGGGTGCTCCATCTCTGGAGGCTTTTAAAAAGAGACTGGTATGGACACTTGCTCAAGCAGGGGGTTGGACTAGATGACTTCCAAGGTTCTTTCCAACTCTGTTATTCTATGTTCCATATCTGTGTTCTATAATGCAAATGAGATGGTTTTTAGAGTAAGAAGAGATACCTAGGACTTTGTTCTGTCTTCCATATATACAGGCTGACAACATAGAAGTTAGCAATGCAGATTAAGGAAAGAGCTTCAGCAACGTTCAGAGGCCTGCTTTTTGAATGAATCTTATTATGTTTGTTTTCTATACATCATATAACAGCTTTTCTTCAGCTCCTAACTAATGGTGTTACCAGCAGGGGCTAAACATGTTCTTTTTGAGCCCAAGAGGTTAATGTTTTGCCAGTTAAGGTTTTTTTTTGAGAGGACAAGCAATTTTTGTGCTGAAGAGGTTAATGTTTTGCCAGTTAGTTTTCTTTTTTCAGAGGACAAACAATTTCATGTGGTCGTATGCAGATCCCCCCCTATCTTTTATTTTAAGCATTGTCATCTGAAATCTCATCAGATTTTTGAAGTCATTCACATAGAAATACACACGCGCGCGCGCACACACACACACACACTGAAGATTCCACAGCAGCCATCTAAGGATTTGCAGATGTTTTGTTCCCACCTTTGAAAATCACATTGCTGACTCCTAAGGCACATGAACGAATTATTCATATTAACTGGTACTTGCACTTAAGACCAATGAATGTTCAGTGCAGTATAGCTACTCATTAAAGCAGAATGGGCAGAAGGGTAATTAGTACTCTCTTTCAGCTATGCCCAAGTCCTTATAAGTCAGTCAGATTAGTTACTAAATTTTAGCATCAAAAAGTGACCATCTGGTAGATCATATTTCTCAATGAATTTGCACCAGAGAAACATAGAATTTCTTTTTTAAGTTGTTGAGTTGCTTCTGCTCAATGATTCTACTTGGGATATAATAGAACAGCTCTGGCTTTTAACAGATGCTTTCTTTATCTATTTATGAAACAAGTACAGTACTGTATATATGTACTGAGTGTCTCACTACAAGTAGCTACTACACGGGTTGCAGTTCTGTATGTAGTGATTTGTGCTCAAATGCTATTATACTGATTAAAGCAGGATGTATATACAGATTGAGTTTCTCAAGAATTGACTGAGCTCTATTTAAAACAGGTTTCCACTGTAACTTCTTCAAAAGTAGCTGCTTCTCTGGTGTTATGAGAATATGTAACTTGAAAACTTGAGCATATTTTTCTGACGTTGGTAAAATAATGTAATGCACTTTTGGGTTTTGTGGCTAATTTCTCATCACTGACCATGTAACTCAAGGGTATGTTACATGTAGACCTAGACTTCAAAGTTAACAGATAAATGTATCTACCGTATTTTTCGGAGTATAAGGCGCACCTTTTTCCCCCCTAAAAGAAGCTGAAAATTTGGGTGCGTCTTATACTCCGAATGTAGCTTTTCCGAAGCTTTTTTTCAGCCCTAACGAGGTGCTAACAGTGAAGCGATCTTCCGTGCTTTGCTAGCTAAGCGATCTTCCCTTTGCCTGTTTTTTTCATTGCTACTCCCTCCGAAGAAGGTTTTTTCCAGCCCTAAGTCTTTGCAGGATTTTTCATTGCTACTCCCTCTGAAGAAGGTTTTTTCCAGCCCTAACCAGGGGATAAAATAATGTGCTGAAGCTGACCAGACTAAGGACGGTAGCCAGATGAATACCTGGTAGGCAGATTTGTCCCCCTATTTTCCTCCCCAAAAACTAAGGTGCGTCTTATACTTCGGTGTGTCTTATACCCCGAAAAATACATTACTTGTCACTTTATAAAAAGTAAATTAACCCCCTCTCCATGATAATTTAGGGTCTTTTCAGATTTGGTTGAGATAATTTGCTGTATTGGGACATTATTATGATACTTTCAAAAATTTTGAAGGAGTTTTTTTTTACCAACTTACCAGTCAATGATACTGGGAGTATTAATTCTGAGAAACAGTATACAATGGCAGGGCCTGGCGTGCTATATATAAGGTCCATGGGGTTGCAAAGAGTTAGACATAACTTAGTGAATGAACAAGTCAAGGATATGTACAATATCATTCATTTTTTTAAACCAAATTAATTGTTGCATCTCTGCTAAAAGTTGCTTGCAATATTATCTCTTTATTATCCATTTATTTTTATTAACTTTATTCGTGAGGAAGGTATGTGTGTCAAAAGTATAAATCTCTTTGTATTAAGAAATATTGACTAGTGCCTACTTTCTAAAAAAGCTCTCCTCTGCCATAGCTGAACCTCTAAGCACCATCTATGAAGTATCTTTTAGAAAGAGCTCCTTGCCTGACCTATGGTCATTAGCAACAGTCATACCTATCTTCAAAAAAGGAGACCCCAGCCTTGTTGAGAATTACAGACCAATCTCCCTTTGCTGCATCACCTGTAAAGTCATGGAATCCATCATAAACCAATCCATCACCCTCCCCTTAGAGACAAACAACCTACTCTCTAATAAGCAATTTGGTTTCAGGAAAAAATTGTCCTGTAATCTGCAACTCATACACTGCAAAAACATTTGGACCTCTCAACTCGACCAGGGTAAAGCAATAGATGCAATCTACATAGACTTCTGCAAAGCCTTTGATGTAGTGGTACATGACAAACTTCTGTTAAAACTAAGTTCTTACAGCATTTCTGGATCTTTGCACAAGTGGATAGCTGCATTCAAGGCAACAAGTAGTCAAAATTGGAAACGCTATATCAAACCCTGCACCAGTTAACAGTGGTGTTCCCCAAGGCAGCGTTCTAGGACCAACACTCTTTCTACTTTATATAAACGACCTTTGTGATCATATTGTAAGCAGCCGCATCCTCTTTGCCGACGATGTAAAACTATTTAACACCACAGACAATTCTACTACCCTACAAAACAACCTAGATTATGTATCTGAATGGTCAAACAATTGGCAACTCCAAATCTCTGCTAACAAATGCTCAGTCCTGCACATTGGCAATAAAAATCAGAACATCAAATACAAGCTGGGCAGAAA
>QLTV01003456.1:299229-339322 GCA_003457575.1 Thermophis baileyi
ATGGATATGTATGGAAAATGTCTGGAATACTTTACGTGATCCTGTTGTTAGTTTCTCTAACCCCCATAACTTTTACCTTAAACTGTCTACCGTGGACCTTACACGTTTCTTAAGAGGTCCCTAAGGGGGCGTGCATAAGTGCACCAGCGTGCCTACCGTCACTGTCCTACTGTACCCATTTGTCTGTACTCATTTTATGTGTTTATGGCTATGTTTTGCTTCTTTATATCCATTTATTTGTGCCATTTTTTTTCATGTGTCCTGTTTCCTTGCACTTGTTGACAAATAAATAAATTAAATAAATAAATAAGTGTTGCTGGTGTTGAGAAAGTTACACTAGGGAGATCAGATGCTGACTGTTTAGGGGAGCCTTGATAAACCTACGAATTCTAGGAAGGGTAATGCCTGTTACTATCATTGCACAATTACTTTGCCTCCCATAGAAGACGTGCTCTTGAAAAAGACAGTGCACCTGGATCTTGACATCCATTCAAAAAATAGTTTTAGACTTCTCAGAAGGATCCATTTTTTCTCTTCCAGATCTCGGAAACCTGGCATCTCTCCAACTTCCTAGACCCTAAACCATGCTTGTCTGAATGCTTGTCTTAGAATGCCTAAAGATGTAGCTGCAAGTAAGCAGTTTGGTGTTTTCCTGGCACTATGCCTCTTTTTCTAAGTTGGTGTGAAAAGAATAGTTGTGTAACGGGAAAAGGAGGGGTAGGGAGTTTTTGTTTTTTTAAAGAAGTCATATGAGTTACCCATTTGGACTCTCTGCTGTTCCAAACAGGTCTCCTAAATAAGGCTGTAGGTAACAGGTTTCAAGCTTTCTGTGAACAAAAGATACTGTTGTGCTGCGGCACAATTGCCTTCTCTGTTTTTTGTTTTGGTGTTCTATCTTTCTTTCCTGTAGTTTTTGGCAGACTTGTTTCTGCTAAAATTCTCTTCTCTTTTTTCAGCTTATAAGAAGTAATTATCTTGCCATTGCAGGATGGTCAAAGTGAGCTAAGTTTCCTTAATAAGGTGGTGTCAGTGGAAGCGTTGATTGTTATCTCATTCCAGCTGAGCATCTGGCATGTGCTTCAATGGGATTTTTGGTGAGGATGTCAGATAAGCTCCACAGGCGAGAATGGAGAGTGCAGAGTAATCCTGCTCAAGAATGGATTGCTCCCAGAGGGACGAGAGCTTTGAAGGCTGCCAACATGGAAAGTCTCAAAGGGGGGAATCTGTGACTTGGGTACATAATTTATGACAGGTCCCCCACCCCAAGGCTTTTAGGTTGAACAAGCATGCCTTTGAAACGCTACCTTTTGAAGAAGCTCCCTGTATTGTTTTCCATTTTTTATGAGAGATCTATTCTCCAGTTTGACCCTGGAATGAATGCATAGCAGTGTTCACAAAGCCATCCAATCTGTGCAGTGTCTTGTCTCATGTACACAGACTTGTTTGCAGGAATTCTCTAGAGCACTTTTCCCAGCTCTTTGTCTGGCATACGGGTGTATTTGGGGGGGGGGGGAAATAGCTTGCAGAGAACAAGGAATGTACTACCTAACAAAATTAGCTATTTTCAAAGTCAAAGGATCCCCCCCCCTGTAATAAATTGGTTTATATACAGGGGAATTCCATCTTTCCTTGCTATTACAAATTCAGGATAAATTCTAAGTGGAAAATAAAAAAGGAAGAAAAGCTTCTAATAGATGATAGTTTTAGTCCCCCCCCCCCCTTGGCAATATCTCTTTTTTCTTCAGCCATTCTTTTGAGGAAAAAAGAATCAGAAAAGTATTATCACAAACATTAGTGCACAAAAGCTGGCTCTTCTTTTTACAGGACAGGGTATAGAACTTTTTTTTAAAAAAAACTCATCAAGAGACACATGCTGTCAGGAATAATCTGTTGATAGATCTCGGTCAACAGTTGGAAGGGGTAAAGTAAGAAATGGGTCAGCAGAACAAGACAAGCTGTGTGCCACAGGTCTGCAATTGATGGCTTGAAATGTAGGTATGTGTCAAGCTTAGGGAGACTTAATTCCTAACACTGGAGAACAGAAAAATTATAGAAAGTAAGAACATCACATGTTGCGATGAGTATTTGTGGGACTTTCCCCAAGTTCCACACATCTATTGAGCAATGAAAGGCTTCCATTTGCATGGATTTAATGACATGGGGAATAGCAATAGCACTTAGACTTATATACCGCTTTACAGTGCTTTACAGCCCTCTCTAAGCGGTTCACAGAGTCAGCATATTGCTCCCAACAATCTGGGTCCTCATTTTACCAACCTCGGAAGGATGGAAGGCTGAGTCAACCTTGAGCCCGTGAGATTTGAACCGCTGAACTGCAGCTAGCAGTCAGCTGAAGTAGCCTGCAGTGCTGCACTCTAACCACTGTGCCACCTCGGAATATCCTTGGATCTCGTGAAAAATGATTATGTAAGCCCTGTAAATTGACTTCATAGTCCTGTGGAAGTAGAGGTAGTTCTCGACTTACAACAGTTCATTTAGTGAACTGACTTACGAGTTTTTCACTTATGACTCTTGCAGCATCACATGGTCACATGATCAAAATTCAGACACTTGGCAATTGGCTCATATCCCGGGGTCATGTGTCATAGCACATAGCACAGAAATTTGGGCTCAATTGTGACCATAAGTCGAGGACTACCTGTATAATGTCTAAGACAGTGGTTCTCAACCTTCCTAATGCCACGACCCCTGCCGCGACCCCCGCCCCGCTGCCGCGACCACCGCCCTGCCCCCTCCCCACGCACGATGAGGTGACAAAGGGGGCATGGCACCAGGGGTGAAATGCTCCCAGTTCGGGCGTGCCTGCGGGTCGCCAGACAGCTGGTAGCGACGGAAGTGGGAGACTTCGCCTACCCGCCGCCATTTGGGTTCTTTTACCCTGTGCGCATGCGCAAAGCGTTCTGTGCATTCGTAAAATAACTCAAATGGCGGCGTCCGGGCGAAGTCTCCTGCTTCCGTCGCTACTGGCTGTCCGGCGACCCGCAGGCACGGCCGAACTGGGAGCATTTCACCCCTGCATGGTGGCACCAAGATGGCGGGCTAGCGCGCGCGGCGACCCCTGTGAAAGGGTTGTTCGACCCCCAAAGGGGTCGCGACCCACAGGTTGAGAACCGCTGGTCTAAGAGGTGTTTTTTTTTAAGCATGAGCTATTATTCAGTGGATTAAAGACCTGATGTTACTTGCATTTTATGAACAAGTTGCCTAAAGAAATAAATGATGAATGATGATAATAAAATATGATTTTTATTGAAATTGGGTAAAGTTAAATTCATATATGCATAAATGAGAGTGACCACAATTATACACACACACACACACACACACACACACACACACACACACACACACACACACACACACACACACACAAGATCTGTTTAGACCGTATGTCTTGGAAAGGACAGAATTATGAATAGAATCAACAATAGCTCTATCATTCTTCTACTGGGCCACTTTGTTATTTACTGAATTTCCAAATGGTACTTGTCTAGTTTGTTACAGGTGCTGGGAAAGTTCATTAAGCATTTCATACAGGTATTATTAATTTGGATAATGCTTACCACCCGCCAAAGTGGTTTGAACAATGTAGTTTCCTTCCTAAGATGATGTATCCCCATGAACATTTTCAGGAGAAAAGCTGTATTAGCTTCTACATGAGATAAGACAAAAGTTAATTTAGGGGTCCACAGGTGTGAAAGGCGATACTTTCAGCACTGTATACAGGTAGTTCTTGACTTACGACCATAACTGAGCCCATAATTTCTGCTGTTCAGCAAGACAGTTGTTAAGTGAGTTTTTCCCCATTTTACGACTTTTCTTGCCACAGATGTGAAGTGAATTACTACAGTTGTTAAATTAGTAACACAGTTAGTAAGTGATTCTGGCTTCCCCATTATCTTTGCTTAGAAGGTTGCAAAAGGTGATCGCATGATCCAGGACACTGCAACTGCCATAAGAATAGAATAGAATACAATACAATACAATACAATACAATACAATACAATACAATACAATACAATACAATACAATACAATAAAATACGATCCAATACAATACAATAAATAATATCATCAAAAGTTGAGTGTTCAGTTAGAGCAGGGATGTCAAACTCCCGTCCCATGGGCCAGATGCGTCACGGAGAGAGAGGAATGGAATACAATACAATACAATACAATACAATGGAATGGAATGGAATGGAATGGAATGGAATGGAATGGAATACAATACAATACAATACAATACAATACAATACAATACAATACAATACAATTCTTTATTGGCCAAGTGTGATTGGACACACAAGGAATTTGTCTTGGTGCATAGGCTCTCAGTGTACGTAAAAAGACAAGATAAGTTCGTCAAGAATCACAAGGTACAACATGAGACAGTTGCCAAGAGTCCGAATTTTGATCATGTGACCATGATCTATTTATATGTGTAGGCTTTCTTCCCAGTCATTACCACTGAATGCTGCAGAGAGATTGATGCCACTTGAGAGATTATATGAGGAGTGGAACGTCAGCACTGAGCATTCTGGTTTTGGTAGTTCTTAACCAGGGTTATGGGAACGAGGCATTATAGGAGAGAACTATTATGTAATGAATCATTACTGGTTTATAATAGGGGGAAGATGCTACTTATACAGATTAGGGATTGTTTATACGTAAGGGATGTTTTGAGCACTATTCTGTTCAAACCCACCTTCCAAGAGATAGCACTCTGTTTTCCTTTCCCAAACTTCATTTGGTATCTTCAAGTTCAGTATAGCGTCACAGGATGTCCCTGTGATTATGATTAATTGTGGCATTAACATTTCTGTTTTATATAATTGGGTGATGTCAGTCTATTGTCCTTGCTAAGTAATTCATTAAAAACAGTGTTTCACATCTGAGGAATGCTGTTCTTATATCTCAGATCTCTCTTTTCATGAGACATAGCAGTTAAGCTAGCTACTTAGTCATGTGCAGTTTTTCCTAACCTGGTGCTCATCCGGTAGTGATACGATCCCCAGAATTTATGGACAACAAATCATCCAAGTTAGAGAAAAATGCTGTAATATTTTTAGCTAATCTGCTTTTGCCCAGCCCTTTTATTGGAATAGTGCTGTGGGATGTCATTAAAAATGCAAGAAGATATTATTGGGACCAATTGTTTACCAAAGAATTTCCTCTGTATTTTACATAAATATATTCAATAAAGCTGATTGGCAATAACAGTTTTCTAATATTTTCTAGTATTCTACAGTAATATTTAAAGGCATGAAACTGAGTGCCTCACTTTATTTCATATATTTTTTCATAGCTTTATGTCAATTCTGCAGGAATTTTCAAAGAGGGCTTTTAACCAGTTTTAAGATCTGCTGGGTTTCTTCTCTGAATCCAATCTTTCCTCTTCCCTTAGTTTTTTCATCAGTACTGGGAGGTGGATTGGTCATTATTTTCATTTAATAGAAGAGGGTAGGTTTTACAAATACCTTTCTCTTCAGTCTCGATATTTCCATCTTGATATCTTTGTACATGACTACTAGTGTTATGAGAGCTGGTTTGGGTTAGTTGTGACTTCGCCATTATGTGTGAACGTTGCTACTGTGGCTTACACTCTAAGCTTTTTACTGTGACATGTAAAAATATATTCTGCAAACCTAATGTAAAAGGGAGCCTTTGTGAAAGTCTGCATGCTGGGAAAAAAAAATTTCCTGGCTTAAGAATCCACCATGTTTATCTAACTTATAGGAGAAAAAAGTGCTCTGTTTGAATGAGTTAAAAGCCGAATGGAGTGATGTGTTAAAATGTAGTTTCACAATTGCACAGACACAGAATTCCCGCAAAATCATCTTGTGTAACTGATTCCAGGAAGGAATTGCTACTTTGGTTTAGCAATAGTTTTATTATGATTATAATACAGGGAGAAAAAAAATGAATCCCCATTCTCAACACATTGCCTTTCTGATCCTATCCATTACTCCCCTATGGCTATTCCATTTAATATAGGACATACCAATTAAGCGCATACAATTATAATGCCTTTTTCAGAACTTTAAGGTAATATGGGGCCAATTTATAACTTTATAATGTTTGGATGGAAACAGAAATGAGACTTTTAGGAGCTGTGGTGGCGCAATGGTTAGAATGCAGTATTGCAAGCTAATTCTGCTGACTGCCAGCAGTTCGATTCTAGTCATCTCAAGGTTGACTCAGCTTTCCATCCTTCCGAGATCGATAAAATAAGCTGACTCTGTAAACTGCTTAGAGAGTGCTGTAAAGAACTATCAAGTGGTATATAAATCTTATTGCTATTTTATATATTATTTTTGCATTATCATTATCACATTAGGCTTTCTCCATAGTGGGTGGAGATAGCATCCAGGAATGGGTTAACTCCATCTGTCAGCTTATTGGACTGAGTCTGCAAACTGTGACGACACGCCTCCTCTGGTTATCCTCCCAGCTTTTAGACTCAGTCGAACTTTGGATTAGACGTGTTTCTGTGGTTCTCTTCATTCCTCGATACTTTTCCACCTAACATCGATAGATCAACCTAAATTGAAGGAGAACTGTATCCCAGCGTGAAAGGCTTTGCCTGAAACCGCTGAAGGCCACGTGGCGGCGATTCGCCTGCCTGAAGGCAGCGGATCAGGGCAGCACCCACGAGTTCACTCCGGAACGCTAGCCCTCGCTCCCGCTTAATCGCAGTGGAGCTCCTTATTGATACCAGTGTAAAAGGCTTCTGCCTTAAATCGCTGAAGGCCGCGTGGCGGCGATTCGACTGCCAGGAGGCAGAGGATCAGGGCAGCGCCCACGAGTTCGCTAGCCCTCACTATTTCTGAACATGATAAGCCGGCTAACTCCTGGCTCAGGCAAGGCGGCCAATTCATTGGGTGGCGCTCACAAGCGTAGCTCCGCGGCAGCTGGTCCTGGAACTTATGAAATAGCACGCCAAACTCTAGCTGCCAGATGCAGTAGAGGTGAGTTCCGATCTCGGAAGCCCCTGAAATGCGAAGCAAGCTCCCTCTCTGTTGGCTGTGCCTCGAGGCACTTGTTTCTCTGCCCGATATCGGGCATTCTGTAAAGCCCACCTCCCAGAGACAGAGGGAGAGAGCTCAGTGCAGCAGGACCATCCAGGCACGATTCAAAATGGCGGATGCCATTCCTGAGACCTCTGCCATTGCAGCGGCAGATGCCCCCCTCTCACCATAGCCCAGGATGCAGGTCCCTCGGGATCGAGGCCTGCAAGAAAAAGTGGAACTATCGAGCCTCACGACAGTGGCCTCCAAGGCCTCAGAAAGAGATGAGAAGCGTCGACAAAGGGCCATCGAAAAGAGTTTGCAAGGGCCCAGAGGGAGGCTGAGAGGAGACCACGTGAACATCTCCTTGGGGAACAAGCTAGCCCCCCCTTCACTAACCCCACAGGCCTCACCTCTGCCTGTGTCTCAGGAGGGCTTGTATACTGGGGCATGGTCGCCAGATGACGATGAGGAGCAGCTTTCCATAACCAATCTGCCTGGCAACAGCGAGTACTTCCCAAGCCCATTGCCAGAGCACAGGCCTTTTGAGCTGGCCTGGGAGCAGCCTGCCAGGCATCGAGCCTCCCGAGCCGAAGCTACTTTCACTCCTACGGCTGCGGAACTCCGAGCTCATGAGCAGTCAGAGTCCCCAATACCTTCAAGTATGGGAGCCCTTATCTCTGACATTATCAGACAGGGCATAGCTGCAGGCCTGCAGCAAAGAGAGGCTTTGGAAGCATCCATCCACCTCAGGCCCTGACCTTGTCATCAGGGCTCTCAGGAAATAGGGGATATGCCCCCCCAAGGGCTCTACCCTCCTGCCTCACCCAGTCAATCATCCTTATCAGTGGAGGATGCATCTAGAGACCCAGAGCTATCTGATGACAAGAGCTTACTGCCTGACCAGCCCGCATTTGTGGGTCTTTTTGCCCAGCAGTCTTTAGGGCATTACTATTTAAGGCTAGAAATGCAGCCAAGATGGGACCCAGTCAGGCACCACAGGACCAGGTCCTGGGCCTTCAGGATCCGACTGATCCCCTTTTTGCAGAGCCCGCAATAGAAAAGGAGGTGGTCCCATCCCCCAGGCTTTTTCTGGATGTTGTACAAAGACAGTGGGTCTCTCCTGGGGCAGGGTCCAATCCTAACAGCCTGGATAAACGGTATTACCAAATGGGCCCGGACCTTTCTAATATTTTAGAGGTCCCTATAGTTGATGCCCCTGTGGCGGCGTCCTCGCCATCAATCATGGCTGACTCTCCACAGGATGCCCTCCGGCTGGAGGAGAAAAGAATGGAACAGACCCTAGTCAGGGCACACCAGGCAACCGCCTGGGCGGTTCTTAAAGGCTTCCATGGCGACCTCCTTCTTCAACAGAGCCTCTCTGCTCTGGATGAAACAACTGCAGGGGAGAATTCCTCCAGATGACTCTAGGTCACATCGGGATGTCAATAAGATAATGGCTGCGCTTGAGTTCTCAGCAGACGCTATGTTAAACGCTGCACGCTTCGCATCCAGGGCTATTTCAGCATCGGTGGCATCCCGACGTCTCCTATGGCTCTGCCAGTGGCAGGCAGATGCTAGACATAAATGGAGATTGGCCTCAGCCCTGTACACGGGGGAAAGGCTGTTTGGGGAGTCCACTATTTTAGTGGAGTCCAGGGACAAACGCAAGATCTTACCATCCCTGTCCCGACGGGCTGAGTTTTGCTCCCCCCCCTATTTTCGCCACCCGTCCTTTCGGGGACAAGAAGGCGGCTCTGGATTCACACGACCTCTCAGACAATTCCCCCCCAGACGGGCAGCCACAGGACAGGACAGGAAGAGGCAGGCAGCATTTTCCCCTGAAGCGGTCCTTTCGGGGTGGAGGAAATCGCTCCTTTCGCTGTCAGAAGTGACTCAACAGACCTTCCCATTGGAGGTCGACTGGCCTTCTTTGCCAACCAGTGGGAACAAATCACTACAGACACATGGGTCAGGGAGACGGTGAAATTTGGCCTCTCCCTGGAATTCCTCTCCACACACACACCCCGAGGTTTTTCATCAGGTGTCCCCTGTCAAAAGACAGAGCCAAGCAGCTCCTTATGGAATCGGTTATAAATCATCTCATGGACATTCAGACGATCCAGCCGGTTCCAGAGGAGCAACGCGGACAGGGTTTCTATTCCCTCCTGTTCATCGTACCAAAGACCTCGGGGGGATGGAGGGCGATTCTCGACCTCAAATTACTGAACCGTCATATTGTCTACCGACGGTTCAAAATGCATTTGCTACAAACCATCTTAGTGAGCATCAGAAGGGGCGATTTCCTCACGTTGGTGGACCTCACAGAGGCATACCTACACATGCCCATCCATCCCGCCCACAGACAGTTTCTCCGATTCTTCCATGCAGGGAAGCATTATCAGTACCGGGTGCTTCCCTTCGGCCTGTCCTCCGCCCCCCCCCCCCGGGCCTTCTCCCCCCTGCCTCAGGGAAGCATTATCAGTACCGGGTGCTTCCCTTCGGCCTGTCCTCCGCCCCCCCCCCCGGGTATTCTCCAAGCTGCTTGCAGCTTTAGCAGCTCACCTTCGCTCCGTACCTGTCAGGGTCCAGTGCTTTCTGGACGATATCCTCATCCTGTCCAGCTCGGCGTCTCAGGCAAGGATAGACCTGGACCCCACTAGTCCTCCAGGCCCATGGTTTCTCTATCAATGTGGCAAAAAGCCACCTCGTCCTGACAACACAATTGCTCCACTTGGGGGCGATCATAGACTCTGTAGAGGGCATGGTCTTCTTGTCCCAAGAGCATCAAACCAGCCTGGCGGAATTAGCAGATCGCATCTGGAGAGAACACACTGTACCACTGCTCCATCTCTCTCAGCTGTTGGGGAAGATAGTCTCCACCTTTTCCATCATTCCATGGGCCCGTCTCCACAGCAGAGGCCTGCAGTGGTTTCTTCTCCCATACCAGAAGTCCGGCTGAAGCAGTTCATCGACCAAGGTATGGGTTCCACCACACATGATCCACTCGTTAAACTGGTGGATGTCCCCAGCCATCACCAGGGGTTCCCTCTTCAGGGAACCACCATGACTGACGTTGACAACCGATGCCAGTCTCTTCAGCTGGGGGGAGCACCTGCAGACTCTTATAGCGCAGAGAGAGTGGACTCAGACGGACTTGAGCCACAATATAAATTGGCTCGAGCTAAGGGCAATTCATCTAGCCCTCCAGAGCTTCGAGAGGACAGTGATCAAAAGCATATCCTGGTCCTCACGGACAACGTGGCCGCCAAGGCCCATGTGAATCGCCAGGGAGGGACCTGTTCCTGTCCCCACATGCAGGAGGCAGAGCAACTGGGCCTCTGGGCAGAGTCTCACGTTCTGTCCCTAAGGGCAGAACACATTTCAGGGGTGGCAAATGTGTGGGCAAACCAGCTGAGCAGAGCTACCATCGACCACACGGAGTGGCGCCTGCACCCCTCCCTCTTCCGGGAGCTGACAGAATGGTTCGGGACCCTGACTGTAGACTTATTTGCCACTCCAGACAACGCACACCTGCCGCGGTATTACATCAGGTTCGCGACACCAGGAGCAGAAGGCGTGGATGCTCTCCACAGCCCGTGGCCGCCCAGACTACTGTACGCCTTCCCTCCTCTTCCACTAATCCCGAAGGTCATCCGGAAGATTCTGGAGGAGAAGGCGGAAATCCTGCTTCTGGCTCCCCATTGGCCCAGGAGGCCATAGTTCGCAGACTTGGTGAGCCTGTCAGTGGGTCGGCCCTGGAGGATCCCGCAGAACAGGATCTCCCTCTGCCAGTGGGCGTTGGAACATCCGGACCCACAGTGGTTCCAATTGACTGCCTGGAGATTGAGCGGAGGATCCTGAGTGGGGACAATTTTTCCTCCAGGGTCATCCGGACGATTCAGGCTTCTAGACAACCTTCGACCACACGGATATATAATTCCACGTGGAAGACCTTTTGTACGTGGTGCACCAAGATGGAACTAATCCCTACAGATGTGTCATTACCACAGGTCCTAGAGTTCCTCCAGGAGGGATTGGATAGCGGGCTATCCCCCAATACCATTAAAAGCCAGGTGACGGCCCTGTCACTCCCTGGCCCAACACCCAATGGTCAGACGGTTCATAAGGGGAGTGACTAATCTCAAGCCTCTGGTAGTTCACAGGTACCCGACCTGGGGCCTGTCGAAGGTCTTAAACGCCCTTACCAGAGCCGCCTTTGAACCCTTGAGGACTACATGCCTCATGTACCTTACTTTTAAGGTGTCCTTTCTAGTGGCCGTCACCTCGGCTAGGAGGGTGTCAGAATTGGCAGAATTCCTGTCCCGTTAGACAGGAACTCTGCGTGTTCCACACTGACAGGGTAGTCCTGAGGTTGGACCCTTCTTTCGTCCTGAAGATAAACACCTCGTTCCATAGGGCCCAGTAACTGATGTTGCCCAACTTCTGTCCCCAGCCGGGACATTGCCTGGAGCAGAGGTGGCATATTCTAGACGTAAGGAGAGCCCTTCGTATATACATCAGAAGGACTTCCCCCCTGAGATGTACAGAATCCCTGTTTGTTTCCTTTCAACCAGGCATGCTTGGCAACAGGGTGACCCCTTCCACCATAGGGAGATGGATTAAAGCGTGTATCGCTAAAGCGTATGACATACAGGCCTTACCGGTGCCTGGACACCTTACAGCCCACTCCACCAGGAGCGCGGCTACGTCTGCGGCGTGGGCAATCCAGGCCTCGATAGAGGAGGTCTGTTGAGCCGCTACCTGGTCTTCTCTGACTCCCTTCATCCGTCACTATAAACTGGAAACCTTCGCCTCGGCAGAGGCGGCATTTGGCAGGCACGTCCTGCAGAGGGTGCACACGGATGGGGGGCCCCTGGACCATACGGCGGCCCACCCGTGAGGATAGCCAGTCTTTGGTATGTCCCATTCCTGGATGCTATCTCCACCCACTATGGAGAAAGGGTGTTGGTCTTACCTGAGACGCCTTTTCTCTTGGTGGTGGAGATAGCATCCAGCCCCACCCCGATTGCAGTCCGGTCCTGGGGCCATGTGGAACCACAGCTGCATAGTATCACGTCAGTCTGTCACGATGCCTTCATCAAAAGCTGGGAGGATAACCGGAGGAGGCGTGTCATCAGTTTGCAGACTCAGTCCAATAAGCTGACAGACGGCGTTAACCCATTCCTGGATGCTATCTCCACCACCAAGAGAAAAGGTATCTCAGGTAAGACCAACGCCCTTTCTGCTCAGGGTGGGTCTTTTTCTCGCTGCTAAAAACTGATAGACAATTTTTGTCCTAAAATATTTATATTTTAGAATAAAAATTTACTTAGGTAAAGTTTTCACACACCTCCAGATTTCTTGCATAAAATGTTAGTCATGCTGTTAGCCATAAAATGTTAACCACTGAATACTGGTTAAATAAAGCAACTTTTAAAGAAGAGTTAAATGCAATGAATTGACACAGGCATCCTCAATTTGGTGCCCTTCAGGTGTGTCAGGATTCCCATCTCACATAGCCAATGTTGTTTATCTCCATTTTTTTTTAAAAAACTTCTTTTAATTCTAATATTGTTTTAAATGCAAATCAATTAAAAGTAAATCAGCCCCAGCTATGTTATTAACATCTGCACATATTACACATTTTTTTAAATTTAGAAATAAGATTAAAGTTCTAGTGCTTACAATTTTGGAAAGCAAGTTAACACTCTTCCTGTAAACCATGTATCCTTGATAGATTATTCATTCTGAGAAGCTATAAGCTTGTTAAATTGTTTTTTGGAGGAGAGAGTTTTATTCAGAAAGCCATCTGTATTGAAATGGTTTATTTAAACCTTGCCTCCTTTCCTCAAGAATTACAATGTTTAAGAGTGTAGGGTCTCTAGTTAGAATGGTCTTCTCTAACCAAGCACAGGGCAGATGTATTGGAAAATAAGCTTAACAAACAGAAAGCTAAGTTAAATAAATAGAACAAGACAGGCTCAATTACTTCCTTCAAATAAACTTACATAATATCCTTGGCCCCCTAAGTTAATCCAACCTGTTATAGTTAGAGTAACATTTGAGGGAAGATTGGAAATGGATGAACTGTAAGGCATGCAAATGTGATCATAGAAATGGATATGCAGCCTGTTGTGAGAAAGGAAAGTAGTAGAAATGGCTGTGTATTAACCACATGACTGCCCACTTTCTTCTATAGAAATAAGAGATGCGTATGTTAGAAGAAATATCCAAGTAAAGTTGCATGTAGTAGGTATGGAATAATTAGGAAGAGTATATGCTAATGCAAAAATGAATGGATGCTGAACTAAGGTGGGTTGAATACCAATGAGTGATTTATCAATCAGATCTTTATACCGTTATAGACAGGCACAGATATGAGTGAAATAAATACATTAGGTTGATATAGAGAGGATGCATGAAGCCTGGATGATGAAATCAATATATGAAATAAAACGTAGGGAAAAGCCAAGAAAATAAAATGTTCATTCATTTATTTTATTCTATTTATACGATGGAGAGGGTTCTTTTCCAAATGACAAGCACAGTGTCAGAGAGACAGGCTTCTTGGCTCCATTCAGATGGCTATTTCATGGGCAGAAACTGCAGCATGTCGAACCTTCTGATCGTTCTTTGGGTGAACAGGAAGATAGGTGCTTCTTCACATATCCTGGCTTTGAAGAACTTTGTAGGGGACAACCAGTATCTTGAATTGCACCTGGAAATCTGCCAGTAGCTAGCGAATCTCACAAAAGAGTGATGGTCCATGGATATATTTGGAAGGAGTTGGTGCTCCTCAAAAAGAGAGTTTAAAGAAAAAAAGGAAATACATGAAATTGTACAGATACGATGGAAGCAAGGATGGTTTGCAGCCTTAGAAAGGTATGGAGAGGTATGCTGAATTGTGTGAATGTATACTGATTTTAGATATGTTCCCTTTCTTTTTCTATTACCTTCCACCTTCAGTTTCCTTTGCTTACTACTTTCTCTTTTTTTCCTCTTAAAGGGGATACCAGGTATGCAGAAATGTAAAGCAAAGTTATGAATAGCAAGCTTAAATACAGGTTTGAATAACACAGGTTATGTGCGTCTGTCAGTGTACATACCATAACTATATGGTTAAATGTTAATGATCAAGCATTAGTCTGTCTAATGTATGTTATGAAAGGTATCTTCTGAGGTTGGTAAAACAAGGACCCAGATTGTTGAGGACAGTATGCAGACATTGTAAACAGCTCAGAGAGTGCTGTAAAACTCTATAGCAATAGCACTTAGACTTATATACCGCTTCACAGTGCTTTACATCCCACTCTAAGCAGTTTACAGAGTCAGCACATTGCCCCCAACAATCTGGGTCCTCACTTTATCAACCTCAGAAGGATGGAAGGCAGAGTCAACCTTGAGCCTGGTGTGATTCGATCTGCCAAACTGCTGGCAGCCGGTGATTAGCAGAAGTAGCCTGCAGTACTGCACTCTAACCACTGCGCCACTGCGGCTCATCTATAGAACAGTATATAAGTGCTATTGTTATTTCTATGTCTTCTTTCAACTAAATGCCAAGATAAATTTACAGCAAATTATAGACAAAATAGCTGGTTCTCCCTGACTTTATCTTCCTTTTCATTTATAGGAACCTTTCAAAGAGAAATGCCAACAGAACTGCGCACGGCTGGAACTTAATCATGTGTACAGAGAAAGTCCCTTAATTGTCTGAAAAGTTCCAAATGTTGTCTGAAATGCTAAGGAGGAAACTTCGTCACTGTGGTATCCTACGGTTTAAGCCTCTTTGGGTGTTAGTTTGTGCAGTTGGAATCTGGTCTTATATTACGGTTCACCAGAAACCAACTTACCAAGATTATGAGCACTTGGAACTGACTGGTGAACATCCTAATACAGTAAACTGTTCCAAGATACTAGAGGGTGACACAGAGGAAATTCAAAAAGTAAAGCTTGAGCTGTTAACAGTCTCCTTTAGGAGAACCCCCCAAATGACTCCAAATGACTATATTAACATGACAGTTGATTGTGCCTCCTTTATTAAGAGGCGGAAATATATTATGGAACCTCTTAGCCAAGAAGAAGCAGAATTTCCCATTGCATATTCAATAGTGGCTTATCATAAAATAAATATGCTTGAGAGGCTTCTGAGAACCATATACGCTCCTCAAAACTATTACTGCATTCATATTGACAAAAAGTCCCCGGAGTCTTTCTTGGCAGCGGTAAAAAGGATTGCATCATGTTTTCACAATGTCTTCATTGCCAGCCAATTGGAAAGTGTAGTGTATGCATCATGGAGCCGGGTACAAGCTGACCTCAACTGCATGAAGGATCTCTACAGGAGGAATGTGAGCTGGAAGTACTTGATCAATCTCTGTGGCATGGATTTCCCAATCAAGACCAATCAAGAAATTGTGGAGAAGTTGAAAGCCCTCAACGGTGAAAATAGCTTGGAAACGGAAAAAATGCCTTCAAACAAAGAGGTGAGATGGAAGAAACATCATGAAGTAGTTGATGGCAAGGTAAAAAATATGGGGATAGACAAACAGCATCCACCTCTCAACACACCCATTTTCTCTGGAAGTGCTTATTTTGTTGTTAGTAGGAAATTTGTGGAATATGTATTAGAGAACAGCAAAATTCTTGCTTTTATAGAATGGGCTAAAGACACGTACAGTCCTGATGAATACTTATGGGCTACAATTCAGCGAATCCCTGAAGTTCCTGGTGCAGTCTCTGCCAGTGACAAATACGATGTTTCCGATATGAATGCCGTTGCCCGGTTTGTGAAGTGGCATTACTTTGAGGGGGATGTATCCAAGGGTGCTCCTTACCCACCTTGCAATGGAGTTCACGTCCGTTCTGTATGCGTCTTTGGAGTCGGAGACTTGAGCTGGATGTTACGGAAACATCATTTTTTTGCCAACAAGTTTGATATCGATGTTGATCCTTTTGCAATTCAGTGTCTGGAAGAGCATTTACGAGACAAAATGCTACAACAACGCAGACATTAACGTGCAGTGTTCTTTTTATGGTACACGTCTTTCTCATTTGATTAAATTGGCAGAAAAGAGATGGAAAATACGATACCCCTTTTTTGTTTTTAAACAAAGCTTGTAGGGTGATTAACTAGCTGATTGTGTCCCCTGAGCTTTCTTAATTCTATTTTTTTTCCCCCTAAAATAGTTCTATTACAAAAATTATCTTGCAAAAGGCCACAGGATTTTAGGCATGAAACAAGATCCCCCAGTTTACATCTGAAAGACTTGCACTCTGTTCACCTCTCCTCTGTATCTTTTAAAGAATTCTATTAGAAATCAAATAATCTTAGTTTGTGTAGCCACTAAGACTACTTTCCTTAGTGGAAAATGGACCACTTTGAGGACAGTAAGGAGACAGAACCAAGTAGTCATGGTGGAAAAGATCTCAGATTAAGGGAAATTTATGAGATTATGAAACGGGAATTTGAAGTATATTTATGTCTCTATAGTCAAGTTACTGAATTCTGTCGTCCCCCCCCCCCCTTTAAACTGTACCAGCAATATTTACATATACATATATACACAAAACACATGGAAGTTGTTTTTTTCTAAGCTTAATTTTTCAGATAGACTCTATTCAGTTTTGTATAGAAGTTTTGTCTACAGAAATGTAGCAGAAGCCTTCCCAGTTAAAATATTCTCAGGGAAATAAAATGTATGCCTGTTTGTGTTCATTTTAATATAACTTGATGGCATTTATGTTTGCTGCTTGCTAGATCATTTGTCACTTTTCCATAAAGGGAGAACAAAACAAATCAGTAGAATTGTTAATTCATGATAGTTCCTACCATTAGTTTTGCTACTAGAAATTTCTGAATCTTCCAAATTGAAAAAATGTGTCCTTTTTAAGCCTTGCTTTTATGCTAACTGCATAAAACTCTTCAAAAGGGGAGGAGTTAACATATTTTAGTTCTTAATAAATCTAAGCAGCAGAACAAACAAGATCTAGAATAGGCATAATAAGTGCTTCTTTTTACAGCTAGAATTCTTTTTCTTTTCTTGGTGTCTTTCCCGATGCTGGCTTGGAAACAATTTTTGGAGATGGCATGAGGTACAAACTAGGACTTCAGTTTCCTGCTGAATATCTAAGTCAGCGGTTCTCAACCTGTGGGTCGCGACCCCTTTGGGGTTGGCAACCACTGATCTAAGGTGTTTTCAGATTGACAAAATAGCTGGGAAAATTCTGTGAAGACTACAAGTCTTTGCGTTGGATGGGTCTGAGTAGAATTATCTTGCTTTTATTACATGAATAAAAGATCCTTTCTGGAAGATACCAAACAAATAGAAGAAGTGGTTACTGTTCCAAAATAGCCCATAATTAAAACTGCATTGGATAGAATTCTATCTGCCGGCTGCAATATATTATGTCGAATTATATTTCTATACTACTGGGTTTTTACATGTTTTATTTCTTAGGTGCTAATTTTAAAAAAGGAGACAAAGTCTCCTTCAAGTTGAGTTGGGTTCTTGTTGACATCAAGGGAAAGCCCATTAGGTTTTCTTGGCCAGCATTGGTGACCAGTGCTGAGGATTTTATTTATTTATTTATTTATTGGTCATCCCCATGTAGCCTTTACAGCCTGGTAGGCAAGGTTGTAGACAAAAGTGAAAATGTTTTAAAAAAGAGGACAAAATCCTACTTGGCCCATCGATCAACCAAGTAGGATGAATAATTATTTAGAAATTTGACATCAAATATGCAGTTTTAATTATATTACATAGATAATATGTGGGGGACAAAGTTTCTTAAGGATTATTTACCAAGAGTTTGCCTGTTCACTCCACTTTGCACCTACTGCCCATCTTCCTCTTTTGAGTATAGGAACTGCTGTCATCTGACCACAGGTAAAATGAGTTTCTGTAGATCAATGTTTCTCAACCTTGGTAATTTTAAGATATGTGGACTTCAACTCCCAGAATTCCCCAGCCAGCCATGGGAATTCTGGGAGTTGAAGTCCACATATCTTAAATTTGCTAAGGTTGGGAAACGCTGCTGTAGGATTTATCCCACAATGCCTGTGATTTTCCTTAAGTTACCCTACTTAAATATTTTTGCTGCAGATTACTGTAGTAGAATTTTATGTTCTTTCCTTCACCTTTTTGCCAATGGATGTTTTTTTCCAACTTCATCTTCCCTACCGGATGATCTTGGCCCTACTCTCTCTTGATTTGGAGTTTCCAGTAGCTTGGCATGATCCCAAAACATTACTGAAAACCATAGTTTAGCTATGCAACTGGACCATGGCAATGGGTCCTGACTTATCTTCAAGATTCAGCAAGACATTGATAATCTTGAAGATATCTCACACGTTGGATTCATTTAGCATGTGAATGAATTCTCTGACATCTGTCTTGGTAGGTTCTTACATATGATGATACTCATGCTTCAGTTAAGAAGAATGGATGTCTTCCAAAAATATCCATGCACGTGCAATAAATCATTGTATGTGATAAATTATTTTAATTCTGTATGCTATTTCTACTGAAGATCTCATCCGATAATAACTGATTATAAATTACAATTCACTGATTATAAGTGAATGGATTTTTGTTAGCTACATTGGCATTCAGTTGACCAATTCTATGTTGTAATGCTCAAATACAGTTACCAAAACATTTAATAAATAATATGTGATATAGTAATGTATGGGATTCTTTATTAATCTACAGTATTAATAACAAATTATTAATAACAATTGTCAAGGACTTACAACCACAATTGAGACCAGAATTTCTATGGCTAAGGCAAGGTGGTTGTTAAGTGAGTTGTGCCCAATTATACAATCTTTTTTGCCACAGTTGATCAGTGAATCACTGGAGTTGGTAAGTGAAACACATGGTTGTATATAAATCTGACTCTCCCCCTCCCCCCCATTGATTTTTTGGGTCAGAAGGCAGCTGGGAAGGTCGCAAACGGCGATCACATGACCTGGAGATGCTGCAACCATCATAAATACATGCTGGTTGCCAAAACACCCAAATGTTGATCACATGACCATTGCAATGGTGCAGTGGTTGAAAGTGTAAGGACTGGATCGTAAGTCACTGTTTTCAGTGTCATTGCAATTGTAAACGGTTGCTAAATGAATGGTTGCAAGTTGAGGACTACCTACAACCTTCAAGTTATAATTTAAGGTAACAAGATTTTTTTGCAGTTCACAAATGTTTTTGGAACCTAGAGTTTATATATCACTTTGTTGCTTACATGTAAAAACTAAATTTCAGGTAGGACATAGGGAAAATAAGGTAATTTTTTAATAGACCAACTGAAATCTAATCACTGATCTATAGATTCCAGTTAAAGACTCCTGGTCTAATTAATACTGTGTTTCTATAGATGCAAGAGCTCACAAAAGCATAAAATGCCAAGTGAGAGACAACCTGGTCTTCAAAAAGGTATGGATGTACATACTGTTTTTAACCACCATGGAAGTCCTTGACTATTGTCAAGGAATTGCTCAGTAAAATGTAACAAATTTGCTTTGGGATTCTTGCTTGCGTCTCAGCTGCAGAAACACTGTACTGCAATGAACAGGAAACTGATTGGAGACCGATGCTCTTTTTATAGCATTCTGTTTTAGCTATGGTTTCTGATGTTTGCATACTTGCCATACCATCGTAAAAATGGGCCTGAACGAATTTAGCATTAGAGAAAATCTGCTGCATTTAGATGCAACTCTTTAAGAATGTGATCCTTCTAGTGCTAAAGTAAAACGGTATTTGGGATTTCCAACTGTCAATCAATATCCTATATGTTTTAACAAGGAAAATGCAATGCATGGGAATACCCAGTATGGAAAAACATTTTGGACATGTAAATTTCTATGTGTGAGTCACTTTTAAGATATAGGACCATTTAGAAGACTTGCTGCGCAGAAGTCAGCCAATTAGTTGATCTCTCAAGTGGAATAGGTTACTGTAACTTCCTAAGGCTCTGAACTGAACAATTTGCCTGATTTTTGCGAACTAGCAAGCTGATCCTTTGGCTTGACAATCAGGTATGTACCGGTATTTACATTTATCCAGGGTTACTTGGGAACTGTTCCATTTAATTAATCTGACTCCTCAGACATTTCATACATTCCTCTAATTGCCAACGGGAGTTTCCAAGGTTCTGGCTTAGCTGCCTTTTCTTAAACAAGAAAAGCTGCCTTAGTGAAAGCCTCCAGGTAAAGTCAACAAAAAACGCAACAAGAAAACACTAGCATCTTGATCTCTTGTAATAAAAGTTTAGCAATGGGCAAAGTGAACTTTAATTTCCACAACAGGAGTTTACACTGAAAATTAATAGCCAATGAAGTGAAATGAAAGCTGGTAAAATAAGCTCTTGTAAAATTGAGGAGACAGAGACAGAATATGCTCACCTTGAGTTATTCAGAGGTTGAACTATATTTCCCATCATTCCTCAGCACCGGCCATGCTAGCTAGGTTGCAGAGAGATGTAGTTCAACATCATTTTAGTGGACAATAGTGTAGATAATAAACTATTTTAATTAGTTCAGAATGGAGAAAATTCAAACTATTTACATCACACTTTATGCAAGGTTATTTGATCATTTTGATCAATGTACACTATTTTTCAGATGCCTTTTATTAATATGCTAACTTTACTCACAAAATAGAACTGCCCGTGGTATACTTTATATTAAAGGGATCTTTTGAAAAAATTTACTGGAAGCAATAGGGCCTCTCTATTTCTTTTGGCTTTTCTTAAGACACCTACATCTTTAGGTGGGAAAATATTTTACTTAAATACAAGGCTGCTATAGATGTGGAAACTGACTAGGACATACTCAGGCCATCTTTGTCTCTAGGGAAAAGTAGAACCTCATGTATTTTAACAGACTTGAGGCTATAAGAAATTCTGACTCCCTTGTTTACTGCAGGCAAGCAATGGCACTGGAGAATGGAAATGTTGATGTAAGAACATAGGCCTACTCACATTTCAAAGTGCATGTTATGTTAAACCATGTGGTGTTTATGCTTTTCTTTTTCAGGAAAAGGCCTGAAATTGTAAATCATGGAAAATGTTTAGGGAATCTAGTCAAATGAAAGCAATTTAATGAATAAGAGCTTTCTTCTCCACTCCAGATTGCAGTTGGGATTGATATAAGGCCAAAGCAGAAATACTAGCTTCTTTCAGAGGAAAAAAAGCTGCTTTTCTTTTAACTCTAATTATTGGTATTTCTTAAATCTCATAATTAGCTGGGGGCGGGTTATCATTCATGAATATAAGTACCGCATATCAGTTTGAATCTGAAATTGGTATATTGTCAGAAACTGACTAACTTAAGGGATAGATCTAAAATTTGTGCACTGATATTTTCAGAGTAAAAGGAAAGGACAAGTCTGGAAACATTTGTAGGTGATTAAAGTGTGTGTGCATTTCCAATTTCCCATGAACATTCAGTTTTAGTATAGTTTTTAAAATCATAACCCGTTTTAATTTTTTAATATACTATTTTTCTACGCATTTTATAACTTGTAAACTGCCCAAAGTCACTTTGCAGAGGAGATATACAGCATAAAAATTTAATAAATAAAATACAGGAAACAAACATGGCTTCTCTATAGACCTAATGCATTTAGCATTAAGGATTAATAAGAATAAAACTCAATGCCAGAATGCCTTTGGAAGTGAGACTGATCTTTTATACTGTTTACTTTCTTTCTCTTTCTTTTTCCACGGGGAGGCAAAAAGCATCCTAAGCATATTGCGATATTAAAAGATACTTTTATGTAATACATTTAAGTGGCGTTAAGATATTTTACTTACATTAATTTAAACCTTTTTCTTCTTCTCTGTAAGGCCACCCAACTCCAGAGTGATTCTGCGCAATGTTCAATATTAAAGACAAATTAACAGCAACAAGGAAAAAGGAAAATAATGAACTTGTAGAAATAAGTAAGTCCACTGTCCTAAACACAACTTTCCCATAAGAATCCATTTGAGCAAACCAGGGGAGGAACAGTATAAATCTCTGCAAAGTTGCCATTCCAGAGGGCAGGCACCACAACACAGAAGGTTCATTTTTTGGGATAGGATGGGATGGGAGGGGAGGACACTACAGGAGACAGACTGTCCCTTAGATAATCAGGCCCTATGATATGAATACAGGTGATAAACATAAGCTTGCATTGTAACAGGGAGCCTAATGCCAGCCAGTATAACTCAGAGCAAAGATGTTACATGGGTATTCTGTGGCATGCCCATTACCACCTTTGCTACCACATTTTGCACCAATTGGTTTTCACACGATCTTCAAAGGCAGCCCCTGGTAGCACACACAATAATAATCCACATGCGAGTATGAGGGACTATCCAGAAATGCAGAAAGTGTATATGTCTTGGAAGAACCATTCCGTGTGGTAGTTAAGATACTGGCCTAGAAACGTCTTTAGGCATAGGAGCGGAATAGATGGCTTTGGGCCAGTCTCAGCCCAACCCAACTGTCATCTGGGAAAATGGGAAGAGAGACCATTATGCACACTGCCTTAACTTGTACAAAATAAAGGTGGGATATAAATCTAATAAATACATAAATATTTCTGTATGGATTTTTTCATACTATTTTCACTGCAGTATAAGATAAAACAGCAATAACCATAGAAAAGTGGCACACAATATATTGCTGCACCCATCTCTCCTTTAATATACCTACCAGAACTAGGTACTTCATTAAACTCCTTGTAATAAGCTGTAATACAAAACCATAATTTCTGACAGTAGTGAGACTTATGAGTAAACATACATAGGATTGTGCTGTTAATCGCATTGCTGCATTTACATTCATGACTGGTAAATTTCACCTTGCAGGCTGGTTTCTAAAGATTGCAAATATAGCAGCATTTTAGAAGAGTTATTGTATATTAGCTGGTAAAAGCAAACACAAAGAACTTGACTGTGAATTGTAAGCTAACAGCCAGAAGTACTTAAGACAGAGAGATCAGTTATGTCCACAACCAAGAATGGCTCTGGTTCAATCCTGGGAGCCTGCCACTAACAGAATAAGCAAAATCTAAGGATCCAGAAAGCATCTGCTTCAATAAATTGCCATGTAAAAAACAGTGGATTAATCTATGAAAGATTAGGCTGGACTGTATTGGTTCCTTGTTATAGTGTAAAAGCTTGTTTTTTTCCTAAATAAGCTACAGGTGTTCCGAGTAACCAGATATCTGAGGAATGTAGGAAGAATTAATCAAGCCATAAGAATTAACACAGTCAGACAATGTCTTCATTGCTGACTAGCAGAGGACAGGAGGTTAATTTTTTCAATTTTTAAAATGAATGGAGTTTGTGTAAATGCTCAAGCTCTCAAAAATGGCTCTTTCCAGAAACTAGTTTCCTTATGAAATTGGGGATTACCTGGCCCCTAGCAGTTATTTTTTTGTAAGTCTGAATCAAACAATCTACTGTGCACAGTAAAACATAGTATATAACAGTGTTCCAAGAAGCAATTTGAAGAAAAATGCTGATTTGCCAGCATATTGACTGAAAAAAATGTTTTCAGAACTTTAGTGAAAACTGAGGTTCTTAAGTGCAATCCTAACTATATAAGAGCAAATTCCTTGGAGTAGATGTGAGCAATAACCTTTAGCACACACAGTGTTATTTAAATAAGTACATTTATTCTAGTGGACCTAACTCTAATCTTATCAGTAACCTGAATCACAGATAATTTTGAACCAGTGTCATACTTTCTCTCAGCCTAACCAAAGTCACACGGGAGTTATGGGGAAAAACGTAAGAGGAAGATAAACTATGTACATTACCTTGAGCTCCTGAATTAAACATATGTGTAAAAAGCAAAAATTGCAAAGAATGAAATCTATGGGAAGTAATATTAATTGTATTTTAATATATGTTCAATTTATATTAAATTAAGCCAATTTTGGGATATGCCCCCTGGTATGTCATTCAATAAGTCAAGTGTAGTGCCCCCCCCCCAAAAAATGTTGTGTACCCCATATTGAAGAAAAACAAAAATCCTGCTTGTAGTCTTAAAAGCAAATATCTTAATAATTTATCTGTGGCAAATTAAAAACGTTTTTTGACATACACTTTTCTAGATTTATTTCTATCATAAGCTCAAGTAATTTATTCCTGTATACTTATATACAGTAGTGTAAAATTATGAAAAAGGACACTTTAATATGACTGTCAAGGTAAGAACAAGACTCCTGAAATGCTAATTTGTGTGTGAAAAAAGAGATGGACACTGAAAGACATACCTTGTGGTTTTTCTACATCACTCATTGAAGAACCTGTTTTCTTTTGCAATTGCTGGCCCAAATCTTAATTTTGTTTAGAATAAGAAATGTAATCCCAGAATTATTATCATTCGAGTCTCATTTCTGCTACATATTACTGATGCTCAAATATCTAGCTACTTCTATCTACATATCATCTATCAGACAAGATTAAGCATCAGATACTGTAGTTAGCAGTATTAGGCATGAAGATTATTTGTTAGATATAACAGTAGTAGCTGAATAATTCTTTTTTTCAGTGTTTTGGTTAATTACGCTGTAATATTTTTTTTTTTGAGAGTAGCAGCAAGCGCAACAGCTGTGCTACCTTCTCCCACGCAGACCTTCTGTCAAAGCTTTGTCACTGATCCTTCCTCCCCATCACACTATTACCTCTCTAACAAGATTCTAGCAAGCAACACAAATTAGGTTTGTATAATTCCACTACCATACATATTTTAAGCAAAGTAAATACCTGACATGGTTTATGTTCAGGTTTTCTTTGTTCATAAATTGCAATCATTCTGCAAATCTCTACTAAATTCTCCTTAATTGGTGATCTGCATTTTTTTTTTAAAAAGGAGGATAAAATAGGTACTGCATTTCCAGTTGCAAAAACCAGTCTCAAAAGCCAAAAGGAGAAAAAAATGTAAGGTTAAAGAAAATCAATTACAACAGAAAATGAAAACAGAAGCAGCAATTACAGTCATTATAATTTACTACCCTATATTGCTTGGGGTTAAAATTACATGCCATTACTGGTACATAGCACCCAGATAGATGGCACTATGGCAAACTTTGCTTGATCTTGAAAGTTAAAAAAGGTCAGAGTACAGTAGTACTTACATGGGAGACCACAGGATATCTTAGGGCATGAGGCAAGATCAGGAAATTGAAAAATAATAGTCCATAAGGCAATGGTAACTAATTTCATACTTTTACCAAGAAAACTGTATCAGCATGTCCATTACTTGATCATTCTAATGAAATGTTATTAGAATTAGAATATTCTTTATTGGCCAAGTGTAATAGGACACACAAGGAATTTCTCTCCATTTATGTTACTAATGGAAACACTACAAAACCAACATGAGATAGCTCCCTATCACAATGTGTGAAAGCTTTAGACTGGTTGATTAGCTGACTCACATGGACCTATCTTGTGCTAGTATGGTACCACTGCTAGAAACATTGGGGTCTGATCAGAGGTAGCCATAAAAATTGGCCCACTCATGTAAGCAACACTATTGTACATAGTTAAGGGTTTAGTTCTGGAGAAAGGGTTTCAATATGCCATGGTGAAATGTGTGAAATTCCAGAATTGGAAAGGACCCAACTGTTACTTGGTGCAGGAAGCCCACAACTTCCTCAACAGTTCAGTCCAATTCTTTTATCAAACACCAGCCTTCCTGCAACACAGCAATTGCTGACAACTAAATTCCTTCAGGCATTTTAAAATAAATTCTACACATGAAGAGAAGAAGCAACTATGTGGGTATCTCTGCAGGCATGTTCACTAGTTCCACATATATCAACCTGACATTTATTGAAGACAATGATTATGTGTACTGAAGAATGTTTTCTATCTGTGGCCCCTCTCAGTGTGATTTTGAGCTCTGGAAACAGGTGAAATTCAGCAGGTTCTGACAGGTTCTGGAGAACCGGTAGCGGAAATTTTGAGTAGTTCGGAGAACCGGCAAATACCACCTCTGGCTGGCCCCCGAGTGGGGTGGGAATGGAGATTTTGCAGTATCCTTCCCCTGCCACGTCCACCAAGCCACGCCCACAGAACCGGTAGGGAAAAATTTTGAATTGCACCCGTCTGGAAAGCTCACAACTCTTTACTGCACATGGTTGACCTTAAGACATGAAGGATGCCACAGGAACAAAGGCAAAAGTGTTGGATTGGACTGCATAGATGAAAGCCAGTGGAATTTCATGAAAAAATATGTAAGATTGACTTGTGATAATTTCAGTTGAAACCGGTTTGGCCTGAATGGACAATTTTTTTTACTGGATTTGAATCCATTTTATTATTGAATTATGCATACATACTGTACATCTAATATTACATATTATATTGCTTAATCTATATAACATAGTTAGCATACTGAACAAAATAAAGGGTAGATTATATTTTATTACCAATGATCATGGCAAAACATCTCCTCCAGAGATTCCTTCCTTGCATAGCATGTAAACTTATTTTTAAAAATAATCATGATATATGCAATATAAAGCTATCATCTAACCAAAAACATAAGCCCAACTGAATTTAGTGCTATGTTCCCTGGAATTGTTTGAGATGCTCATAGGTTTGTGATTTTTCCCCTATTGCTTGTGTAGGCCCAGATATGCTGCAGAAGGGAAGATCTGACACCTGGTGAAGTCAAGGATCAGGGAATCAGAAACATATAATTGAAGGTTCTGTGAGATCCTAACCAGGGGTGGTATTCACTTACCTTTCCTACCGGTCCGCAAATGTGAGCTCCGCACATGCGCCCAGCCTCCCGCACATGCGCTTTATTAGCGTGCATGCCTTCCGCACATGCGCCCAGCCTCCCGCACATGCGCTTTATTAGCGTGCATGCCTTCCGCGCATGCGCCCAGCCTCGAAAACGTGGCTAAATAGGACGGCATTACGTCCGGGCGGGTGGGCAGGCTCACCCGCAGTCGCTGCTACCGGTTCACCTGAACCGGTCCGAACTGGCAGAATACCACCTCTGATCCTAACCCTTTTTGTGTCCTCCCTAACTCCCCTCTCCACGATAGTGAGCAGAACTTTGGATATGTATGTTTTAATAATCAGCATGGATTCTCCAGCCTACACTGAGGATTGATGTGCTGATGCTATGTTTTAATCCCTTTCTCTAAAATTTGTGGGTCTTTAAAGCTCTTAATTTTGGATATATCATGTCTCATAGTTAAATCAGCACAACAATTTATGGCCACTAGTCAATAACGAACAAAGTTCAAACCACACATATTTGTGGTTACAGTTAATGTGAGCATGGGATTATCTTTTCTTTAGTAAACCAGGAGAGAAGGGCTTTTTAAAGAGATTACCTCTATGTCTGCCATAGTGAGTATACAACTTTTATTTATTTATTTTTTTAAATCATTTTTGTTGATTTTTTTCCTAGAATATTAGACTCAGAATAATTCGCTTTTGTTATTAGATCAATTCATTTCAAACGAAATGTTAAAATATGTATTAGTTAACATACATACACAATCATAATGAATAGTCTATTACATTTTTAACAAGGCATTTATTGTGCATATCTTCTCAACCATCAACATTTGACAGTGAATTGGATTGATTTTACATTTTGTTCAAATAGTTAATGAGGGGTATTTTTTTGCAGAAAATTCCAATAATTCATACCTGATTATATGAAATTAGGTATGCATAAGTGGTTTAAATACATGAGCTTAGATGCATGTAACTTAACCATAGATGGATCATAAGGTTGTAGATCTAAGTACACTTACTAGGCAATAAATACACTGAAGTCAGTGGGATTTGTTCTAGAGACAAGATGCACAGGATCAAACCATAAAAACCTTAAGATATAATGCTCGAAATCATTTCTATTTTTGAGATGTGGCAAGTTCTCTATTGCGGGTGCATGGTAGAAGTATATACATCTTGTATGCACATGTGTATGTGTGATGTTTATTTCACACACACATACACATCTTTACTAAATTTAAAAAAAAACCAAGAATGCAAATGAGCAAAAAGAAAAAGAATTGAAAAAAGGAAAGTCAAGAAAAAAAGCAAGATAAAAGAGCAAAAAGAAAAATGAAAGAAAAAGAAAAGAATGATTTCCAACTTTCTTTGGTAGAGAGATAGATAAAATACATCAAACTCTTAAATTCACAATAATGTACATTATTTCTATAATCCCATACCATTCTAAGCATCAAATGTCAAATTCAAAATTCCAGCAGCTGATGTTGATCACTAAGAACTGAAAGTTAAACTTCTGATGAACATGTAAGAGCAGAAGCAGCTGTTCCTTCCTATTAATTAATCTCAAAGCCAAAAGATAACATAAAATTCTAAACTATTATTCCACTAAAACTGGTTAGATAAAAAGCACAATTGTGGCTTGGGAAAAGAGTTTTTGTATTTATAGGTAGTCCTCAACTTTCAACCATAATTAAGTCTGCAATTACAAATTACAAATTCAATCTTGCATAATTAAGTCTGCAATTTCAATCATACATTGTGACAGTTGTAAAGCGGGCCCTAATGTAAGCACATCCAATTTTATTACCTTTTTTGTGGTGGTCTATAACCAAACCCATTTTTCATTATGGGTCATTTTTTGCCAGAAACTGGAAGTTACTACCAGTTCCCAGGAGGAAAAAAAAGTTGTAAATTACAGTCATGTGACTGCAGGATATTCCAAATGGCCGTAAATAAAGGCCAGTGGCCAAGTGCCCAAACTGAGATCACTTTGGGGGTGGGCTTAGATGGGCTGTTGGTCTGAGCTCCGAGCTTGGCAATTTGGTTGCAAAAGTTTTGTCGCCATTCAAGAAGACATCGTCAGTGCGCTTTGAATTGACTTGACAATGCACTGATGATGTCTCCTCGAATAGTGACGAAATGTTTGCAACCAAACTACCAAGTTCGGAGCTCAGACCAACAGCTCAACCACCAACCCGAGCTACTTATATTCAAATACATTTCAAGGAGGTCTTAGATGTCAGAACTTCAAACTTCTAAATCCCTTTTTTAGGGGTCTGTTGTAATTTAAAAAGTCACTAATGACTGTTGTAAGTTAAGGATTATTTGGAAACTCCATAAATATGGCCTATTTAAATTTTTATACAGATCATCTCTCAAAAAGAATTAGCAATATGAATGTAAGAATTCAACACAGATTGCATTCTCAGACCCATTTGTTCAACTGGTCAGAGATGGTATTATAGCAGACAACAAAATGCAGCTGATTTTATACCCTAAAATACAGTTTGGGAATATTCAATTAATCTACATATATAAACCCAGATGAGAGCTCAAAATCAACACCAAAGCACATATACTCTTAGGATGATTTACTTGAAGATACATCGATTCCTTCTCCAGCTGTATAACCCCCTTTGGGTACAACACTGCTTCTTTTATTCAAACCAATGCAAGCCGACCATTTCCACAGATTCACTGTAATCCCAGGAGATGGTAGAACGAGAAGAGTAAACAATATCTATTCATAAGCGGTAGTGAAGGGAATCTTACCCTGTCATCATCCTCCCACATGTGGATTTTTAAAGAACGCCATCAGTTCTGAATTTAAACAGAGTTGACAAACAATGCAAAGTTGATTATAAACTTTGTAAAGGCATGTTGATTTGTATGATAATTGCAGTTTTCCAAATAGTCTGAGTAGGACTCAAGTAGCCCACGGGGGATGCATTTTGGCTCTAATGATAATTGAAGTACTAATTACAGGACTGTTTTTGCTTATGCACTATTAATATAGTGTGTAACAAGATATATTGTTCAGGGACAGCTCTCACGGCAATACTGCAAATCACCCCACCCTTCAAAATGCTTGCTTCTTACTACAAACATTTTACAAATACTTGTGGAGGAATAACTGGCTTTGCAATAACATCTATGTAATTGACCCTCTGTTGTTCTGGGTGGTAGTATCTAAACTTCTATCAGGGATCCACGTTGAGGATTCAAATCAGGAGTGCTCATTAAGATACAAATCTTAATATTTGAATGGTAACTTAAATATTGTTAACTTTCACTTACTAAATAAAAGGATAAGGATTAGGCTTTCTGGTGACCAAGGTGTAAACAACTCAACTCTTAATAATGTAAAATCTCAGCCACTGAAATCTGAAAGCCACTCCAGCCAATTGATGGCTGCTCCTCACTTTATAGCCTTGGTTGCACACAAAACGTTTAATGGAAATTCAAGCTTAGCTTAAGCAACAACATGAACACAAAAATGAAAATAAATAAATATGGTGCTACATCAAAATTAGAAGGCAACGTTTAAGAAAACTAACTTTTGAAAACTTCAGTTCAGTCCAAGGGTTAAAATACTAAACAGAAATTAAAAACAAGTGATAAAGCAGAGATCCTAAACTGAATAAGATGCTATTCCCAAGAGCTGATAACATGATTTGTGTGGTATCAAGGAACATAGACATCTGAAGGGATAGCAAGAGGCAGCAAGTGATGAGATGCATGCCATGATGGTTTTGTGCAAATTATTATTTTTTATTCTATTTATTTATATAAGTGTTTATATCATCCTATTTTCCAAGGACTCGGGATGATTTAAAGTACAGAGTCATACAAATATAGTAATCACTAACTGTACAATCTTGGTAATATCTTTCGTCCACATATAAATATGTTTTTGTATCTTTTTTTAATCTTCTCCTTGCTTGCTTTTTCTTTTAAAAAATAATAAATAAAAATTTAAGAATACAGAATAGAAATCAAAACAATAATGTGCTTGCATTACGATGTGATTAATAACATAATTACATAATCACGTTTTTTGTAAGATGACATTATGATGCATGTGTCATCATTACGACAGCATTGTGGTTTAAACCAATGCCTTTTCCAAGGAATACAATTTTAACATTCTAGTGTTATTTTAAAGTCTAAAGATTCAGTTTAAAGATTTAAACTTCTATTTTAAAAACAATAACTTGCTCTGTGAGATGGGTAGTCTCCAAATTTGATAAAGTTTGATATAAATAATAAAAGAAGACCTGAAAGATATTCAGAGTAAATACGCAGGATATGATTACAAGCACAAAACATGAGGTAAAGACAAGACAGATTACTAAATTAATGAATTAATTAGCTAATTTATATATTTGTTACAATATCATAAATGGCAAAATAAAAGTCTTTTCTATTCTATAGATGGCAAAATAAAATTCTAAAATAAAATTCCATTTATTAAAATGGAGGCAAGCCTTTTCCCCCAACATTTGTGGTTTATATGCTGGCTTTCTGCTTCTTTATGATGTACCTTATATGTTTCATAGTTTCTCCAGGAGGTGAACAATATATTCTGAATGGTATATTAATGGAGAACACTGCAAACATAGGCGCTCTGGGTCACTTCTATTCAGCATGACTATTAATGATTAATAATAATAATAATATTAATGACCTTAGATGCCATTGTGTATACCTAAATCTATGGAAAGCTATATTGCTACAACAAGATGATAGCACTGTGTGGTTTTTAAGCTTATTATAATAAATTCTTATGAACAAGTTATGCCTGTTATTACTGCGAAGTTTGATTAAATAAATATGCTTATTAAATAACTTAATATAATGCTATTAATTCCTAACAATATACTCCAGTCCATCCAGTGATTCCTTGGTCACCATGCTTTGAAATTAACTAGCATTTTTCAAAATGTGTAAGCTTTCTCCTTAATATAGGAATGCTATTCTATGCCTGTATGATGCAATAATTAGCAGTAAATGTTGATTTGATGCTATGATAGCTGTGAATATTAGTATAGGAATCAAAATATTTTTTACTTTATATTGTGCCAATGTTTCAGAATATTATCCTATCATTTTATCAAGTGTTTTAGCTTTACTGAATCCATGTATTGGGTTTTATTTATATCCATATATGTTCTCATATATAGTCATCCCTCTCCCCACATATATTAGGCTATGAGAGAACTTATTGAACTTTTGGTTTTTTTCACAATTGCTTCTACATAATTAAGGTTTTTTTTTAAAAAAAAAATTAGGGATGGTCCCAATCTGCAATTTAAAGAGTGAAAAAAAGCACAAAATTTACAGGGGCCAAAACAGGGCAACTGCAGTTAACAGTGCCAAATCAACATCTGTGAAGGCTCTGAATCACATTAGGATCTCACTTAAAACTCACTTAAAAGCTTTTCCTTTTTTTCAAGAAATACTCTGCATTTATATATTAAAAGAGCCAAGAAATGACTAATCTTGAGGCACTTCCATAACAAGCAACCTTTTTCCACTTTACAATCTCTCATAACCAAGTTTGAAGCCAAACTTTCAATTCTCTTCATTTCTGCCAGCTTCAAAATACTGAAAACAGGCAGGCCACTAGTAGCCATTATTATTATTATTTTTTGCATATCTAGCCATTTATCCCTCCCAAAAGGTAGAAATTACCATAGCTTTTTTTTCTATTTAAAAAATATCTTCTCCTGGTGATCTTCAAAGGATAGCATGGTGGCATTTTCAACAGGACGCTTTTTCCAGTAGTTCGAACCATCACTGCAGGCTGGACTATAACTTTTTTTTTTGGGGGGGGGGGAGAGAAATGAGATTAGGAACCGGAAGAGGCAAAAGTTCAATGAGTTCACTTTTCTCAACAGAAAACATGAAGCCAGCAGGGTTTTCTATTATTGTTGTTATTTTACAGGGAGTATGAAACTGACTAGAAGGATTAGAACTGCCTGGCTTACTAATACATTTACCTGCATTTTTTTCCCTATCTTAATTATGGGAAAGCAGACGCTGACTGAGGGGTTACCTGCTTTAGAGAAGCAAGGTGAAACAAGACCAAAGCCAGAAGAAAAAGAGACCCAAGCTGTGCAAAACGTGGGTTTGTCTTTGCCCTGGTTTCAGGAAAATTGCAGAGTCCAGAAAATATTGACTCATATCTTAAAAGGAGAACCAATGGTGTGTGAAGAGGAGATCCTGTATCTTTTCTTGTAAGAATACGGTATGCAACCCAGAGCTCCTTGGAAATGTTCTAAGATCCTAGCCTACGTAGAATTACTGCATACACTAGATGGCAGCACTGTGTTAGTTCTCTTTCCTGCAGCCATCTGATTGTTGTCTATGGAGATTCTCAATCATCTGTCATGGGGAAGGGAAGGGAAGGGAAGGGAAGGGAAGGGAGGGAGGGAGGAAGGAAGGAAGGAAGGAAGGAAGGAAGGAAGGAAGGAAGGAAGGAAGGAAGGAAGGGAGGGAGGGAGGAAGGGAGGAAGGAAGGAAGGATCAGCATTACTGCATGGAAGCTAAAATATCTAGCCATTAATACATAAACATGTAGAAGACAAAAAAGACTGAACCACACAATAAAATCACAGGTGAGGCACATTAATGGCAAAATAATTTGGAATTCAATAATGCAGAATTTTCCTTATTGTAAATCTACTCCTGATATAATATTACACAAAGTCATTACCCGCACCTCTGCTACTATTCTGGCAGTAGCAGCCACCTCCTGTTTAATTTCAGAATGCTCCGAATAACACTAAGTGATCAGAGAACAAAGGTTAAACCAGGAGTCTTTCTTGCACAGACAGGCTTTGGGGAAATAAAAGAGATTTGTGCACAAGAAGATCCTAGTGTTCCGATGAGAAGCCAAAACTGTCCCATCTTCAAGACTCAGGTACATCAAACAGAGGAACGTTTTCTTCTCCAATTTCCATGGAAGTTAAGAACTTTTCATGGTCATGTTGATGCTTTAGAAAAAGAAAAGGAAGAGTCAGTACAATGGATTGTTATTACATATGTATCCAGGACTTCCTCTAAGGAGCAAAGGGCAGAATACACATATAACTAGCCCTAGTAATATCCTATCTGGTTACTGCCCAGGCCCAGACATTATACATGATAAAAGCTGAACCATCTCAAATATCACTTGAACTTTTATTCTTTCAATACAAGGGAACTGAGAAAAAATCCACCGTGTCAGATCAGATGAGATGAATGGACACAATAGGAGAAAGGTGGTCCCATAAATAACCTGTGTCATGTAGAGTTTATAGATGACCACTAGCCAGGGGTGAAATGCTCCAAGTTCAGGCGTGCCTGACGGTGGTCGGAGAGCCGGTAGCGACGGCAGTGCGAGGCTTCGCCCAGACGCCGCCATTTGGGGTTTTTTACCCTCTGCGCGGCAGCACGACGCTTCGGCCACCCGCCCGGATGCCGCCATTTGGGTTTTTTTACCCTCTGCGCATGCATGCGCAGAGGGTAAAAGAACCCAAATGGTAGTATCCGGGCGGGTGGGCGAAGCCTCGCGCTGCTGTCGCTACTGGCTCTCCGACCACCAGCAGGCATGCCAGAACCGGGAGCATTTCACCCCTGCCACTAGCCCCTTAAATTGTAGCAGAAATGTACTGGGAGATAGTGCACACTGTTAAGCCTGGGGTCCCCAGCCCCCGGGCCACGGACCAGTACCAGTCCACGGCCCATTAGGAAATGGGCCTTGCAAGCGAATGAAGCATCATCTGCGCAAGCGTGGGATCTAGGTAGGATTCACCACCACATGGATTCCAACCACATGTCATCGCCTGGAGGTCTTAACCAACCAGGTGAGATAGGTAACTAAAGACAAAAGATGTATCGGAACTGCAATAACTCTGCCTATTTCCTCAGGACTGAACATCTCAACTCTTCCCATGTACTGTGGAGGCCTCAGGGCTCTCTGAGTTTGGTTGTTTGCTTGCAGACATTTTATTACCTGACTTTTGTTTCCTGTTTATATACAATAGCTTGTTCTGCCAGCATTGGTAGAGGCGTACTTTTGTCCTTGGTAGTTCCTTGATTAGGGTATTATTCTCTGCTTGATTCTTTGTCTGGTGCTTATTCGGGGTGTTGGCTGTCAGAGAGAATGAACCTTGGTCTTTTTGTTAGCATTTTTGTCTCTTTCGAATGGTATGTAAATGTACTTTATCTCTATGTGTCTATTGATGATTGCATTTATACACCATTCAAAAGAGACTCAAACCCCACACACAAACAGAAAGACCAAAACCCCACATTCACTAATGCTGATAACGTTACCTAGTCAGCTGATGAAACATGTGTAAGAAAACAAAAGGGCTCAGAGAATCAAGAATTCACTGTTTAACCCTGAGCTACATATATTATCTTCTATTCTTCCCATATAGTCAACAAGATTGTATCTCATCCAGTTCCAGAGGACCTGCTAGCCAGAGTCTAATTCAAACAGTTCAAGTGATCATTTTCCAATAGATGCCTGAAAAATCCTTACAGGAAATGTTTCCCAGGGTCCACCTTACCTCTGCTCTAGGCACACCTAGAAACTATCAATCAAACCTGAGAAGCCTATAGTTTGTAATTCTAACAAGAATCCCATCACTTTTATTTCTCCTCCATAAAAGCTGGCTATATGGTCAGCCCAACATGTCCTAAGAATCTTCTTGTTTCTGAACTATTAAATCTTCTGAAACCTGAGTGTTTGTTTGTAACATAATACTTGTCCCACCCCATTCTCCATTTTCATTACATGATACAGAGACATGGAATGACACACTGTAGAGCAGCGGTTCTCAACCTGTGGGTCGCGACCCCTTTGGGGGTCGAACGACCCTTTCACAGGGGTCACCTAAGCGTGCGCTAGCCCATCTTGGTGACTGGCAATGTGCACGTGCAGGGAGGGGGCGGGGGTTGTGGCGGCGGGGCGGGGGTCGCGGCATTAGGAAGGTTGAGAACCACTGCTGTAGAGCAAACATTCATAAAAAAGCTTTCTTACTCTAGTAGTAGTTACCATTATTGCACTTTTTATTAATGGATTAGTCCAAAGTATAATGCCATGCAACACCATAACTGATAAAAATTATTACCAATAATAGTCAACACATTTTGATCCTCTTTTATTTGAAAGTCCCATTTTCATCTCATTAAAAGAAAAATACTTTGTCAAAAATTAAACTATTATCGTTATAGATTAGAAGGATATTTTATAATTAATATAATAATATAATCTCTCTTTTAAGGTTCTATAATTTACAGGCCTAATCAAGATATTAATAATGGTATTGTCATAATTAATTTTCATGACCAACCAACTCTGGAGGTGATCCTTAATACCTCTTAGTTCCTTTACAAAACTGGGCTGAATACAAATTTTAACATTAGAAAAGAGCAACTGAAAACAATAGAACTTAATGAGTCATCTGAAGTCTAATTAAAAATAAGTACAGCCCAATCCAATGTTTCTTTTACAACTTGCAGAATAATAAATAACTACTACCAGATACATCCATTTATTTTCTTTAATAATTAAACACTAATGTATATTTCTTCTAACATCATATAGCTTTCATAAACTATAAAATGCTATTCAACACATGCAGAATACTTATGCTTTTTTATAAAAAGATTTATGTGCAGCAGTCCTCAACTTAAAACCTTAGTTTAACACCTGTTCAAAGTTACAACGGCACTGGAAAAAAAAAACCTATGAACAATCCTAACATATACTACCATTGCAACCTCCCCATGATGACATAATCAAGTTCAGGTGCTTGGACCCGGCATGTATTTAGGAGGGTTACAGTATCCTAGGGTCATTTGTGACTTTCCCAGCTGGCTTCTGACAAGCAAAGTCAATGTGGGGGAAGCCCGATTCTCTTAACACCTGCACGATTCACTTAACAGTTGCAATAATTCGCTTAACAACTGTGGCAGAAAAGGTTGTTAACAAATCATTTAAAAGCTGCCTTGCTTAGCAATGGGATCTCACAATCGTGGTCCTAAGTTGAGGACTACCTGTACTATTTGCTATTCAAACCACAAAGGCAAATGAAAATGCTACTCTGTGAAAGATTTTGCAGTGAATATAAAAAAGTGACAGGTCAAACAAAAAAGAAGGTTGGGTAGATTCCAGAAAGATATAGTAAAAAAGGTTGTTCCATTAAAGCAAAGTTGCAAATTGTACCTATTGTCTTAAATTACTAATTAAATAAGATGAAAGTATTAACATATACTTTAGTAACCTAATAATAGGGTTATGTCATGTGTTACTACATGTTTATAATAAACCTGGTAGCAATTTTTATCTGACTTTATCTTTGTCAAAAATTTAACTTTTATCTAAACTTTTATCAGCTGGTCTAAAAGGCCCATGTAAGTATTTGGATCTCAAAGAGACTACCTGGAGTTTACCCAGTTCTTCAATGGTCTCTTGCATAATGTTATTATGAATAATAGTCATAGATAATGGCTTGTTTATGAAATTCTTACTCCTGTTGGACTGACGTTATTTCGGGCTCATTTGAAAGACAGCTTGCTCTGAAGGCAAGGGAAAATGAAAAATAATAAATACATTTTGTTTGTTAGAGACAGATACTTATAAATGCATATTTACTTTAAAAGCAGAACAAAGGCATTTTCACAAGCAAATTTTATCATATATATTATGATGTCTTCATAAGTTATCAATGTTCATTAAGGAATGTCTCCCCAACAGCCATCAGAAATGCTTGACACAAAAATTTTAGGTTGTAGAGTGTTACGAGACTTTTTTTTGTTGTTGCTGTTCATAGCAGCAGACTAATTGGAATATTGGAATCAATTACTGCAAGAAGTTTCAAAAATAATGCATTTTAAGAATTTATAGTTGAAATGCTACTTCTATGAAAATGACCTTAGATAATCCTGAATGTACTTATAGAGACTTCTACTTGCCTAAGCATAGATAGGATGAGGCTATAAGACAGTCATATGAATACAGTTTCATCCTTAATACTGGCTGGAAAATGTATCATACAAAAATATGTGTATATTAAACTGTATTTTCTATAATTCAGTGAGCTGTTGCACTGATATCACCCATTATTACCAAATATAGCATTGGATATATGCTATAAGGCACAAAGCTTTAACCAGAGCAGTATGAGATTATGATAGTCATGGCATATTTTCAACTGCTCTGAACAGCTTTGTTGATGCAATCTATCAAAATCTTGCTTGTGGTCATTATCAAGTGAACTAGGATTGCAAGCAGATAGGCAGCTTACTAAAATTACTTTTGGACATCTTTCAAAATAGATGCATCTTCACAACAGTTTATTGGAGTTCAACTTCACAGTAGCAGCATATTCAAGCTTTCTGAAATGGCTACTTCGATCCATACAGTTACCACTATAATCACATAATAAGGTAATAACATATGCATTTTTCAGCATGCTATAAAGCTCATGCAATTGACATGGATACAGCCAGTCTAGCAAAAGTTTATTTAGGCTTGCAGTGACTCAATAGTGATTCTTTCTGTCAGTCAACCCCCATTTTAATAAATTCAATTCAGTACACTTTAGTGGATGCAATGAACAAAATCTGGACTTTTGACAAGAAGAAACTTTGCCCCAGGTAACAGACAAACACTGTTATGAATGACACAACAATTGTACATTTTGAACATTATGTTAATGTTATGTACATCTACATATATTTTATAATTTTGATAAGATACAGATTATATGTGTGTTTTATATATGAAAAATTCAGCATTTAATGAACATTTGATTCAAAAACACTCATTTCCCCCATCAGTCCATTAAACTGAGGGTTCTGTGTAATGCTATGCCTCTCTATCTTTCTTGTTCATAAAATCAATCTTCATCATAATGTAAAATCCTGGGCATGAGTAGAACTATATTCTCTAAAAACATTATCTGTTTTCTTAAAGGGACCTAGACTGATTTAGAATACATAAATGGAACCATTTTATCATCCAATTTGCCAAATGTCATATCCAACTCTAGCATAGCCAATTAATAGGTACTGTAATAACTTTCACCCAAAGAAAAAGTGAGCAAAATTACTGTTTTAAAGAAAAATTCTAAAGCTGATAGAAAACACATTCATTTAAGAAATAAGTTTACCCATATACTCTGGAATCCCCTTTCAAGTAAATGCCTTTGAATATATTCTTTGCATTTTCATTTGTAACAAAGATATAGTGGATTTATGGATTTTGGTGACATAAAGGCAGTAAGTTGATGCATCCAAACTAAAGACAACTTGTTTGTTTTTAATTCACTTGTAAGATTCTTTCTTTACCCTCAACTATCTGTGTTAGTGCAACTTATCCAGTCTTAATATCTCCAGGTTATTGAAAAGTTACTGTTATTGAAAATTGGCAGCCACTGAATGTGGACTTGGAACATACAAAGCCTTAGGATTACCAATTGTGCACCATGTCCTAAAAATAACATTTAACTAGCAGTTTTAATTATACTGAACTAGTATGCTGCTGAAGTACAATTCCCAGGATCCCCCAGGCCACTGTGCAGAAGTGCCACTGAGAATAGTGAATATTACTCCTATGTAATATTATGTAGCAGTAACATTCACTATTCTTAATGACACTTCTGTGTAGTCCTGTGTAGGATTAACATGAATTTTCTTAATAGTTAATCCTTTTTAAGAATGAAAAAGGAATATAATTTATTATCAGAATTCTGTCTTACTTTGCTGATGCCTCCCTGAGTTCTTCATCCAGTCTGCATGAGTAAAGGTTATTGGTGAAGGAGAAGAAGCAAGCAGAACATAAAATAGAAGCAGGGAAAAGCAGAATGTCAATCAAGCAAGGAACATGCTTTTGAAATTATGCACCAACAAAATATTTTTTTCTAATGTGTTACTGATTTTGATTTCACTTGTTTGTGTGTGTGTGTGTGTGTGTGTGTGTGTGTGTGTGTGTGTGTACTAGTAGCTGGATACCCGTGCTTCGCTATGAAACTATGTGATCAGGCTTGATAAATTGACAGTTAAAGCTTGAAAATTAATGAGTAGTTACCATCAGGCTTGATACATTGACACCTAAAGCTTGAAAATTTATGTAGAATGTGTAACTCCTTAGCATCAGAGCATGTTAATATAAAGCAACTGGCAGTTGGAACAGAGTTCTTTTCAGGTGGGGAAGGGGAGTAGAATGTCTAAACTCTGGGCCCACAGGCCGGATGAGTCACGCGCTGGCCACGCCCACGCCCCGTTTAGCCAAGGGGT
>QLTV01003456.1:339486-355958 GCA_003457575.1 Thermophis baileyi
TGTACCCTCTCCCTTGGTCATTTTCCTTTCAGCCTTTCTATATATCATGCTGCATTACTTAATTACAAGCCTGTTAGTTCATATGCTATCTACCCAGTGGCTTTTCTTCTACATTCTTAATTGCAAAAAGTGAAGTCACTTTTCATTCTGGCACAAGAAAACTGTTGGTTAGCTGCCCATAGTTAGTGTATGTATGCATGCATGCATGCATGCGTCCGTGCGTCCGTGCATGTGTGTGTGTGTGTGTGTGTGTGTGTGTGTGTGTGTGTGTGTATGTCCATGTGTAGGCAGGTCTTGTAAAACTAGCAGGAGTTTGCAGCATGCATGCTGTGCAAAGTTGACAAAGTGATTGAAGTTAAATCCGGAACAGGCCAAACTAAGGAAATTTATAACTAATCTCAATAGTTCATGCGTGACATTCATTACAGAGAGCTATGGGATCTTTTTAAATGTCAGCTGCTGAAATCCTCTACTGCCTCAGATATCCTCAGTCATTTAAAAACATCAGCACAGGCTGCAGCAGAGCAAGGGTTTTACCTTACTCTTCTCTGAATGGATCGCTCTTCATCATACCTTTCAAGATAAAAGTGGGTGAAGGACAAACATACACAAGGTCAAATAATATGCAGACATCATATTTGTGCCAAATGTATCACCTTCACATCACAAGGAACTATTCCCAATGTCAAGTTGAAGTGTAGAGTCAGCACTGAGGCTCTTGTATATGCATCCCGTGTCAATGCAAATTTAAACTACAATGTCTATTTCATTATGCATAGTATGATCCTTTGGACCTTACTCAATGGGCTCCAGACTCGCTTTGATATTAGTGGGTTGGCATGTTCACAGTGAGAACTACTATGCGCAGTGAGAGAACTGGTAAAACCATGAGATGTTCTGGATTTTCCCCCTCTTGCCACTGTCCAGCTACATTGAACTAATATCCTATCATCCTTAGCAATTCCTGAAAGTTTTGGACAGGATAATAATTTATAAAGCATACAGTCCCCAAATCAGAAACACTGATGCTTCCCCAAAACATCAGTGCTCAGAACATGAACACTTTGAGAATTTCATCTCCACTTTCTGTGAATAAAATATATCCCCATTCTATAATGTCTCGTGCAATTCTCAAAAATATTTTGAAAACTATTAATTTTTTATTCCAAACAGATGGTATGAATAAATTAGTGAGGCAATAACACATTGGAATAGATTCTTGGATCTTTCACAGAATCATAGAGTTGACAAGATACCAAAGAGGCCACCTAATGCTGCTTAGTGCAGGATCGAAAACAGCATCCTGATAAACAATTAGCCAGCCTCTGTTTGGAGACTTCCAGTAAAAGAGAACTCACCACTTGGTGAGTGTTCCCTGGTTAACCTGTTCCCTGGTTAACAACTGATGCTGTCATGAGTTTCTCCCAACTTCCAGCCTGAATTTTCTTCCTTATAGTTTTAACTAATTGGTCCCACTCCTTCTCTTGAGGTAATTGAGAACGAGATCACTGATTCAACCTTCAGATATTTGAAGAGTGCTTTATTAGCTTCCCTCAATCACCTCTTCTATAGGTTAAACTTATTCTGATTTTGTAACCATTCCTCTTTTGTTTTCTTGGCTTGGCTTTCTTTATATAACAAGGAACCATATTATAATTTAAATTGTGTTTTTTAAATTTTAATCAAGTAAACAAGATAAACAATTATTTCTAGTGCTGTTCAGTTTTAATCACAATGTTGAGTACTTTGTAAATATATTATTTAGATAAAATTAACTTTTCTTAAAAATAGCAATCCTTTTGTTTTCTAGTAGTAACTTATCTCATTATTATTCTCCAAATGCTCTTCACTTACTTGACAATACTTTCTGGGACATTTACATATTCCATTGGAATTAGTTCATTAAGGTCTGCCAAAGTGTTGACGTATTGTATCTTATTACTGAATTTTGAACTGAAACACAAAAAGCACAATTCACTGGTTAAGCAATATGGATAAAATAAAATATAAAATTCAGTTCCATGTTAACTAATAAGCTGCTAAATTGCAGGCTAGGGTAGGAATGATCTTTAGTGACCTTTCAAAGTTACTGAGAGGCACTGAAAAAGTTACTTACGACTGGTCCTCACATTTACAACAATTGCAGCATCCCAACGTGATCAAAATTTGGGCACCTGACAACCAGCATGTATTTACAATGGCTACAGTGTCCTAGCATCATGTGATTGCCATCTGCGACTTTCCCAGCCAACTTCCGACAAGCAAAGTCAATGGGGGAAGCTGGATTTGTTTAACGACTGCATGATTTGCTTAACAACTATGATAAAAAGGTCATAAAATCAGGTGTGACCCATCTAACAACTGCCTTGCTCAGCAATAGAAATTCTGGTCTCTTTTGTGTCCATAAGTCGAGGACTACCTGTACTGTCTTCAAATATCACAGTAATTTATATGAACCTCATCCAAGATAACCTACTGTATTTTTCGGACTATAAGACGCACTGGTGTATAAGACGCACCAAGATTTCGAAGAGGTAAGTAAGAAAAAAAAGTTTTTGCTCTCCCCCAGCCCCCAGGAGCACTCTGCAGACCTCCCAAACCCTCTGCCCACCCCGTTTTTGTGAAAAATGGGCTGTTTTTTGCCCGTTTTTTGCAAAAACGGGGGCATTTTACCCTCCCTCAGCCCCCAGGAGCACTCTGCAGACCTCCCAAACCCTCTGCCCACCCCGTTTTTGTGAAAAATGGGCCGTTTTTTGCCCATTTTTTGCAAAAAGGGGGGCGTTTTTGCCCTCCCCCAGCCCCCAGGAGCACTCTGCAGACCTCCCAAACCTTCTGCGCACCCGTTTTTGCACAGGGCGGCGATTCGGGAGGCCAAAAATGGCTGTATTCAGTGTATAACACGCACCAACATTTCCACCCTCTTTTGGGGGGGGGAAGTGCGTCTTATACTCCGAAAAATACGGTACTTAATTTGTTAGGTGAGACCTAGGCAGAGACTTCTTATCCCTTAGTTTGTACAGAAAAAGAACAAACACTCGTTTTGCCTACACCAACCTATTAAATACTGCATAAATTATTCTGTGATAATGCCATATATAGAAGTTAAAATGTAATTATTATAAGGAAATGATAAATTTATTTTTTGTTAATGTTACTCATGGTAAAATTAAACAAATATATCTATCATTTTAAACAGCCATATCAGCATAAAGCTGAATCAGAAGCTGTTTCTTTACTTCCCCAATTGCTTATCTCACAATCAAAGCAGTTCCTGATCATGTAAAAACTCAGCATTTTAGAAAGTCTGAAAGTGATAATGTCTGACCTTATAAATGGCCGTGTGACAGCTAGAATTGTCCTTATAAACCAAGAAGGGTGAACTATGATGAATGATTTCAAATTCTTCCTTAATCTGCATTTAAAAAGAAAGATTACAGATTAACAGAGTTGGAAAGGACCTTGTAGGTCATCTAGTCCAACCCCCCAACCAAGCAGGAGATCCTACACCATTTCTGTCAAATGGCAGTCCAGTCCCTTCTTGAAAGCTTCCAGTGATGAAGCTCCCACAACTTCCGAAGGCAAGCTGTTCCATTGGTTGATTGCTCTCACTGTCAGAAAACTTCTCCTTATTTCCAGGTTGAATCTCTCCTTGTTCAGTTTCCATCCATTATTCCTTGTCTGGCCTTCAGGAGTTTTGGAAAATAGCTTGTCCCCCTCCTCTCTGTGGCAGCCCCTCAAATATTGGAACACTGCTATCATGTCTCCCCTGGTCCTTCTCTTTACTAGACTAGCCATGCCCAGTAGTATTCTAGGTGTGGTCCTACTAAGGCTTTATAGAGTGGTATTAGTATCTCACTTGATCTTGATTATATCCCTTTGTTAATACAATTTAGGATTGCATTGGCTTTTTTGGCTGCCATCGCACACTATTGGCTCATACTTAATTGGTTGTCCACTAAGACTCCAAGATCCCTCTCACAGTTACTGTTATTAAGCCTGCTTTCACCCAATCTATATGTGTACTTCTGGGTTTTCTTGCCTAAGTGTAAGACTTTACTTTTCTCTACATTGAATCTCATTGTTAGATAGGGCCCAGTGTTCAAGTTTGTCAAGATCAATTTGGATCTTGAGCCTATCATCTAGGGTGTTGGCTATTCCTGACAGCTTAGTATCATCTGCAAATTTGGTAAATTCCCCTTCTATTCCCTCATCTAAGTCGTTTATGAAGATATTGAAGAGTACTGGGCCTAAGATACTTTAAGTCTTCAGTATGAAACACATTGCTTGAGAAAAATGATAGTCACATGTTCAACAAGTATAGCCACTATCACACACTAATTCACAGACTTTTGGCATGCGTTCTAAAATGTATTCTTAATCTTCAGTGATACTCACAAGCAACAGCTTGCATTTAAAAAGAATGGGGCAAGAGGATTTAAAATAGTAAATAGACTAAGAAAAATAATAATTAGAAAATATAAGTGATCCACAAACCGCCTGTCAATCATCTGGTAGCATCTTTTCATCCATCCCAGTCCCGGCATTCTTCTCCTTGGGGTTGCTCCATTTAAGTAAACAATCATATAGTCTTCAGCAACCATGAGCTCCAAAGTACTTATGACATATCTCAACAAAAAGAAGGAGAAGAAAAAGAAGTGGGGAGAAACAATATTTTCACAAGCATTTTTTTTCCCTTTTAAGAACCTATGCCGGTATTTTTTTTAACCTTAGGAACTTTAAAATATTAACTTTAAGATACGTGGACTTCAACTGGCTGGGGAATTCTGGGAGTTGAAGCTCACACATCTTAAAGTTGTTAAGGCTGAGAAACACTGCCCTATGTTTTAGCAAATACTTAAGCAAATACATAATTTCCAGCAACAAAATTGGCAGTTGAGGGAGTTCTTTATTAAAAGTGTAATTCCACCCATACGCTAAGTAACCTACATAGTACAGGTCATACTGTCACTCCTTTGGGAGTGTGAAATATTTAAATAAGAAGCCCATGCTAATTTTACTCTTCAGGGCATGAAAACTGCAGTATAAGTAAGTGACTGCACTCACTCCATTGGCAGAGAATTTAGAAGCATTTCAGGGACAGGATTCAAAGCAAGAATATAGTCTGGAAATTCAGACAGAACTCCTGACTTATGTGGCTTTCCCACAATGATAAATTATAGTTTTACAGGTAGTCCTCAACTTACTACCGTGTTTCCCCGAAAATAAGACCCTGTCTTATATTTTTTTGAACCCTGAAATAAGCCCTTGGCCTTATTGCCATGAACTCAAAAGCCCGATTGGGCTTATTATCAGGGGATGTCTTATTTTGGGGGAAACAGGGTACCATTCGTTTACTAACTGTTCAAAGTAACAACAGCACTGAAAAAAGTGACCTATGACCATTTTTCAGACTTACAATCGTCACATGATCAAAATTCAGATCACAGCAACTGGTTAATATTTCTGACTATTGCAATGTCCCACCTTTTGCGACCTTCTGACAAGCAAAATCAATGGGGAATTCATTTAACAATTGTGTTACTAATTTAACAATTGCAGTGATTCACTTAACAGTTGTGGCAAGAAAGGTCGTAAAATGGGGCAAAATTATCGCTTACCAACATAAATTTTGAGCTCAATTGTGGTAAGCTAAGGACTATCTGTATTATGGAATTACATAGGATTTGTATTATGGAATTACATGGAAGGTTAGGGGCAGTTCAAGAAAAACTTTCTTTAAATATCAAGGCTCAATTCACTCTTAACTATGGCAAAACAGGAATCACTTCCCTATGGCTTCTTTCCATTGTAGTATATTTTATTTCATTTTATTTTATTTATACAAATCAAATTTCTGTTTGCCTCAAAAGAACTAAGCAACAAAGGAACCCATTTCAACTCTACACTTATCTCTTAATGAAAATCATCTATTTCACCACATGAAAGAGTTTTACTACAATATTTCCACACTCACAGGAAAAGGTTTTCCATGACATACGTATAATCCATTTGACTGCTATCTGGTAGAAAACATGCAGCAAATACAATGATGGCATTCAAGCCATCACCATAGTATCCTGTGGAGTCAAAAATATATGTCTCACAAACAGTTCTTAACACAATAGAATTGGCAGGTTTCGTAAGCAATTGAAGCCCCCTATTACCAGTTGCATAATTCAGGGCCAGGGGGTATAAGTATCAAATACGCTAAAGCAAGTTGGGAAGCAAACCAATAGCATAGTGGCATATTTGGTAACATTTTAATGAGAAAAACAACCTGGGAATCTCGATGCAAAGAATTCAACAACATTGAACCATAGACAAAGCTACTTCCAAACCTGAATGTCTCATGACATCCTCCTATTTGATGTAAGAATTTCCCAGGTGAAGTTTCTCATTTGGAGAATTGATAGCTGCATCTGTTATGAAAGTCTCAATTCAAAATAATTCTAGAAATTACAAACTCTAATAAGTAAGTAGAGTAAATGGGGGAAAAAATGGAAAGAACAGATGCTAGTCCTGAAAAGCTTGAACTCATACAGTTCTGCCATACCTAGAGGCCCCTGCCCAGATCCATAGGCCTGTTCACTCATCAGGCAAACCACAAGAATTGCCTAAACCTGGATGAAACTCTTAGCAAGCTGGCATAGAGATACTGCTGATATGAACCACTACTACAGGTCCCATATCGGGCCTAAATTGCAGCAGTTAAACACTGAAAAAGAAATAACTTTTCTCTTTCAAGACATGTGTTTTGCTACAAAATAAGTACAAAATCCTAGTCTCAGCACATCCACACCTGGTCACAACATACTGGTTTAAATGACATGTAGGGAGAAACTTGCAGTAATAGACATCTTTAAACCATACCTTATAATAGCCTCAGTAAATCTGGCTGTGATTGCACATTGTATTAAACCATTTTTTTCCCAACCATGAATTGTTGAACAAACCACAATGGCTGGATTCACACATCATACTAAGCTGCAGAGCAATGATAGCCAGCTTTTCTAACTGAAGATTATGATTGGTGCATTGGAGCTGGGCTGGGTTTAATTAAAAACAAATTAATTAAATAAAATCAATACGCTATTCTCATATTTTAATTATTTCTCCTTTGGAGACAGTTTCTAGAGATTCTGAAGCTGTCCAAGTAGTTTTCAGGGGGCATATGCTGCTGTGGGTGTTTACATTCCACCATAAACTATGGTATACAAACCATGGCTGGTTTCATACCACATATTAATTTCAAAGCAAACAGTCAACATGATAAAATGTTCCTGTAATGTACAGGCCTGTACCATGAACACTGAATATATTGTGTTTTCTTCTCTCATTTTTCCTTTTTTTAAGCTCTGCTTTCCTTTGAAAGTGTGAATCAGAGATCTGGAAACTGGAGCATATCATGCCCCGAATAAAATGATTTAATGACTCATCAACTGACATATTTCACATCAGAAGTATTCTGTTGTTATAGATACATTACAGAGTTTTCAGTAGCGAAGGAATTGATTCAATAATTCACAAATTCGGTTTTATTCAAAGGAAACATATTCTAAATTTATGTCAGATGTGCAAGACCATTTACAATTAGGATACTTTGAAATGTTTTCTAATTACTCTACACTAGTATAATTAATAAAACAGGTTTTTTTTCTGTACCTCCATGAGAAATAACCTTTTTAAAAGGTTCAATTGCTTTCATATCAATCCTTTGCTCCTGGTCTCCAATAACAACAGTTCTCCATAATCTGTTGTCTTCCCGTTCCTCTTCAGCAGTGTATTCTGGGATGGATTCAGATCCTTCTTGAGAAGGTTCTTTAATGGCTGGTTGCTCTTCTGAAAATACAAGAATAGAGGATTTAAATATGCAGCCGTTAATATAAGAAAAGCCTGTTTCATCCATTAACAAAACTGAATTTCTGAGTTTAACTCTGAAATCAATTGTACAATTAATTGAATGACATTATTCTCAAAAGTTCCATGAATAAACGTTCTTTTCAAATGTTATTGTAGCATGTCATTTTGTGTGTGTGTGTGTGTGTGTGTGTGTGTGTGTGTGTGTGTGTTTATTGTTTTCTGATATTTCCCATTCGTTTTCTGAATATAAAGTTAACTTAAAGATTTGATTTCTTGCTTATTTACCTGGTGGGAAAATTAATTTCTAATGAGAGACCCAGAATGCATTGTTAAACCTGACCACATAAAGTAATATTCAGTAGGTCTTCCATTACAATGATAGCAAGATCATAAGCAGTAAACAATTTATAGTCTTGAATCATGTTATATTTGTGGTTCAAGACTATAAATCTGGAATAACCCTAACTTTCTATCAGTGGAAAGTTTTTGCACTTTTTTGTGCTCTAAAGGCTGAGGAATTCATAATTCATTATATAACAACAATTAAATGTCAAGCTTTTGGTTACTGTAATAATCTTTGTTACATTATAACAATAATCTTATAGATATTAAATCTAAATTAAGCATCTTCCATTTAATCCTTCTAACATAATGAGTTAATAATCAATAGACTTATGTTAGATTATTTGTAGGAACAATGTAATCTATGAAAAAATCATTGGAGACCCAAATAATTATGAATAAATGATATACAAAATGGTTTTAAAAAAGACCTCTACTGGTATTTAGATTCCTTTGGCATGATGGAAAAAGAGAGAAATCCATAGTTCTAAAACAAAACACATATTGCATTTTAGGATTGGGGTTAGATAATATATAAGTATCATAGCTACATACCAGAATGTATCCTCCAAAGTTTATACTTGCATCTGGAATCTTTAAAAATAACTGAACTAGAAATACTATTATCCTTAATATAAAAAAAATTCCTGCTATCCAATTGAACAGATAAACCATTTAATCTTTCAAAACTATTGTATACAAATAACCAACAGCTGGCTCTACAATTTGATAATCTATATCTATATCTACACACACACATATATTAGCATGTTCTGCTTTTCCTTAGAGCTGTTCATTCTTATACTGCATATATGTCTTCATGAGCTGATAGAGAAAATTGTAAAATTTCATGCCAAAGTGTTCAACCCTGCCCCCAATAAACACACATAGGTAATCACTTCAAATTCACTTTTACCAAATTAAACTTATTACCATGTCCAGCATATTCTAAAGAATCTGCTTCGTCTGGCGTGTCAAGATCATCTACATTAATATCAATTTCATCTGGAGTGTCCAGGTTATCATCAGAAAGGACAGATCCTTCACTCTGGTCCAAAGAGAGATTGATATTTGGAGCAGTGAGCTTTATCCTTCTGGGATGAGAGCCATTAAGGTCTAGCGAATTGGGAGGTTCTGAATAAGCACGAAAAGAGAAGAATCTCTGTTTTAGATTAAAACTGTTACTCCAAATAGCATTTAAATTAATTTGACTTTTGAAAAATTACTCAACCTATCTAATAGTTGTATGTGACTTCAGAAAACAAGAAAAAGGCCTAGGTGAAGTGGGCCTGGATTCACCTAGATGAAGAGCTTCATGATATGGAAGGAATGAGGTACCAACCTGAGCTACCTATCTTGCTTCGCCAAGGACCTTCTCCCCATTATCAGGATAAATTACACCATTTGTTCCGATGGACGAACCCATTTCAGAGAGAAGAGGAACAAGATTCTTTTTGTTAGCACAAAAAGGCAATGTATGTTTCAATTAGGTGCTTCTCACTGCTACATCTCCCTTGACGGGTATTTGTCTTGAAGCCCCATCAGCTACAGCAACAACCAGTGGAAGCAGTGAAGGACCAAAGTGAAGTAACACAGCCACTTCATCCTTAGAAATGCATGGGCTGCTTCACTGCAGCCTTCATTATCGCAAAGCATTCTTATGAAGACCTGGACCCAATATTTAATAGCAGATACAGAAGATACTGTATTTACAATTCAAGTAAGGATAACATTTCAATTGGAGCAGAATGCTGTTGCCAGCCAACCTGTGTCTATTTTTGGTACTTCTGATAAGGCATCAGTTCCCCTCTAATTAACAGAACAAATATGAAGATTTTATACACAGCTGTAAAATCTCCCTTCCCTGGTGCTAATGGTATACTTTTCCTGAAACATGATTACTCAAATCCTAGGCATTTGCCATTTCTATCTTCCTCGGTCTTGGATGTAATGCAATGGCTGAGGAATAATCTATTATGTCAAAGACTTCTTTTCTAACCGATGACACCTTAGGCAGCTATTTTAATTGTGTTGTTTTCACTGGTAAATAGAAGCTAAATCTGTACAGGCTGAAGTGAAGAAAGTGCAGTGTAGCTAATTATCATATGCAGCAAGTTCATTTGCAGCCTAATGAAATTAAGCACGGTAGAAAGTGGAGGAGAACTGCAAATGATGATCAAGGGAACCATGAAATTAATTAAATATCAAAATTAAACCATTTTTATTCCAAATAAATAAATAATATTATCACAGTACAGAAATAATTCAGTCGGTGAATAATTAAATGCCCCAGGAGAGAATGAAACTTTTAAAAAGACAATTAAAATGTAGACTCACCAGGTCTCATCTCTATTGCAGTGGAATCTAGCATGGCCTCATTAAAGATATCCATTCCCACATCCTCTGGTACCAATCTAAAACATCAAGACAAACACATTTGTTGTTGTTTTCCGTATTTGAAGAATCAAAGCATTCTAAGTAAAGATTTAACTGTTCTCAGTCTGCCCAAGGGGAAACAAATGCAGAGACCTGAAGAAGTTTGAAGAGAATTTGGCTTTGCTAAAGAATAGAGACTTTTTGAGATGATTAAGTTTCAAAAGAGATTATGCTGTCTCCAAACTTCAGTATTTGCATGCAAAATCAATTACAATTTTTCTGACAATGAAGACTGTCTTGGAAAAGTCTGCCACAAATGAGAATTGTGTTTTGTTCTGAGCTTACAGAATATCCCTGCCAGTTGCTTCTTCCCACCCTTCACTTTGTACAGAATAATAATAATAATAGCATTATTCCAACCGTTATACACAGTTGCAGTCTCCATGCAGATCTGATGTTAAACAAGACACACATCCTCTCCATATGCACAATGCATCCATGTGTCAACATTTCTCCAGCTACACCATCTACACCTGCAGCCTTATCAATAGCAAGTCTTGCATGGGAGCATATTCATCTTTTAGTTGAAGCCACAGCCAGACTGCTTCCCTAAATAATGGATTTACCAGTTATTTCATGTTATTGTCTGAATGAAAACTCATCTGTGGCATCAAATTCCACTAAACCCAGATTTAACTTACTATTTGCAAGAAGTCTTGTAAATAAAATGCCTGAATTCCTCCTCCTATTAAATACGACCAATGACTACTTCAGCTTCAACCGAAACAATACACGAGCTCACAATAGATACAAACTTAATGTAAACCGCTCCAAACTTGATTGCAAAAAATTCGACTTCAGCAACAGAGTGGTCAATGCCTGGAATACATTACCCGACTCTGTAGTTTCTTCCCCAAACGCCCAAACTTTTAACCTTAAACTGACTACCATTGATCTCACCCCATTCCTAAGAGGTCTGTAAGGGGCATGCATAAGTGCACCAGCGTGCCTACCGTCCCTTGTCCTAAAGTCCCCATGTATTCGAAAAATATGTACTCGAAAAATATGTACTCAAACTATGTTTGTACTTATTATATACTCACATTAATATTTATACTTTACCTGTAATCATATACATGCTTGACAAAATAAATAAATAAAATAAATAAATAAATTTGATTGTACCTGGATCCAAACTGAGAGCTATTGCTGAAGTAAGACCTAGAACTTTTGTAAATAAATAAGATCACTTTATAAACTCAATAAATTAAGGTTTTCGGAGATTTATGCCCACTAGGATTTTGTGATAAAAGCTATTACAGATTAATGGGCATTTTTAGATTATGCTAGTTGTTCTTAAGAACATAAAATCAGCCTTGGATCATGCCCAAGGCCTATCTAATCCAACAATCTGTTTGATGGTAACCCATCAGATGCCTCTGGGAAGTGTCAAGTAGTTGCTGAAGGCTCAATAATTCTTAATATCAACACATATAGACAAGATATTTATCGAAAGAAATGTAATTTTTTAAAAAAAGTAAATAATGCCTTGATATAAATCTTCTTTGTATGTCATAAAATGCACTCTTTTAACCTGAGCCTCAGCCTTCCCTAGTTACCATTTGTTTTTTAAAGTCCTTAAAAAGTTCTCATTGCTCAAATAGCTTAACTCTAAAAGCCAATCCTTCCCTTCCTTGCTGAAAACTCTCCAGCTGCTTCAAATCCTTTATTTTTTTAAATATTATTTGGAATAATCCAGGGACTATTTAAAAACAAATGATATATAAAAATTACCTGACTAAAAAACTAAAAAAAACCTTATCTATTGTAACACATTTTTTCTCTAACCACCTAAAGCAATTGTGAGTCTTTATTTAACTTTCACAAAGCTTTTCCAAAGACAAGATGAACAGAGTAAAACTAAAATAAGCCTTGCTCCCAATCAGATTATTGTAAGGTTCCTTAGCTTATGAATTCTAATGTGACTCCCTTCTCTTTTCTATAGAAGATCAAGATGACACCATGTCATAATCATCCACTTGGAAGAAAAAGAGAAAAGCTAAAGCAAGAAGACAATTTGAATTATGCAAGTAGCAAGATACTTTAGAGCAGCGGTTCTCAACCTGTGGGTCGTGACCCCTTTGGGGGTCGAACGACCCTTTCACAGGGGTCGCCTAAGCACGCGCTAGCCCGCCACGCCCCCTTTGTCACCTCATTGCATGCGGAGAGGGGGCAGGGTGGGGGTCGCAGTGGCGGGGCGGGGGTCGCGGCATTAGGAAGGTTGAGAACCACTGCTTTAGAGAAATAAATGTAATTGTTACACAGAAAAAGGAAAGTACCTGATACAGGAGAACTACTATAGATGTAAATGCTAGGCTTTTGGGAGAAAATGTTTCACATAGGTTTAGCTTATAACAGGAAACTTTTAAGATGCATCATATGCTTCATGGCCTGGACTCTCAAAACTCTAGGGAAACACTTAACTATATAGTCCTTACACTGATTTATACAATGCATTTTGTTCTTTAAACATCTCACCTGCCTCGTTTTGACTCTTCAACTTTATACAAACACAATTTTCTCAGTCTTTCCCTGTCTCTCAGACCATTTACTTCCTTTGTGGATTTTATTTTTGCACTGTGGATCTCATTTATACTCTCTGTATGACCAACCACTTTTATGTACAGGGAGTCATCAGTTAATGATCATAATTGGGACTGGCAACTCTGTTGCTATGTAGCACAGTCATAAAGTCAAAAATCACATGACCAAGCTGACTTATTACAGCAATTCTGATTGTGATCATTAAGCAAACTGTGAACAGTTGTTAAGTGTGACATCACAGGACTGTGACTTATGATTTCCTATGAGCTTCTCCACTGACTTTGCTTGTCGGAAGTCAGCAGTGAAGATCACAAATTGCAATTACATGACCACAGGATACTGAGACCATCACAACTGTACAAGAGCCCAAATCCAAATCATATGACTGCAGGGACAAGTGATAGCCACAACTCTGAGGACCACTTATAAGTGTCCTTGATCATCATTGGCATAACTTTGAATGGTCACTGAACAAGTAGTTGCTAAGAAAGGATCATCTGTACTTCTTTCATAATTGTAGTGAATGTAGAGAAACTCCATTTCAAAAGGTTCAGACACTGAAAATGTTAAGGAACTTAATTCATCCAGGAGATGAGACTGGAGAATCAAATACTGAGGAACCAATCAAAAAGAAGGAGGGTTCTCCTCTCATATTGATTTTTAATAAGAAGAAGCAATCTTTTTTTATAAGAAGAAGCAATAATCAAGCCTATGAGTCTAGCTAAGTTGAGATACGTCAGGAGTTTTGAATTGGAGAGCCCAATAGCTTGATTGCTCAATTCCATCAGTATGGGAGAAGATTATGATTTAACTCTACGGCTATATGGTCATTATCTCTATCGGGCAGGAATGTGGAATGAGTTTCACGCAGGTTCTTCTTTAGCAGCTTGATTTTTTTCTTGTTTTTCTGTGAGCCTTTTATTATGAGTAATATTTTATTTGGGGGGGGGGGTTGCTTCCCACAAAAGAAAGAGAGAGAAAGAGAGAAAGAGAGAGAGAAAGAAAGAAAGAAAGAAAGAAAGAAAGAAAGAAAGAAAGAAAGAAAGAAAGAAAGAAAGGAGGGGGGGAGGGAGGGAGGGAGGACCACAAACCTGGCTGGCACTAGACACAGCTTCAGAGGATGCTTTGAAACAGCACAGCAAAGGCCAGAAGGGACCTCAGAGGTCATCTAGTCCAACCCCCTGCTCCCTGGCAAAATGGACTGCTAAATTGGCCGCACCCACCCAGTCACATGACCACGCCCACCTGAAGCAACACCCACCTGACCTCCAAGCCACACCCACAAAATAAGCCACGCCCATAGAACCGGTAGGAAAAAATTCACATTTCACCCCTGATCCCAGCTGACCTCAGAAGCTAAAGCCTCTCTAGGAATTAAACAAATTACTGACATGCGGAGCTTCACACCAAAATTTAGTCATTCCTACACTAAAGATCCAGACTGTTGGTAGAATACAAATGCAAGCTTTAATAGACTGTGGTGCCATAACAAATTCACTAAATTATCCCTAACCTGCACAAATGCTCTACCTACAGTACTGAATCTATTCAGCCTCTTGTTAGAATTAAGAGTATTGATGGCCAGCTCTAACACACAGGCCTCACTATGGAAGTGTTCTAAGATACTTTAGCTTATGAGTCCACAAGTGAAGCCCAGAGCTGGATATATGTTTCCTGAAAAGAATGCACTGATAATAAGGGTCAGTGCATCACACCATTTTAAGATGCCTGCATGCGTTAGACTTTCTTCCTTTCGCATTTACTCCAGTCTTACTGTCAAAAAGATTTCTTCTCTCAGCTCAGAGTTAGTTTTGCATTCAGAAACATTTCTCCTGCTTCCTTATAATGTAGCTTAAAGATAAACATAATTATGTTTACTATATCAGTGCTACAAAAATCCAGATGACTACTTGATAGCAGCAAAAAGATTAAGGTGGATAAAATCTATTCCAACTTCATGTATTTATCCATCTTATTGCAGGGTAGTTACAATAGGCCTAAACACTATGATCTAGATAATGAAATACAGTTCAGTTTTTTTAAATAAAATTATTTATTTACAGTCCAAGGCTGTAAAATTGTAAAAGTATAACAGTACAGCGGTATATCAGATATCAAATATAAAAAGCAATAAACTTGTATAGGAAAGCCTGAAACAATGCAAAAAATCATCAGGTGGATTTCATAAGCCATAACTACCTATTATAAATTTGGCAATCTTTTTTGGAAACAGCTGAGGCTTGATCTTGCAGGAGAAAAAGAATATCTCCTGCTCAGAAGAACAATTAAAATTTCTTACAATTGAAACTCTGAGTTCTGGCCTCCATTGAGTATATAGCAAGCACTCTAACACAGTGTGAAAAACAGAGGCAATCATTATATATGAACATATTCAAATATGGCTTTCATAGGGAATGTAGGGTATCTGCCAATTGCCACCCTAATAGGTCAATTTGGCCAAAGAGGAAAGCTTCCAATGTGAAATGCATAGGATGCTTTAAGCGCAATCTATAAATGGAACAGAGTAGTGATATTTGAGCTATAATTTAAATAAAAAATTCTGGTTCTCTCTTTGAAGATCTAGGTCCTAAACGTCTGCTTCAGACTAGCTATATTTTTGTCAGAAAGAACAGCTAGTATCAGGAAAGTGAGCTGAATTAAGATTGGTTTGTTTTCTTAAGAACGACTAAATCCTGATAAGGTAAAGTGAACCAAGGATGTTCTCCAAAGTTGTTTCAGCCAGGACCTATGACAACATAGACTCCATACATCCTGAAGAAGATACTGCTAATTCTATTTGAATAAGAAAGTTAAGAGTGGAATGTGAAAAGCGGGTTATTGCCTTTAAGAATTTATGTTGAATAATTTCTAAGCTGGAAGTATCCCTATAGATACTCATCTGTGTACTATATAGAACCTGAATTATTACTAGGGTAGAACAAAACAAGATACTGCCCCCCCCCACACACACACACCAGGGGTGGGTTCCACATTTTTTTACTACCACTCTGTGGGCGTGGCTTAATTTTGTGGGAGTGGCTTGACGGCCATGTGACTGGGTGGGAGTGGCTTGGCGGTCGTGTGACCGGGTGGGAGTGGCCAACTTGTAAAATGTGGTGAAAAAGTGACTTATGACCATTTTTCACACTTAACGACCAACGGTCATGACCAAATGGTCATAAGTCACTTTTTTCACTGCCATTGTAACTTTGAACAGTCACTAAATGACTAGTTGTAAGTCAAGGACCAACCTGCACTTAAAGCCACACACAGATGAACATATGAAAGGA
>QLTV01003456.1:374813-396999 GCA_003457575.1 Thermophis baileyi
TCTCCAGCCAGCTATGGGACTCTGTGTATTCATCTGTGTGTGGCTTTTAAGTGCAGGTTGGTCCTTGACTTACAACAAGTCATGTAGTGACTGTTCAAAGTTACAATGGCAGTGAAAAAAGTGACTTATGACCATTTTTCACACTTAACGACCGACGGTTGTTAAGTGTGAAAAATGGTCATAAGTCACTTTTTCACCACATTTTACAAGTTGGCCACACGACCGCCAAGCCACTCCCACCCAGTCACATGGCCATCAAGCCACTCCCACTCAGTCACATGGCCGTCAAGCCACTCCTACCTGGTCACATGGCTGTCAAGCCACTCCCACAAAATTAAGCCACGCCCACAGAGTGGTAGTAAAAAAAATTGGAACCCACCCCTGACTACCTGTATACAGGGTAGATTAAAAATATGGTGACAGTATAAATGAGTAAGAACTGTAAAAGTTGACTTGAAAGGAAGAAGGGAAAAGATTCAATCAATATGGGAAATAAACAATGTCTTTTTAAAAAAGGGCCAGAGACAGGAGTGGGTAAGAAGACATTAGGATAATGGTTGGAATAATTTTGTTCACTGCAAACTTTGACATCTGATATCTTAAAAGTTAGATCAAAGTTGAGTGCTGTTTTGAATGACAGATTAGATTTAAACTGTATTTATTATTTTATTTGATTTACATCCAGCCTTTCTAGCAGGGAGTGCCTAAGACACACTTTAAATCAGACTTCTCAATATGCAGGTTAGCTGCTTGGTAACAACACTACATCACTGTATAAAAGTGTAGGTTTGGACTAACAGAATTGCAAATATGATTGAATCAATTGCTGTAAGTTAAAGACAAATATGTTCCTGTTGATAATGTAATGTAATCAGCGGTGGGTTGCTACCGGTACGGTACGGTTCTACGAACCGGTAGCAGCGGCGGCGGCGGGAGGCTCCACCCACCCGCCCCGGACGCTTCTGCGCATGCGCAGAAGTGTTGCGCGAGTGAGCGCGTGCGCGAACCGGTAGCGATGGGATTTAGAACCCATCACTGAATGTAATGTAATGTAATGTAATGTAATGTAATGTAATGTAATGTAATGTAATGTAATGTGGTTAGGTTAGGTTAGGTTAGGTTAGGTTAGGTTAGGTTAGGTTATTACAGTATATTATTATATCAAAGTATCCAAAACTAGATGTTTTCAGACATGTAGGCTGGCACATAGCCTCTTTATGCATCTGATGAAGTGACCTGAAGCTCACAACACCTTATGTCTTTTAATAATATTGTAACTTTGAAAAGGTACCACCAGGCTCCATCTGATTTTGGGCTACCTGTTATTTTCTTCCTACAGCATCTACAATGAGAATATACAACTCTAAATGTAATTCAAAAATCAAATATCCTTTCAATAGATACAGTCAGTACTGATCATCAATGCTTCATTGTCAATGTCTTCATTGCATACCATCACTTGCTGAATTGCTCTATACTGGATTGTTGCAGAATATAGGAGAGGTTGGTAAAAGTTGGCAGATATCTGCCTTGCATAAAGGAAGCTCTTATACTAGTATAAAATTTATCCACCCCTTGCTTTGGTGTGAGCAACCTTCTGAAATGTACCAATACATTCATCAATAATAAATTCAGCAATAACATTTATAGGCCTTAACATTTATAGGTCTGTTCTTACCCTACTGTTTGATGGAGATGTCTTTCATTGTCCGCAGATGGAATCTCATCTTCTATTTCTTGTTCTTTAACCATGCTCTCTGCAGGAGGTTGTTGTGGATGATCATCCAATTCAACATCAGTAGCAACCACTTGCAAGAAAGGAGCATCTGTTTTGGTATCACATGAAATCTTGTCCTGTTGTTCCCAGGCTTGGTAAGAGCTTTTATCTAGTGGGATTTCAATTTTGGTCTCAGAGATCAGTTCCTGGCTTAAAACATTGTCTAATTCTTTAATAGATTGTCTGCATAGTGACTCTATTGTGACTGGCTTACTACAATTATCTTCAGATGATACCTCATGCTCTCCATTTTGGCCTACTATAGTCCACTCCTGGTCTTTTACAAGGATGCTGCGTGATTTCTTTTCACCTTGAGGCACAACATCAGAACTTTTCTCTTCTAAGTAAAAAGAGTCCCATTCATTCTCCAGAGTAGACTGTCCTTCACTTTCATTTATTATGGAAATTGACGGTAATGTATCCGAGGAGTCTGCTGAAAATGTTTCAAGAGAATCCATTTGTTCAGCAACTGCTGAAGGGAAATTGCTTTCTTGTGTTACCAATAAGTCCTTTGTCAAAGATACATGTTCTTCACCGCTAATGAGGACATAGTCCATTTCTAAAGAAGACTGTTCTTCTGCTTCCTGTAATTGTCTATCTTCCTTTTCGTCCTTTCTTGTCCTTTCTGGGAACTTGATCTCTTTACTATCAAAATTAAACACATCACAGACAGCTTCTGAAATTAAACAAAAAAGTTTTAGTTAAAGCACTCAATTCTTCCTGCTAATTTTAAACATGAAAACAGTTATCAATTTGATTTGTATAGCCTCTTATTATTTCATTTTATGTTTTACTTAGAATAGTTTTTCATTTAAAATAAAACATGCTAGACAATTCACAGCTGGAAAAGAATATTGCATTTATAGTGTGTGAGAGTGAATAAATGTCTCTAAAAATACTTTTACTGTGTTATTGATTTTGAATATTTATTTTTGAATGAGAAATATTCTTTTTTAAATAAATATACTTTTTAAAAAAGTATCTCCATTTTTACATTTTATTTGGAAAAGTTTTCATAATTTATTTCTAAACCATTTCATGATTATAATATATGCAAAAAAGATTTTATTTGCCTAGAAAAAAAATCTTATATTAATAAATGTGCTAATTTTACTCACCGTTATCTACGCTTATGACTCCATCTGCTGGTGAATCAATATGAGTTGATTTTGCTTTGTATTCACATTTGCTCAAATCATCTGTTAACTCGGGAATTACTTCAGAATCCAGCAATAAAGAACCCCAGTTTTCAGAACTTTCTCCAGCCTTGCTATTTACATCATCAGATTTCTTTTCTAAAAGATTATTTTCATCTTCGCTAGTTGGTGAATCAATACTAGTTGAATATATTTCATGCACAGGTTTTTTAAAAACACATGAGGGTTGCAATTTCTCATCAGATTCTAATAAAAATGACTCCCAGCCTTGATTTTCTTGATCTTCTGCAACCTCATTTTTTAAACCGGTAGCTTTAGATTCCAAAATGTCAATTTCACTACCAGCAACTGGAGATTCAATATTACTTGAATCTGTTTCAAACTCAAATGCTTTCAAAGTACATGAAGATCCAGGAGTCCCATCGGATTCTAATAACAGGGATCCCCAACCCTGTTGAGAATATTCGGCAATATCATCTTTTGTGACAGTAGTGTTAGATCCTGAAATGTTCATGCCGTCTTTTTGAAGAGTGTCCAAACCAAAAGGAGAAACACATGCTAGTCTTAATTGTTTATGGGGTGATTCTATAAACTCTGGACTATAATTTTCCTGTGTATTTTGAAGATTTTGTAGACTATCTGAAGAATATTGTATTTCTGAATTATATAGGACCTCTTCCTTTTCGTCTAATGAGGCTTGTGGTGATTGTTTCTTTGTAAGTGTTGGATGAATTTCTGTTTTCTCTGATTCGTCAATGACTGTTAAAGGATTAGTTTCATTCAGCATCATACATTTGTTATTCATCATTGGTACCTTATTCATACTATACTCTTTTCCAGTGTCATCAAGTGCAGTATGCACTGTTTTCAGCTGTTCAACTAGTCCTGTTACATGGCCAAAGGCTGAAAGTTGATCATTTCCAGGAAAATTATCACACATAAAATTATCTGTGACCAAAACAGATTCCTGATTAATATTTTCTTTTTCAACTTCAGATAGTTTGTCATTTGGAGATGTTCCTTGATAGGTTTTCTCATACTTATTTGAAAGACATGAGTCGTTTTCTTCAGGACATAATTCCACTGTGTCAATTGCCAGTTGCTGATTAAAATGAAAATCAGTGTCTTTTAACAAAATGGGGGACATCACACCGAGCTCCTCATGCTCAGCTAGGACAGAGGTTTGTGCATATGTTTCTTTGCTTTCATACTGGCAAACGTCAGGACTGCTTGAGGCCTGTGAACTGCTGTCTTGATCAAAGTGATTTAATATATCTGGGTTTTCTCTGCTTGTTTTCAAAATGAAGGGCTGGTCTACATCAGTCCACAAATCTGGATCAATACTAAATATCTGGCAGTTTCCTGGGGTGTTGTTCTGTAATATGTCAGGAACAAATGAGTTTCCTTGGGTAATTCTTTCTTCAGTAGGTGTTGAGCTCAAAGGTTTTGTTAAAGATAATGAAGGATCAGATGGAGATTTGTTAATAGTCTCTGGCTGCATTTCACTGTACTGATTTATTATTCTAGGGACAAATCTATTTCTAGTTATCATATTTGCATCAAGTTTTAGATCTTCCTGAGCAACAGCATTTAACAGGCTTGTCTGCCAGTCTTCTGGAACAGTTTGTTTAACAGTATTAAGAGATGGTTCTTGTCTTCTCTCTGTTTCATCAATATGTGGCCACGGTAGTCCATCATATTCTCCAATGTTTGCACAAGCTTGATCTGATCCTTCATACCAATGAGTCAGTACGGGTTCCTCATTTTTATATTCATGTATATTATTACATTGTGTAGATCCTTTTTCATATGTGGAAGTGGCTGTAAGATTTGGTTCTTCAACATGTTCGTTTATTTTTGGATTTACTGCCCATGTATTATCAGGGATAACTCCTGCGTAGTTTCTTTGTAAATCATTCCTTGAATTCAATCCAAGTGAACTCTCATTTTGTTTTTCCAAATTCCACCATTCGAATGTATCATCTGGAAATCCAAAACATTCCTCTATGGATTTTTTATTTTCATCTAGTGCACTTTTTGTATTATCTTGCAACAGAATATCCCAGGCATCTAAATTATTTGGACTATAAATTTCTTCATTATTTACAGCAGATGTTTGTTCAATGTGATTATGTACATCTTCCTGATCAATTTCCCTTTCTATAAAATATTCAGAAGTTTCATGGGCATAGTCTTCTGTTATAATATTAACATCTTCAGAGGTTTTATTTAATGAATCCATGTGAACATTTTCCTTCAACTTAGGTTGACCATTTGAATTTTTGGAACCAACTATAAGATTGGTTTCATGGAAATGCAAAGATTCATTCTCTCTCATAGCATCCTCCAATTTGTCAGAGTTTAAATCAGACTCTATTCCTCCCTGATGTATATTTGAACATTCTGAAACTTCATCTGTTCCAGGACTCGATAACGAAGATGTATCATCATCCACATGAGCATTCCAAAGAACTAAATTTTTAGGAACTTTGTGATCAGTGTTTGTTTCGGAATCTTCTTGGGTTTTATTTTCAAGGGATTCCTTTCCAGATTCATCTATTTTGATATCATTTGTAATGTCCCATATACCTTCACTCTGAGTATTACTTCCTTGAAAATTCTCCCTGGTGTGTATATTAGTTGAAGAATCACTTATATCTGGGCTTGTTGGACCTGAGTATATATCATTATTAATGGACCCACCACTGCTATTATCTTCCTCACCAGTAATTTTGAGGGAAGTATTTGCAAGGGAGTTACTTGATCCTTCTGACATTTCATTCTTCATGGGGCTTAATCCAGCAAACTGCATTTCTTCACTCACTGATGTATTCCAAGCATCAAGGATTTGGGACAATTCATGATGCAGTATAATATCAATACATTTTTCATGAGTGAACTCATTCTCACTCTCCACACTTTCAGGAGTTTCACTTAATTCAGAAGAATCAGCTTTATACGGTAATAAATTACTTGGCTGTGGCTTATCTGTTGTATCCAGGGGTTCAATATCTTCTGCATATAGATTCTGTGAAATTCCTTGATTTTCATCATTTGAAGTTGTGTCTTCAATTTCGAGCATTTCTGAAATGTCTTCACAACTTTCCAATTCAAATTTATCAGTGTTCAAGTTAGGGGTTGACTCTTCTCCTGTTGATGGTTGTTCTTCGGCATGCAAAAAAAGATTTGATTGTTCTGACTCTGAAGCGTTCATTTCTGATCTATTAATCATGTTTTGATTTTCAACCATCATTGGATAATGGTTCCTTTGATTACATTCTTCTCTGGGAGAAATTGAAGAGGGACTTTCCATATCAGGAATATTTTGTTCAGATAGATCTTTATCAAAAGGTTTAGAAACTAGTGTAGACAACCCCCCTGAATGGTAGTTTTGATATTCAATCGTGTTAAAATGATCCAAATTATCATTATCTTCTTTGGGAGATGTAACAACATGTTTTGCATTACTGTCTTGGGTTATCTCATTCTTTTCCTCTGTGATAAGATGAGTCCAATTGGAAAATGGTATATTTACTTCTGGTGGTTCTGCTGCTACTTCTTCCAGACTTCCACTAGTTATTGTTTTTTCTGGCGAACTGGGATAATCAGAAATTGTTCTGCTTTCTTCTGAACTATTAACATATGAAAGAGGTAGTAAAAGTGATAACGGCATGTCATTTTGCATTGTTTCATTTCTAATATCATTAAGAGGGAGTGACCCTACAATAGTTTTATTTTCAATGACTTCTAGTGTTGAGGAGTAAGTTAAGCTGTTATCCTCCAATGTAACTTCTTGATCGTGCTGAAGATGTTCAGCCTTTTGGTCAAATTGCTTATTTGGAAGTTTACTTTCTTGATCTGATTGATTGTTTTGTCTAAGTTGATAATTAACTAAAATGTCATTCTCTGTATCATTTGGTTCAAAACAAGGAGATCCTATGTCTTCAAAAATGATTTCATTATTCCTCTCACCATTTTCTTCTATTGTGTACACGATACTACTTAGAGGGGAATTATTATCTTTTTGTGCAGGGATCAACATCATTCCACTATTTTCAGAAGGACTACTGTCATCAACATCATAGTCACCTGAAAAAAACTCTGCAACTTTTTGTTCTGAATCATATGCAACAGCATTTTTTATATTAAGATCAGAATGTTCAACTTCTACTTGTTTTTCATTATTAAGGGTTAGTTTCCAAGCTTCGCTGTAATCAGATGAACATACAGGAAATGTTTGTGGCAATGATTTATTATCTGATAAATCATATATTTCTGTTCCAGTTTCATCTGAATTTGAGTTTCTTATTTGGTCAAAGATTGGCTTTCTATCAGAATATTTGTCTTCACTTTCTTTTTCATCTCCAACACCTGTGGGTGACACATATGAATCAGATGTTGAATAGTTTGTATCTGGTGGAGAAACAATCAGATCTTCACCTGTATTTGATGTAACAAATTCTGGATCTTTGTATGACAGGAAGGGATCTTCCCAAGAGCCAAGCATATCTTTCCTGATATTTGAATCACAGGGATCCCATACAGTGGTATTGTCAGACTTGGTGTTGCTATGATTTTCTGCAATCAATTTAACATCTTTCTGCACAATGCCAAAACTAGATTTTGCATTTTTATATGCTGTGTGATTTTCTAATGAGCTATCTTGCCTGCTGTTTTGAGAATTGAAATCAATTTGATTTTTTGGATTTTCACTTAAATTATCTACAGAGAATTCCAGAAAAGATTTAGATATAGAATCTTTATCAAAATTTTGTGAAAAGTGGTCAAATTCCACTTGAGGAACATTCCATGGATGTTCTGTGGGTCTTGAGATATCATGATCAAACTCTGCCCAAACATTAGGCAGGTGTGCCTTTATATATCCACTATTATTCCACTGTCCACCAGCTGGTTGACTGGAGTTCCACACATTAGCAAATTCTTCTATTTGCTGTTCATCATCTTTCTGTTGATACTCCAAAGTATTTTGGGCAGGACTAAATGGTTTTTTCCAAGTATCTGTTCTTGAAAATTCCAAATGCTTTGGTTGCTTTTGTATACATGCCGAATCTGATGCTCTTCTATCAGTTTGCTGTCTCAGTAACATATTTACTTTATAATCTTTCCATGAATCAGGACTCTGAAATACAGATTCTGGCTCAGTTGAATTCCATGTATCAACATTTTTGGAATCTAATTCAAAACCATCCCACCAGCTCCCATATCTAATGCGAGAATGAGGATTTTTAATGTGATCAATTTCATTAATTCTTTCAATTATATCTTGTGGATAAAATAAAGGTGGCCCACTATCTAAAGGTGATGTTTCTACAAGGCTATTCATTGGGGTTGGTGGAGTTCTTCTCTCACCACTTTTCAAGATTTCTGGACAAGAGGAAAATTCATTTTCCAAGTCAACCAAATTTGATTTATTATCAGAGAAACGTCTGTGATTTTCTTCTTGGTGGCCAGATTCATTCAATGTTACTATATCATCATCCTCATTTCTTCTTCGAAAGTCTATTGAATAACTTGCAATATCACATTCCGATAGATTTGTCTTGTCATCTGCTTTTGAACTAGCTGACAACTGTTCTTCTGATGAACCACTGTCATGGGAGAAATCATCCACAGAACAGTCCACCAAATGTGAAGACAATGTCTCAACTGATGGCATAGGTGCTAAATCAAAATTGAAAAGATCATAATTGTCACTGCTATTTCTAGATGGAGGTTTTTCTTCTTCAGCAACTGCTCCTTCAGGAATGGGACTATAAGAATCAAATCCAGAAAGAAAACTGTGATGAGATGCACCCCCTTCTGCTACTGGACTATCATCACTAAGAAAAACTGAGCTCTCCTTAGATGATCTGCTGCTTCTAATAGTAGCAAGACCACTGTCAGGACTCACAAGATCTATGTTAACATCAGCATGGGCTTGCACTGATCCATTATGATCTTGAGGGTTTTCTATAAAGTTCACAACATTTGGTTGTGGTTCAATGTCTGAACCGTATAGTTCCATAATACCAGAAGATCCTTGAGAAAGTGGAGCACTTCCAGCCACAGCTTCAGTGGAAGATGTTCTACTATTTGGTGCCATTTCAGGATGTCTTCTGCTGATAACATCTTTCATTAGCAAAAAAATTTCATCACCATTTGCTACATAATTCTCTTGCTGGTAAATAAGAAGTTGGTCACATCCATATTCCATAGGATCCAGTTCCAGGCATGGATTCTGACACTCTTCTAATTCGCAGCAAATCTATTAAGGGAAAAAAAAAACATCGAACACCAGAGTTTTGTTTGATAAACTGTACATAATGAAAGCAAGTTTAGTAAAAATTAATACTGATTTAATAAGTCTACTTCTTTTTACTTTGTAATACTTTTCATGTTCTAATATACTCTGAGCAAGTGTTTTCTGCTTAAGCAACAGGAACTTAAGTGAAATAAAACTTTAGCCTATGGGTCTCAGAGAGTCTAATATTACTGATCTTGGTCCCTAATATTCCTCTCCCCTTAGAAGAATAAAAGAAAATATTGTTATGCAGCATTCTCAGTCCAGCATTATTTAGAATCACCAGATATAACAACAATAGCCATCCACGATTCCCAGAATTCACCAGAACCTTACCATATTAGAATGGGGGCAAATTCTGGGGAAGGAAGCATTGCACTAATATACAGTATGTCTATGGTTTGATGAAGGCTCAATTCAGTTATTGCTAATCGCTGCCTAATAAACCTATGTGGGACTGGAGGCATAGAATGCTAGATCATTTCAATGTCATTCTAAAGCAGAAGCCAATGAAATGCTTAAGAAAAAAATTAAATTAAATTCGACATTGGGTTTATTTAATTACTAATTAGTCCTCTAATTAATGGACCATGAAATATGTACTCTGATAAAGAGTACATAATGCAAACATTAGTGACATTTCCATCATTCTTACATGACTTAATTATGCTATTAAAATATTTATCTAATAATAATAATAATACCCTGTAAAGATACAAGTCAGATATGCTGGAACTATGAGTCCCAGGATTCCTAGGAGCATGGCCAATTTTAGACAGGCTCATCATATTCTTTCCCTAGTGCGAATAAACATTTGACCACAGCAGTCTGTAACTTTTAGAAATGTTAATAATAATATTTGAAATATGTTAATTTATTCTTTAGAACAGGAATAGATGTTTTGTATGTTTTTTTATTTCAAAGACTGAATTGCAAAAAAAGGTATATAAGCACTGTAGTCCTCACTTACCGACTACTCGTTCAATAGCCATTCAAAGTTACAATGGTGCTGAAAAAGGAGATTTATGACTGGTCCTCAAAGGTGCAGTTATTGTAGCTTTCCCATAGTCACATGGTTATGATTTGGGTGTTTGGCAACCAGTATGTTCTTACAACAGTTGTAGTATCTGACGGTCACATGATTACCATTTGAAATCTTAAGAGCTGACTTCTAACAAGCGAAGTTAATGGGGAAGCTGGCAGGAAGTTGCAAGTCAAGGTCATGTGAGATTACTCTTAATATGACTTTTGACTTTATAACTGTGTTGCTTAGTGGTCAATGAGTGAGAACTACCTATAGAGCAGGCCTGTCAAACTGGCAGCCCACAGGTTGGTTACATTGTGATACGTCATGATACGGCCCGCGATGCGATCAGGTTTGACACCCCTGCTATAGAGCAAAAATAATGGACAATCTCAAAGGTAAAGTTTGAGCAAGACAATTCCACTCCTCCACTCTCACATATATGAGTATATCCAAATTGTTTGGTCTTTCTATGATACAGTGTCACATTAATTCATATTAACAAATTAATTCATATTAACAATATATAACAAAGTCAATATAACAAAGTCAAACTAGAGTCTTTAAAAGGACTAATTTCAATAAACTTAGAAAGAGGTTGGAAAGGATTCCATGGATAAGAATCCTCAAGGGGAAAACAACCTAAGAAGCTTGGGAAACTTTGAAAAGTAAGATTATAAAAGCCCAGTCTAGCACAATACCAATGAAGAAGAAAAATAACAGCTCTCAAAAGAAACCAGCATGGGTTGCATAAAGAACTCTCTAATAAATTGAAAGACAAAAAGGACAAGTATAAAAAGTGGAAAGAGGGGCACATAACTAAGGCAGAATATCAGCAAATAACTCGAACCTGCAAAGATGAAGTGAGGAAAGCTAAGGCTCAAAATAAACTAAGGCTTGTGACAATAGTAAAAAATAACCACCCAAAAAAGAGCTTCTTTCAACATGTAAAAAACAAGAAAAAAGTGAAGGGAATTATTGGTCCATTAATGGGAGAAAGTGACAAGAAGGTGGCAACAGGGAGAAAGCAGAACTGTTTAACTCATTTTTTGCATACATCTTTACACAAAAGAAAAAATCAGTCTAACCTATCAAAAACAGTATGGTAAAAAACAGATTAGGAACGCAAGTTAAAATAGGGGAAAAAATGGTAAGTGAGAACCTGTCCACCCTAGACGAGTTCAAATCACCAGAACCCCAAGGTTCTGAAGGAACTGGCAAACGTGATCTCAGAATCACTGAACTATATTTTTCAAAGATCCTGGAGCACCAGGGAACTACCAGAGGACTGAAAAAGAGCTGATGTAGTTACCATCTTCAAAAAAGGGGACAAAAAATAGATCCAGGAAACTACAGACCTATTAGCCTGACCTCAATACCTGGGAAAATTCTGGAAAACATAATCAAGCAACAAATCAGAGAACACCTAGAGCAGTGGTGTGTTGCTACCGGTTCGCACTGGTTCGGAAGAACCGGTGGTGGCGGCGGGAGGCTCTGCCCACCCGCCCGGGCATCATCAAAAACACTCTGTGCATGCGCAGAAGCACGCCCGCGGGCCCGCGCACTCCTGTTCCCGAACCGGTAGCAAAGGTAAGTGAAACCCACTACTGACCTAGAGGCAAACAAAGTTATAACCAAAAGCCAACATGGATTTGTCAAAAACAGATCATTGCATTCTTTGACAAAGTGACAAAATTAGTGGACCAGAAGAATGCTGTGGATATAATTTACTTGGACTTCAGTAAGGCATTTGATAAAGTATATCACAGCCTACTACTTGATAAGATAGAAAAATATGGGTTAGACAGCATCACCACCAGATGGATTCGTAACTGGCTGACCAATTGCACTCAAAGTGTAGTCCTCAATGGAACTGCATCTACATGGAGGGAAGTACTCAGTGGGGTACCCCTAGGTTCTGTTTTAGGCCCAGTGCTCTTCAACATCTTCATTAATAATTGAAGGGATAGATGGGGAACTCATTAAATTTGCAGATGACACCAAGCTGGCAGGAATAGCCAACACTCCAGAAGATAGGCTTAACATACAGAAGGACCTTGACAAACTTGAACATTCGGTACTATCTAACAAAATGAAATTCAATGGTGAAAAAAGTAAGGTTTACATTTAGGCAAGAAAAACCAAATGCACAGATATAGTATAGGTGATACCTGGCTCAATAGTAGTAACTTTGAGGGGAGTCTTGGAGTCCTAGTGGACAATCACTTGAATATGAGCCAGGAGCTGCCAAAAAGCCAACAAAGTTCTAGGCTGCATTAACAGAGGGATAGAATCAAGATCACGTGAAGTATTAATACCACTTTATAATGCCTTGGTAAAACTACCCTTGGAATATTGCATCCAGTTTTGGTCGCCACAATGTAAAAAAGATGTTGAGACAGAGAAGAACAACAAAGATAATTAGGAGACTGGAGGCTAAAACATATAAAGAACGGTTTCTGGAATTTGGTATGTGTAGTTTAATGAAAAGAAGGACTAGGGTGACATGATAGCAGTGTTCCAATATCTCAGGGGCTGCCACAAAGAAGAAGGAGTCAAGCTACTCTCCAAAGCACCTGAAGGCAGGACAAGGACCAATAGATGGAAACTAATCAAGAGGAGAAGCAACCTAGAAATAAAGAGAAATTTCCTGACAGTTAGAACAATAAATCAGTGGAACAACTTGCCCCCAGAAGTTGTGAATGCTTCAACACAGGAAGTTTTTAAGAAGAAATTGGACAACCATTTTTCTGAAATGGTATAGGGTTTTCTGCCTGAGCAGGGGGTTGGACTAGAAGACCTCCAAGGTCCCTTCCAACTCTGTTATTCTGTTATATTCTTATATAATACTTATATAACATTCATACATACAAACAAATATAACCTTTTCCATGTGAATTTAGAAAATTATTTCTATAACTTTATCACAAGATAGAGTTTAAGATTAGATATAACTGTAAGAAAAGATATTTTAAAGTTAAATATATCAAAAATAGCAAACAAGGAACAGTAAATAGTATAATATACTGTAAAGAACCCTCGAGTAGGGGACATTCTAGGACATGGAGAAGAAGCATATCTTTTCTTCAACCAAAACAATAAATACAAATATGCTTTGATTAAAAAAAGTAATTATTGTGGTGTGAACTTTAGATAACAAAATATACAGAAACTGGGTTATTTCTAATATATAATATTTATGACTATTCTATCCAAATATGCAGATTTAAAAACTATACTGAGAAATCCATGATTTAGGTGTTAAATGAAAACAAAATAATGACATAAAACTATTAAACGAGAGTTCAGTTTTAAAAATTTAGAATTGCTTTTCTTCTCTAATTTTCCTATCATTTAACCATCTAATGGTGTTTTATTTTTTCTCAGATCATTGTAGAAGCTACTGTTCTATTCTTGCAATATTTTTAAAGAATTTAACATCCTGTATTATTACAAAAATAATGGCAAAATGTGATGTAATATTGCATCGTCTATGACAATGCCAGTTTTTATATTATTTCATTCTCTTTTCCAGAATACATACCTGATTTCCTAGCTCCATGTTTTCTGAATAAACTGCTATTTGCTTTTTTTCTTGTCCTTCTGATAAGTAGCTTGCCGAAATGACAAGGACATCAAAACCATATTTATCTACAAATGCTTTCAGGTCTTCATTGATATTTCTGTGAAACAGATAATCCTGCAATATGACAAATCAACTATTTATTGAAGAAAGTAATTGAATTAACAACTGAGACTGTCATGTCCGTACATACAAAGTGATATTTTAAGTCATTTGAAAACCTGGAGTCTCTCAAGTTTTTATTACAATGAAATTTTCAGCAAAAATAAAAGCATCTTAGGCCATACAAAGTCTTAATTGGGAAGTGTGATATGATGTGATATGAAAGCCAGAGCTTTCAAACATTAATAATCTGAGGTACAACATGAACTCAGCTGCATTATTCTGACAATCTTCTGCACTGCCCTGTGAAACTATTCTCCCTGGTCATTTATTCAGGCACGTTGAACTATGGAAGAGTTTCTCTTTTAAAAAAATCTGTTTCTCTTTATAGAAATCCTCAGTTCTTATTTTAATTCTTCAGCCATTTTAAAAATCTGCTTTGGGTTTATTGGGCTTACAATAAATAAGAAATGCTGTTGAACGTATTTCATCATAAATAATACATGTAATGGATTAATCAAATACATAATAAAAATTACTATTAATAATTGTTAATAATAATTGTTACTAACTTAACAGCTGCAGTGATTCTCATAGCAACTGTGGCAAGAAAGGTCATAAAATGGGGCAAAACTCACTTAACAAATGTCTTAGCAATATACATTTTGAGTTCAATTGTAGTTGTAAGTCAAGGACTACCTGTATTAGCTGTATACCCCCAAAAGTTGAGGCAGGGATAAGCCAATAAATAAATAAAGACATATATTCAAACAATCTGATATGCAAGGGCTCTTAGGGTTGAAGGTTGTTCAATATACTGTTTTGACTAGTAGATACAATATGCTAAATATAACCATTCACATTTCATGCTTCATATTTCCAATAAATTCCATATTCTAATTAAACTTCTTTCAAATTTAGAAGTCAAATACCAATTAGATAATGTCTTAAAACTCAGCTTCAATAAAACTCAAGACTTAATTTTGAATCATTCACCCACATACTGGAACCTAGATCTGTGATAAGTTACAGTCACATTTTATTTCTAGATAGTTTAAGAGAGAAATCTACTTCAATTCCTTAAATCATAAATAATTTCAAATTGCTTTGCCACTCCTAAACTATTTAGATAAAAAATATGGAACTAATCTTACTTTTAAAAAATACTGGCTGTTTCCATTCTTTTGTGTGTGAAATCTTGTGCTGCCATTATTTTCATAAGAATAAGTCCCTTAAATTATGCTCAGAAGCAATATGGTAATTCACATTTTTTGTTATTTTATCCTGTAAAAACCTGAATATGTTTGAAGTACTTAAAGGACAGGAAAAAAAATCCTGCTAACTTGCAATTCAAGTACATCACAGAGGGATATAGAGGTGCAGGAAGAAAATATACAGTCAAATATATTGTCACATTTCTTTTTCTGAGAGAAAGCTGCGGGTAAACCTGCATAATTAAAAATAACACCATTTTAAGCACAGGACTAAAATGAAATTTGTTTTGTTTTTGTCCTTCTCAATAGTTAGAATACTTTCTGATTGATGGCATATGACAGTTGATTACTCAAGTGAGCCCTGTGTAAATGTTCATTGTTCATACATCAGACTCTCTGGAGAAACTAACTGTGTCAATATTAACCTGCCCAAATTAAAAATAAGATGTCTTTTTTGTTCTTCTTGCATGGGGAGCACAATATGGCTTTTGTCAGAGGCGCTCCATCATTTTGGCTCAAAGAAACTGTCACTACAGTGTGGGATTTGTTATTCATGGCCAGATATCCTGATGGGTCTAATGAAGCCTTTCTGCTGATAACTCATTTGCTAAAAATATCCAACTATCGCAAAGTATAAATGAGGAATATATTTCTTTCCTCATTACTCTGCGTTTCCCTCACACTGACAATTATGTCATGAACCCCAATGATCTTCAAGCTGGGATAAACTCAACTCTGCTCAGTAGCAGAAAGGTGAACAGCTTCTTCATGGCCAATGCTTCAGTTTGCTCTTTTCTGTTTTATGAACTCATGGGCAAACTTTATGACATCTTTAAATTGCAATATAATAGGGTAAACATCAGTGTTTTTGCACACATGCCGTGCCAACAGCCTGTGTGCTGTTTGTTGAAAAATGTGTGCTAATTACTGCAAACCCCCTCCTGAACCCAGACATGGATGACTTTTTGATAAAAGTTTTCAGGTAATAATACTGATTTGCTTTGTTGTGAAAACAAAAGGAAGCTGATACTGATCCTCCCAGACTCCATTCTTCTTATTATGGTTTTCTTTCTAGAAAGTTCTGTAAGTGCATTCTCACAGGATGCCTATTTTATCTAGTTTCCTACAGTTGCTGAAACCATGGTCTTTTTTTTTTTCAACCAGTTAAGGCAAAGTAATTGGTCAACAGTAAGGTGAAGACAAAAATACCCTCAATTTAAGTTTGATTCCTGATTTAAGTTTGATTCCTGATGATTACATGGATATATTCATGCAGTTTTCTTGGTAACAGTACAAAAATCATTAGCCATTTTCTTCTTCCAAGATATTTTTAAACTGAGAGGCCCTTGGTGCTCTCTGAGCTTAGTTGTTTTCTTACAGATGTTTCAGTACCCGAACTTATCAGCACTGATGATGTTACCTAGTCTAGTTTCTCCATACCCCACCATATTTATTCATTGTTTTTTCCTAACCTAAAAAGTCCTCAAACATACATTTTCCTTATATCAATATTGTTTCAACCCCTTGTTCATTTTGGTTGCCCTTTTTATTCTTTTTTGACAGCAGAGGTCAAAGTTACATCTAATATTCCTCAACCCATAGATCTGTATAAAACATTATATTAACACGGAGATACAGAACTCTATATGGGGCTGTCCTTGAAAACCACCCAGAAACTTCAATTGGTCCAGAATGCAGTGACGCAGGCAGTTTTGGGTGCCCCATAGCCTAATTACAGTATTGTGCGACCTGCAATGGCTCCCTGGTTACTTCAGGGCAAAATTCAGAGTGCTGGTGTTCACCTTTAAAGCCTTCGAATGGTGTGAGACCCAGCTATTTGAAGAGCCGGTTCTCTCTAAAGGTATTTGCCTGTCCTAGCAGATCAAATAAGAGAGGCACATACCAGCACTCCCATCAAAAAATATCATTGGATGGGATATTCAGGAGGTGGGTCTTCTTCATAGCAGTGCTTGCTTTGTGGAACAGGTTCCATTCTATAATCTGGATGACCCCATTAGAAGGCTGTGTAGTCTTAGTTGTTCTCCCAGGCACTTACAAAGGTATATTTGGTATGGAAGTGCTATGGCACCTTGGTTAGTTTGTGGCTTTAATTCTGCAGAGTTTTTGCTTTATTTTTTATGTGTTTATAGGACTTGATTGTTGTTGACTACTCAAGGTTAATATTGTACTAGACAACCCTGTGACCAGTTGGGTCATCCTTTGAGAGAAAGGTAATGCAGCCTGATGTGACCAGAATGAACTTTTAGGATGACCATATTTTTTTATCCAATGCTAGAAAGTCCCATGATCATCTATTAAGAGTATATATTATAAGTAAAAAAAATTGATTGTAGTGGCAAATGAAGTTCAATAATATCAATATTTATTTACCTAAAAAGATACACAGAATGACCAAGGATAAGCAAAAAAAAAAAAAGTAGTAGGAAGAAACAACTTCCGACTTTCTGTCAGCTTCCCTATTGACTTTACTTGTGGGAAGCCTGAAGGGAGCATTGGAGATCATGATCATGTGACAATGGAGATGGTGCAGTGGCCATAATTTTGCAGTTAAAACTGGTCTGACCATCATAGAAATTTCAATTGCACAGGATTAATGGAACCCAGATTTTTTTACACATTATTTATGTTAGCAGGTACCTCAATTCAAAAATTGTTGCAACTTGGGGGTACAAACAGACAAATAGATATACACAATGAGAGTTTCAGTAGTACATAGATAAGATGAGCAATCATATAAAACTTTCAAATAAATTAAGTAAATACATAAATACTTCTGTTTTTAAAAAAATATCCATTATATGACTGTTTTTTTAACAGAAGAAGTTTGTTTTCATCAAGCTATTCACTACTAGGCTCAGAATTCTTTCCTGGTCAATTGTACCAACTCGAACCATATGTATATTAAGGGTTTTTTGACACAACATTCATCATTTTACGCCACATTTCCCTTTTTAACTTTACTGTCTTCAGACTGGAAAATTCTTCACTGCCCCTTTTTAACTATTCTAAGTAACGTGAGGCCAGAAGTCAATTCAATGCTCATCTCTTTTTTTTGGGGGGGGGTAGTGTTTTATTTTCTTTTATACAAACATTTCATCTTCCATTAATCAGTGTGTCATCTGAGTAAAATTTTTTGTGTCATAACAATTAAAATTTACCACCATAATCATTATTTATCTCTCTTCTTATATTACTACTAATACTTAACATGTCTACTATCATAACATTTCTCTTCTTAACTTATTTAACTTTATAATACATTGCTTTCATATTTATTCTCTAACCATTGATAAATAACTTCCATATATTATAATAATCAGATTCTTCCTTTCCTTTCATTGCAAGTGTTAATCTGTTCATTTCTGCACATTCTAATTATTCAATGCTCATCTCAATCCCAGATAATTTATGAACAAGCAAAAGGACAGTCTTCCTTAATGATCTTTTGCTATCTACTGTCTTGTTTATTTTGTAATCTAAAGTACAAAGCACAAAAAGTATGGAAGTTCTACAAAATTTAGTTGTTTTAAACTTAAAGACTTTTTCTTGAAAAGCTGCTCATAGTATGCCCTTCCACAATCTGTTCTTACACTTAAGACACCAAGAGAAATGTGCTGTTTGATAAAAGTACCATGGTCAGGCTGCAAGTAATAAAGTACTAAACTGTGCAGAAAAATGACCAGCATAGTTACTGTCCAAGAGCTGTCTATTAGTAAGACCGTCCCAAGTGTAAATTTATATTCAGTAATTTGTACCATCACCCATGCAGTATCACTGTCATGCAAACATGGTAATAAAGAAAGGCATTTCTTGCTGTCAAGAAAATGTCTAGGAAAATTAATCAACCATTCATCCATCCAGGCTCTTTGCATACCCTTTTCTCAAAGAGGGAAAGCTAAGAGATTCTTTGCGTGTTCCGTGCACTCATTGCAATAGACTATCGAATCCATCAAGCTTGAGTTGATTTATTGAACTGTCTCTTAGCACAGCAGTACTACTACAGCAAATGAACTGATAACAACTTTAAAAAAAGACTCGGTAATGTTCAGCAGTATCTGATGCATTAAGTTCCTTCCCACAGATTAAAGATTTTTTAAAGGTCTTGAATCGTGGCTCAGCAAACAACTGAGTATTCCAAAATGATAAAGTTGGAATATTTGGAAAACAATTTGAAGGCACTGCTAATGTCCTTCACATGCACATAGTCAAATATATTAATACATTTTAGTATGGATGCAATTATGTTCCAGTACATCTTGCCATTCTGCAAGTTTGCATTTACACAGTTGTGCTGATGGCTAAATTGTTTCAGCAATAGAATAAAGATAGTTCTCTGTGTATCTTGAATATATATTGTTGATTTCATATAACTTCTGAGACAGTATCCCAGATAAGTTTCTCCACATTTGGATGGAGAATTCCAATTTCAAAGAGTGAAATCCATTATCGGTTTCCCCTCCTGCTCTCCACCAATCTCTGCAACTAGCTTTTTCTGATACTGTCAGATCTGAACCCAAAGGTGCTTTTTCCAGAGGCAACTGGACTTTCTGGTTTTTCTTTGAAGACGTTTCACTTCTCATCCAAGAAGCTTCTTAATCTCTGACTGGATGTTGTGGAATGGAAGGATTGACTGGAAGGATCCAGTCAGAGCTGAAGAAGTTTCTTGGATGAGAAGTGAAACGTCTTCAAAGAAAAAACCAGAAAGTCCAGTTGTCTCTTGAAAGTATGCATATGTATGCATACAGTATGCATATGATTGCCTAATAATCAAATATCCACATGCTTAGAAAGAGTTCTTCTGGCAAAAATAGCAATCTGCAACAATATATAAATGTGCTACAACCCACGGAGTCCATTCATCACTCAGTAGCTTTGGTTCTTTTTCATAAAGATATGTGACCTCTGCCCATTAGATTTCATTAGCAGGGCACCATGCAAGGTTCCTTCGCAGATGACAGACTAGAAAGCTAAACATCATCGCCTAAAGGATTCGTGGGAACAAGCCCATCTTCAATCTTTGTCCCTGGGAGGCACTTTTAACACCTGCCAACCACAGCACTATCATCAGAAAAACATTTACAGATTTATCTTCAGGCTGGTGATTATAAGAGATAATTTGTTTGGAGTATGGATAAAGTTGGTCTAGCATAAACAAACTCGACACTCAAATTACATGATGAACATCATTAACTATTGGTTTAACCACTACTGATCTGAAAAAGATGAGACATTAGCTCAAAATTATAGTTTTTGTTGTTGTTGTTCTTGTTGCTTTAAACTAAAAACTATTAGTCACAAGTAGATGAAAATTTTATTGGGGTATTTTACTTTTCCTACTTAGCAAATCCTTTATTTTATATTGCTTATAAATTTTAACTCATATCTAAGTATGAATCTGTACACTGATACCTAGAATTTTTTATCGCTGATTTTTTTACAGCTCTGAATAGCTATTCTTAAATGCAAGTTTATTTGTTCAAAAATAGATTAATTTTTTTAAAAACTTTACTGTAGGTATCAATTAATATAGTTTAAAAACTCACTCCTGTCACACCAAAATAACTTTTTATTTCTTCTACTGATGTTATCTTTGCCATTACTAGCTTTTTTCCCAATACAGGCAGTCATGTTACGTATATTCCATCACATCTTTACTCAGAGAACAAGTTGTTTATTAAGCATTGCATATAGAATATTTTTTTTGGCTGGAAAAGCTCCCAAACTAAAAAAATATATATATTAGATGATAATAAGAAATATTCAGATATTTTCAGCAAAATATATTCTATATCCTAACCAATTATTTTCCAAATGTTATGACTGAAATTTTATTTTTAGTATGTCAGGATTTAAAAATGTTTATGATGTCTTTCATATGAATGGACATCACAAGCAGAATAAAGTTGCTAACCACTAATGGCATCTGCAGAAAGGACAGTGTTTGTACAGGTTTTTGTCCCTAGACAGGCTAGACATAAAGTTTTCTATCCACTTTTTTCACAAATCATGTATAATTGGAATCTAAAATATATGAAAACCAAAGCAATAAAAACCATTGTAAGTCTTCCTGTTCAGCTCCCTTAAATTAAAATCTGTCCCTTCCAACCTTGTTTCTGAAATATTCTTCTTTCAGAGTCTTTTTTTATATATATACTCTAGTGTTTATTTTGTTCTCTCCTCTTAAGCCCCAGGCCTCTAGGTTCCCTGGGCAAGCCATTTTTCAAGGCTTCTTTTTGCAACTTCAGGTTTTCCTTTGTGAAGGTTTATTCCCAGACAAATTAACAATTTTCCTTTCATTTCACAGAAACTAAGTGCAAATTCCTTCCTTTTTTGAGCATTTCAAACCATTACTCTCATTCAGACAGTGTCAAGATGTCATTACCATAGGCATAATGCAGAATAAAACCAAAACATTGCCATAAATGCCTGCCTTATAATCAGAGGTAGGTTGCTACCGGTTCGGACCGATTTGCCCGAACTGGTAGCGATCCGCTGGTGATGTCACAATGATGTCACCGATCCAGTTCGGTCGGTGCTGGTCTAGGGGCGCCGCCATCTTTTTTTTAAAAAAAATTCCGATTTTTTTTAAAAAAAATTCTTCTTCTGCGCATGCGCAGAAGCCGAGTTTCCAGCACTGTGCATGTGTCGCCATCTTATTTTTGGCTTATTTTAATTTTTTTTGTATTTTTTTATTTTTTTTCTACTGCACATGCGCGTGCGTGCGCCCCTGAGGTTCGCCCACGCGGCGCGGGAGGAAGCGAACCGGCAGCGAGGTAAGTCAGAACCCACCCCTGCTTATAATAATATGCTGTTAATAATATTGTGGGATAAGAATATCAAGGAAACAGAGTTTGAAAACAAGGGTAAAAATATACGTTCTCCATTAAATCCTCTTGAAAGTGAAAAAACAGTCCTGTTTTCACTTTCCTGAGAAAACAATGCAATTTTCACAGAAATATTTTCTTATTAACTGAATCAAATTATTTATTTTACTCATTTACATGTTT
>QLTV01003456.1:407775-419750 GCA_003457575.1 Thermophis baileyi
AAGGTATAGAAAATAGAGATAGAGCAAAAGAGAGATGAGAGAGAAAGAAGAGGGAGAGAGACAGGGAGAGGGAGATACCTATTTCCCATAGAAAACAAAACACGGGAGCCACAAAACCTGGGTAGGTGTGGCTGGGGGGGGGGCGTGGCTGGGTGGGAGTGAGTGACGTCGAGTTGGCCACGCCCACCCAGGTTTTGTGGCTCCCGTTGTTTTGTTTTCTGTGGGAAATGGGCCCAAGTGGCTCTTTGAGTGTTTAAGGTTGCAGACCCCTGGGCTAGGCAATCTGGGGAAGTTAAATAGCACAAAGGCCTGTTTGCAGTTACCTGAAACCACATTAATTCTGAAAAAAGATGTGGTGCTGAAGATTAACTCTTTTATAAACCACTAAAAGGGAGTTCTTCCTAGTGAAATGTTCAAATCAGATCCTGCCTCTCCTTGTTCTGATCCCTTGTTTTGTATGACCCTAATATACAAAGCTAGTTGTTATGATATGTACATAAGGAACAAAATTACGGTAGATCAGTAAATGTTTGCTGAGGAGATACAGCAGCCAAAGAAGGAAAGAGTCAGCAAGGATCCATAACAAAGGAAGAAACACATGCTATATAGACCTGTTTACTATAACATGGTAGCAAAAATAAAAAAAAAAAAGGAATAGAAACACTTAATCCTTCAGTTCAGGATTTTTCTGCCCTGCTCATTTTCTGCAGTCTGCTTTCAGCAAGTCCGATCCTCAGAACAGAAATGCTAACTTTTCTTTACTGAACCTAACTTTTACTTTCTTTTCCAACGTATGATAGACCAAAAAAGTCAATACAGTAGGTTAATCTTTTTATTGGAAATATTGGAGTGATGCTGTTTGGTTGTCTTAGCTTCAAATTACATGGAATCATTATGGACATAAAATATATTCATGTACTCAAGCAGTAAACATTGGCATTCAAATCAAATTCAAAGTGATGTCTGTATCTAGTGTACCGAACAGACTATTGTTTGTGGAGAATCTCAATGATTCATGTCCTGGTTGTGCTTCCCCCCCCCCCCAAAGCGCAACTGGATTTTCTTGATTTATTTTCCTTTGAAAACATTTCATCTGAGAAGCTTCTTACATTTCCTACCAGTTAGAACTGAAGAAGTATCTTGGACAAGAACTAAAACAGTTTCAAAGGGGGAAAAAACCAAGTAAGTCCAGTTGCCTTTTGAAGGGGGAAAAAAAGCACCTTTGGAACCAACAGGCTATTGATGGATAAAAATGGAGAACACAATACATGACACTGTGAAATCCTTGCATGAAGAATGGAATAAAACTACACGAAGTATGTATGTGCTTATATACAACAGTACAATAATAAAATCCCCCCTCCCAAAAGGTTGCTTGACTTCCTACAGACTTTGGGATAAATGGAGCCCATGCAACTGGTAAGCTTGTACAAATCATATAGCCATTATATAATATAGGAAAAATCAAAAGATAGTGATAGTGAGAAGATCCACTCTTAGGACAAATAACATAATTTAATGACAGACATCTACATGTACATTTTAGTCAGGGGCATTCACAGCAAGCTGGATTTTTGTCAAAATGATGGAAATATAAAAGGGATAGTCATTGAATTGCCATGCCACCACTCAGATTTTGCCTTTTGGCCTCCCAATGATGCCCATAATTTCTGTAGTGATTTATCTTTTTATATGGATTTCCAAAGAATCCCCTCTACAACATGCATCATGTAGAATCATAGTTTGTTTAACCATGCTTTATTATATAAACCATTATATAGTTAGGTAGACATATGTTAAAGCTATAAAACATGGTTTATAATTATAGTACGAGTAGGTTCAAGAACTGCATTATTTTCACTTAGTAAGCTTCTAAGATAGCTAACCTCCTGGTTATCTGTCACATTTATGTATGGGCAAAGCAATGAAGTATCACTTTATTGTACAGACAAATTAATGTTTCAAGTCCATTTTAGTAATTATCTAAATTGGAAACAGTCTCAGAAGGCATCACATTTTTAAGCCTATGCACATGTGGTGTTTATTATTACAGATGTGAGTTTTAATTTGACCTAGAGCATCAACAATATCACCGCTACCATCCTCCATAGTGGTACACAAGTTTAAATGATAACCTTGTGAACAGAAGGTATTTGATAATGGATCTCCGACTGCCCCATTTATTCTTAAAAGGTGATTACTTAACTAGGAATACATATGACAGGACAAAATCAAAGTATACTTCCTGCTGTACAACAGATACATCAAAACATTACCTATAGGCAAAGATTATCTGATACTTGAAAATAAGTTTAATCTGTTTATGTGTAAAATATTTTCAAGATCCAAAAATATGATATATGTTCTTTTACAAAGAATGCAATTAAAATAATATCTATATACACACTGCAAATGTAGTACAGATAACACATTCATTTAAGCCCATTTATGCACATTAGTAACACATCATGTGGCAGAAAGACTAGGACTACAAGAAGACCCCTTGGCGATTTATTTTATATTAAATCCCTAATGGCCTCTCCTTATCTTTGCAAAAATATGCACAGAAGTCCAGACTATGCAACCATTGAAGTGAATGGTTATTTATTTGCTAAACAAAAACCCTGTTTAATGTTCCTTAGACATAAGGTAGTCTGCAAAAGTCACATTCCTACAGCTCCATAAATCATTTATTTTTCGTATCCTATGTCTTTGTAAGAAGCATTTGGAGAATTTTTTTTACAAAGTCTGAAATTTATTTCATGTGTCATTATTAAAATATTAAAGAGCACCTTACTTTTATTGGGTTTTCTAAATTGAAATCAAATTTCTATAATCAGCCTGAACATAGTCCATAAAGTAGCATTTAAGGCTTTGTACAATCTAGAAATCCATCAACAATTTTAAAAATCCTTATAACAATAAAAAATATAAGAATAACTTCAGGTAATTTCTGATAAAAGCCTCCAGTTTGATTTTTCCTTACCTCCAAATTGATATATATGGTACTAACTGCTACTTTTATGTCTCCATCTGACACCTCTTTGAGATCCTTGACCAAAGCTTCCTCAATCCTCAGCTCTGTGGAATTGATAGAAAATCATTCATTTTTGCTTAAAATCGTTTTTGCTAAGTATAAGTTGTGTGTGTGTGTGTTTGTGTGTGTGTACACACATGCACAAGAGAAGGAGTAAGATTTCTAATTTTCTTCCAAGAAAACATGATAATTCAAAAGCCTTTTGATATCAGCCTTCATCTATACTTGGTCAATCTGAGATAAAACTAGATGACCAAAAGTATCTATCAATGCAAACATAATAGGAACCTGTTGGAATATAGTTCCTTTCTAGTCAAGAACAATTTCTGTAATATAAGGATTATGATACAGAGGAACGAAGGAGGGGCAGCGGCTTTACAGGAACTTCACATAATCCGATCATATTTATTGTTTAATCTTTTACTCAGACATGTTTTCGTGTAGAGATTCGGTGAATAGTAACCCACTGCAGAGAGAGATGCAGTAGCATTTGGGAACAGAGAAGGTGGAATCCATGCTGTGTTTGCATGTCAGGATCTTGAGACCTGGCTTTCAATATATGAAATATATGATCTACTGTATATCTATATCTATACCACCTTCCAGATATTCTCCCAAATTATTATCTTCTGGCCCATATATAGTGGAAACATTTTGATACAATAAAAGAACATACACTCTTTTCTAAGCATTTTCAGAATTGCTGGTTCAAAATGACTGGTACTGAGCCAACATAAAATAAGCCAAATATATGGAGACATATCGCATAACAAGTGTTGTTTAGAGTATAGCCAACATTCAGACTAGGAACTAAACCAGAAATTACTACTCATTATTCTAATAAAGTTAAGAGTCGGGCAGACATTTAATGAAAAGGTATCAGACAACTCAAATAAAGAATAAAGGGAAAAATTAAAGCAATGCTGTACCATCGGCATGCAGCTGTGCCTCCTGAAGGAAGGTGATGATGTCTTTTCGGGTTGAAAGTTCTGGGAATTTCTCCTCCAAACATGAAAGAACTTCTTCCTGTTCTTCAGGAATCTTAAGGACATCTTCATCCATGACTTTTGAGAGAATGCTCCCTGAAGTTTTTTTTTTTTAAAGAAATTAGTTCTTTTAAAAAAAGACAACTATTACAATTAACTTATTAAATAATGTAAATTATTTAATAATAATTTAGTAATTTATAATAATTTAATAATTAAGAAATAGCTATCTATCCTTTCTTTTCATTCTTTATTATTTCTAGTAGTTTCTGTCACATTTCTTCACGTTCAGTGATTATCTTTTTAATATACTTGTTCCTACAAATTATCTTCTTACCACAAAGAAATCATCCTTTGCTTTTAATCTGGAAAAATGTATCTTCAGAGCCACAGTCCAGGGAATACAGGTAGTCCTTGACTTACGACCACAATTGAGCCCAACAGCTCTGTTGCTAAGTGAGACAGTTAAGCAGAGGTAGGTTCCTCCCAGTTCGGACCGGTTCTTTAGAACCGGTAGTAACTTGGCGGCCTGGGTCGCTAGAACCGGCAGCGACCCAGGCCTGCCACACCCCCATTTATAGGCACTGCCATTTTGTTTTTTGCTTCTGCGCATGCGCAGAAGCTTTTTTTTAAGCACTGCGCATGCGCGAAGCGCCCGCGCCCATGTGACGCGACACTGAGCGAACCGGCAGCGAGGAAAACCAGAACCCACCCCTGCAGTTAAGTGAGTTTTGCCCCATTTTACCACCTTTCTTGCCACAGTTGTTAAGTGAATCACTGCAGTTGTTAAGTTAGTAACACAGTTGCTAGGTGAATCTGGCTTCCCCATTGACTTTGCTTGTCAGGAGATTGCAAAAGGGGATCACATGATCCCAGGACACTGCAACCGTCATAAATACTGCACATGCCAGTTGCCCAGCATCTTAATTTTGATCATGTGACCATGGGGATGCTGCAACACTGTGTGAAAAAACGGTCATAAGTAACTTTTTTCAGTGCTGTTGTAACTTTGAATGGTCACTAAATGAATGCTTGTAAGTAATACTACAATTAGCTTTATGTGATCCCAGTAATTTAGAAGTTTTCCCTCAAGCAGAAATGTCTGCATGCTGCTTGTTAAGCTATGAGACAAACTATTGCCTAATTTAAAAATATAGTTAGTAATATAAAGGGATTGCTTGATAATATTATAGTACCAGTGCTGGGCTATGCAGAAAAATAAAGGGGAAAAAAATCCTTAAAGCTACCTAATAGTTAGCCTTCCTTAAGTGAACTAAGAGTTTTTCCCAAAGCGTAATTTCCCCATCTACTGTATAATGTTATTAAAGTAATTTGTGCAAATAAGGATACAGCAACATATATTAATGGATGACATTAAAAAGCCAAGGGACGTTTTTGAAGGTTAAATACCTGTATTTATATATTATTTATTTATTAAATTTGTTGACTGCTCAGCTCCAAAATGTCTCTAAATGGATTAACCTTTGAACTGCTAAGAGCTTCTGCATATTAATTGTTTCAGGTTTTCCACAATACCCTCACAAAAGGCAGACTTTTCACCCATAAGAATATTTATGACAGATCAGACTATTTTGCTACCTACGGTACCTAGTTTCATATCTCCAGGCAGCAATTTCCCTGATAAAACTTACTTTCTTTCTTTCTTTCTTTCTTTCTTTCTTTCTTTCTTTCTTTCTTTCTCTTTCTTTCTTTCTTTCTTTCTTTCTTTCTTTCTTTCTTTCTTTCTTTCTTTCTTTCTTTCTTCTTTCCTTCCTTCCTTCCTTCCTTCCTTCCTTCCTTCCTTCCTTCTTATGTATTTATGTATTTATTTATTTATTCATTCACATTTCTATACTGCTCATCTTACTTAAATGACACTTTTTTCATCATTCACTATTTACTTGTTTTAACTTACAGAGCTTTTGTACTTTGCACACCATCCAGCTGTAAATTTCTGGTTTAATTTCTATTCATGTTTGGGGGGAAAATACATCCTTTTAATACTCTCATGATACCCAATGGATACATGTATATGCATTAGTGTATCATGAATGAATGAATGAATGAATGAATGAATGAATGAATGAATGAATGAATGAATGAACTAGGAATTGTTTACATGCATGATCAGTTCTGTAGTGAAGAACCAAAATTAACCATCCCTCATCCCTGTTCAAAACAACTGCTATTTTCCATACAGGGAGAAACCAACAATACTGTACAAAAAAGTAATTTGTAAACTATTTAAAGATTCAAAATGGCAGAAGGCCATACTTTTGCTATAGCCAAGAACAATTCTTAGACAATTTTAATGTTGAATTCTTTTCAATCCATTATCCACCTACTCCCAGCAAACTAATAGTATATATAATACTATAATAATATAGTTCTGCCTCTGTCAATGACTTTTTTGTAAAAATAGTAGAATCTTAGTATAGATGTCCTATGTCATGTCTAGTTTGATTTTTCAGGCAACACTACTCGAACACCAGCTCACAATTATGGATATTGTTCATAGATATGTATCCTTTCTCTTGACAGGATTGTACAACACGATTGAGCATATATGAAGGCTATATAAGTAGTCCTTGACTTACAACCGTTCATTTAGTGACCATTCAAATTTATGGCGGAACTGAAAAAAAAGTGACTTATGACAATTTTTCACACTTATGACCGTTGCAACATCCCCATGGTCACATGATCAAAATTCAGACACGTGGCAACTGACTCATATTTATAATGGTTGCAGTGTCCCAGGATCATGTAATCACCTTTTGCAATCTTCTGACAAGCAAAGTCAATGGAAAACCCAGATTCACTTAAAAACCATGTTACTAACTTAACAACTGCAGTCATTCACTTAACAATTGTGGCAAGAAAAGTCATAAAATGGAGTCGCAAAGTTCACTTAATAACTGTCTCACTTAGCAACAAAAATTCTGGGCTCAGTTGTGGTCATAAGTCTCAATTACAGCACCCTCCAGATATTTTGGGACTACAGTTCCCTACCTCAACAAATTTGGAGGATACCAAGTTGGAGAATACCTTGTAAGAAATAATCACCATTTGAAGCATTTCCATAATCATTAGAAACAAATGCAGGTCGCAGAAAATTGTAAGTACTCCAAAAAGAAAACCACAATCAACACAAATTGTACCTTCTGAGGTTACCAAACAATTATAAAATATAGCTGAACACTAAATTGGTTGCAGTACTTTAGTTTTGCTATGTCTATAATATGTACAATATTGCCCAAATTTTTGAATGATGCAATAGTGGTCCTAAATAAGGATGATTTCATATCATCTGGTCTCTAAGTGATTACAAATATAAAGAAGTCTGAGATGCTATGGTTATCATTGTTTATGAATGCACACTGATGTCCAAAATTGCTTTAGAAGCTTAAACTAGCTTACGGATCAAAAGGCCTAAATTATCCCTCTACTGGATAATGTTCTTAGAAATGTTCTAAGAAAAAAGAAAAAGTACATAATATCAAATAGTTTAAACTATCAGATCCAAATTATCAAATAAAACAACCAAAGCTCATTACTTTAGAATTAAAGCTGGCAAAAATATGTGCACCGATTTGTGAGGTTAATTGGTACATAAAAAAGAAGATAAAGAAGACCGTGCTTCAATAGAGCCATGGTGGTACCATGATTTAATTAATTTTATTTTAATTTATTGCTTGTCAACACAATGTAATTATGTAGTTAATAGTGAATTGAGCAATAACTGCACACCAGCTTTTGCCAAGTCAGTTTAGAATATCAGTTAAGGTGAGACATAAATTCTTGAGCTAGGTAACTTTGTGGCTGGATATTTGCTGTTCCATCAGGCAGCAGAGAGGAACACAAAGAAGCATCCAAACTTCCTTGTTCTACTTCTCTCTTACTTAACCAGCCAAATGGTTGCTTTAATGCTGCCTTCTGCCACTCTCCCTTTCCAGCCCAAATCCTTTGCTTCAAGGGGGCTTATATTTAGGTCAGGAAAGGCAGGAAGACCGTCACTGTCATAGTGAGAAAGTATTGTTATTAGCAAGCAAACAAGGAAGGTAGGAGTGAGCTGAGCAGGAGATGGAAAGAGCTTTAGGCAAGGCAATTCTCCTATCTCTAGCAGAAATAGAAGAGGAATAGAAATTAGCGTCTAATGGATTTTTATTTTACAAAACTAGCATTCCTAACTACCGCACAGGATCAAATAATGTAGTTTTTTAAAAAAAATACCTATTAAAAATAGAAATGTATATTGCATGTGACTCATAATTGCATTTGTAACTGTAAGTCTTTTGTTGTGTAATTGTTCCACTACAAGTAAGGTGCAGGGAGCGGGACAAATATTACTGCCATGTGACCGCAATATAGATTGAATACAATAATGTACAGTATTTCAAATCTCAGTAATAGGGGCTAACAGCCTAATCTGCCATCGCATAGGTCATCCCCCCAAAAAGTGTGAGAATGTGTTTAAAATTCAAGAGCTATAGAAAAAAATTAACTTCATTAGCCACATGAAGGAGTCCTCTAAGAGATCTCATAGCTAGAGACTAACAAAAATATAGATGGAACCTGTTTGATCACATCCACCAAATTGTACTAACCCAAGTTCAACTTCCTAGAACAACTTATATAAGCCCAAAAGCAATAGTTGAAAGACATCAACCTCTCTTTTGTTTTGTTTTGTTTTGTTTTGTTTTGTTTTGTTTTGTTTTGTTTTGATCAGGACTGAGTGGCTCTGGATTTTGGGTCCTTCTGTTCCTGGGACGATGTCATCTTTGATTCTGGATGGGATTGCACTGCCCCATATACTCCTGTTATGCAACTTGGGAGTTCTTCTCAACTCACGAGTCCTGCTCAAAGAGCAGGTAGCAGTCATGCCAGGGAGGGCTTTGCATAGCTTTGTGTAGCGTCAGTTGTGCCTTTTCCTAGATTAGAAGACTTTCTTCACAGTCACTCATATCCTGGTCGTCTTCCATGGTGTGATTGAGGACTATTGTAATACACTCTACATGGGTCTGCCCTTGAAACGTATCCAGAAGCTTCAACTAGAATGGTACACATTATATCCCTGCTCCACAAATTGCATTAAATTCCTAATTTATTTCTGGGTTCAATTCAAAGTCCTGGTTTTGATCTTTACAGCCCTTCATGGCCTGGGCCAGGTTCCAGTTTTACATCTGCCCATCCCATCAAATCCGGCAGAAGGGGAATCTTGCAGATCCCGTCTGCTAAAGAGCTACATCTGGCAGGACTCCAGAGGTGGACTTTTCTGCAAAGGCGCCCTCCTTATGGATCAGTCTGGAATCATTCCTGTTAAACTTTTCGCACCCTTGAAGACTTGGCTATATCATCAGGCTTAGGGGCTCCAAGTTCACACTCCATCTGTCACTCTCTCCTTGCCTTTTTTAATTGTAATATTAAATTTTAATTGATTGTTTTTTTATATTAGTATTTTTTTAAATTATTGTGAACCACCCAAAGTCACATTTTGTTAGATGGGTAGTTATGCAAATATGAATGAATGAATGAATGAATGAATGAATGAATGAATGAATGAATGAATGAATGAATGAAGTGTGTAAGTATGTAAATAAAATTCCACCATAATCATGGAATTTTGGTACCTTGCAGACTATATTATCAGCATGCCAGGTGAATTTGCCTGACAGTCACAGAGCAATTCTAGTTATTAACTAGATTCATGCATGGGGGGTGGGGCACATGCGTGGGATGCACGTGCGTACATGCATGGGAGGGCGGGGCACATGCGCAGGGGCGCTCGCATTGCATTTTGGGGGTTCGTGTGCGTGCGTCCCCGTTTTGGGCCTGGAAGGCCTCCTGCACCAACCTGGAAGCCAAACATGGGCGAGCGGGGGGGGCACATGCACGGGGATGCGCACGCATGCACGGGGTGCAGTCGTGGAAGAGGGGTGCATGCGCGGGGCACTCACATTGCATTTTGTGGGTGCGCGCACACTTTGGGCACTCAGCACCAAAAAGGTTCCCCATCACTGGCCTAGATCCTTCTCCAAGCCATCTCTCACCTGACCATTTTGTTTTTTATAGCCATATAGAAAAAGTTAAAAACCTTTTGAATCTGTTTCACATTTTTAAGATGCAGGTTGTCTTCCCAAACTCCTTAAAAACAGTTTAAACACATATATTCAAAAATATATGTGCTAAAAAATAACACAATCTCTTTCATATTATTTAACAACTGGATGTCATTTTTGTTCTATAGTTTATTTGTACTGTAATATTTTCCTCACTTAAATTTGTTTTATTTATGTTACAATCTGTGCACCTTGTGGCCTTATATAAACAAACAGAAGAGATTGCAATGGCTCAAGATACTTGACAATCAGTTACCAAATTATATCCTTGACAGCTGGCTGCAGCCAAAAATGTAATGATTCAGCAATTTAATGGGTCTTGAGTTTGGCAAGAGTTCCCTACTAGCTACCTCTAGGGAAATAAGATGATACAGGTTCAGGTCTCCGGCAGGTTTTCTAATTGTTTGCTTCTGGCATAAATCCAAAGCTGGAGCAGAGCTCAAGTAACAGCAGAGCCTGTCTTGAAGTACAGTGAATCTTGAGGCAGTTTTGCTCAAGTCTACTGGGAAGAATTAATTTATTGCGTAGAATGGAGAATTGGCAAGAGTGCCAGTGAAAAGCAGAGCTTTAAAAATAATTTAAATATGAAACTTACCTCACATAATAATTACCTCTGCAAATACTGTATTGGATTATTTTCTTAGTTTACAGCATTGCTTGTGCTAATGGCAGGCAAGCCACATCTCTGCACTTATTTTCCTGAATCATACTGATTCATATATTTGTTTTTGTGAAGGTAAATTGTGTAGGCAGAGGAAGAATGTCCATTTTTCCTAGGTCTGTTCATTCATTTGATTACATGGCTTCCTGTATCTGCTGCAGCTTCAGTACTGCTCTTCTTCCCTACCACAGCTTGTTCAATTTCTTAAAATGATTTAGCCCAATAGTAATCATACAGTGAATGTAATTATGCTATTCTCTGTAACAAATCAAATTTAGCAACTCCTGAACAAAATATTTTCAAAATGAAGGCAAAGTTTCCAGAATAAGTTAAACAATTCCTTGACTCCCTTTTTACCTTCCGTGTCTCTAATTTTCCAAAGAAAAAGCATATTGCAGGGCTGGTAAAATTATGGCAATTATTTTGACTATATTCTTAGTCCTTCTGTGTTTGCTTTTCAGTAATGTTCTTCTCACACTTCTTTTTTAAAAGCTAAGTTTTTCAAATAAAAAACACCCCACACACAACTAGGCAACACATAAATAGACTAGCCCAAGACACACATTCTGTTTGAGAGAAGTTCCCTGATGATGGGCTCTAGCATGAGTCCCGAAAGTTCGGAAACCTCTGGTCTCAGTGACTGACCCAGATTGGATCCTGCAACAGTATCCTGGAACACCTATATTCGCCTTCATTTGCTAAGTTTTCACTTATTCTTCTCTATGCTTCTAAAACTAATTATTATTTTATTTGTTACAGAAATGGCCAAACATTATCTTCCTCATGTATTGATTTATTTTTTCCACTTATGTAATCTGTATGTCTGCTGGACACATACATCATCACCACGCAGAAACACTTGCCAATTTTGCTGATATCTCTCTGCCAATTGGGAACACTATTCATAGACAATAATATCATAAGCAGCATGGAGGAAATGTTTAATTTGTAATCTTGGGTGGGAAGAATAGAATGGGTAACAGTTTACATCAGGGGTCCTCAAACTTTTTAAACAGGGGGCCAATTCACGGTCCCTCAGACTGTTGGGGGGGCGGACTAGCTAGGTGGGCGTGGCTAGGTGGGCATGTGACTGGGTGGGCGTGGCCAATTTAGCAGTCCATTTTGCCTTTGTCCATTAAACTTTAATTTGTTATGCTCCAGGGGGTGGAAAG
>QLTV01003456.1:420385-486567 GCA_003457575.1 Thermophis baileyi
GGTGACCGAGAAAGAGAAGAAAAACTTTTAAGTTAAATAGGCTTATTCTGGTAATTACACAGCTAATCAATTTAGGTCCTGGAACACAGGCAATGAAACAACAAAAAAACCCTCCCCCAGCCTCCTCCTCCCCACGTGGCTGCTTCTGAACTAAAGAAAGCTAGCAATTGAGCACAGAAGCCACAGTGGGAAAGATCCTTAGCAAAATGTTCACCAACCTTAGTAAACACACGCAGAGAAACAACGCTCCCAAAGTTGCACTTGTAGTAGAGTAGGAAGAAAAACCTCACTTTTAAAAACTCAGGGAGAAACCCCCTCCCCCCTCCTCCCCAGGTGGCTGCTTCTGAACTAAAGAAAGCTAGCAATTGAGCACAGAAGCTAGAGTGGGCAGGGCAGTCTCGTGATCCTGCGCGGGCCGGATTAATGGCTCCAGCAGGCCGTATCTGGCCCGCGGGCCATAGTTTGAGGACCCATGGTTTACATCATCCTTCCAAAATTGGATTGGTTTTACCAAACTCCTTAACTTTGGTTATTTCAACCTTCCAAAAATGTTTTGATTATTTAATCCATAAAAGGAGAAAGCTAACATAGTATCCTATAACATTTCAATGGTTAATTGAAGTATAATGGTATGACTTTACATATTAAAGAAATTCTGCATCACCACAAGTTGTCAAAATGGAATGGCATACAAATTTAGACAATATATCTTAGTGATGGCGAACCTATGGCATGCGTGCCACAGGTGGCATGGGGACCCATATCTGCTGGCACGCGAGCTGTTGCCCTAGCTCAGCTCCAGCGCACATGTGCACGCTGGCCAGCTGATTTTTGGCTCGCACGGAGGCTCTGGGAGGGCGTTTTTGGCCTCAGGAGGGCCTCCGGGGGGCGGGGGAGGGTGTTTTCACCCTCCCCAGGCTCCAGGGAAGCCTCTGGAGCCTGGGGAGGGTGAAAAACAGACCTACCGGGCCCACCGGAAGTCAGGAAATGGGCCGTTTCTGGCCTCCAGAGGGCCTCCGGGGGGCGGGGGAGGCCATCTTTGCCCTCCCCAGGCATTGAATTATGGGTGTGGGCATTCGCACGTGCGCGATAGTGCGCGCACACGCGCTTTCGGCACCCGAGGAAAAAAAGGTTCGCCATCACTGATATATCTATTCAAAGGCATCATGCGTATAGTTCTCGACTTACAACCAATTCGTTACAACAGCACAGAAAAAAGTCTTTGCACTTACAATCATTGCAGCATCTCCATGGTCATGCAATCAAAAATCCAGGCACCTGGCACCTGGCATGTATTTATGAGTTATGTGATCACCACTTTTGACTTTCCCAGCAAGCTCCCATCAAGCAAACTCAGTGGGGGGAATTGGATTTAGTTAATGATGGTATGATTCACTTAACAACTGCAGTGATTTGCTTAACATCCACAGCAAAAAAGATCGTAAAATTGGGCACTTAACAACTGCCTTGTTTACCAATGGAAATTCTGGTTCCGACTGTGGTCATAAGTTTAGGACAATCTACATTGTACTTCTTATGGCATTATTTCCTTAATCCCACATATATCAAAAATAGAGCTATATGAGATATACTTTGGTTCTTTCATGTGGCTGCCTTCATATAACACTGGTATCTAACAATACAACAAACATTCCAGCCATGCCTACTTTTAATATTCTGCATAATATGTAACAAACTATTCTCACTCTGCTTGTTTCTTGCAGCTTCCTGTGGTTTTTAAAAGGATTGTTAACCAAAGAATGGATCACAGTCTCACTGCATGAGTGGATCCAGAAACACTCCATTAAACCTTTCAGTATTTAATATAAAGACCAATCTCTCACCTCTGAGAAGATGAGCCAGTTGCTGAGTGATTAACTCTGGTGCCTTTCGGAGAAGCTCTTTTGCTACAAGACAGGAAGCAGATTCTAACAACTCATTTTGCTCTTCGGGGATGATGACTTTGACAACAGCTGATTCTAAATTTTTATCTTCACTATAAAAGAAAAATGTTAAAAGTCTCTCATTATTTCATTTACATATATTGCTCATTATTTCATTTGTGTATTTCATTTGTGCAGAACTCATGGTTTTCCAGTTTCTAGTCTGGTATTTTAACCACTACACCAAACTGGCTCTTAATATAACATAGGATTTAATCTCATCATCATCATCATCATCATCATCATCATCATCATCATCATCATTCTAGCCATTGTCTATCCACTGCAGGATGTCTATCCTCTTCTGCATGTTTCCAACCCATACGGTCTTATTATTATTTATTATTATTTATTAAATTTGTATGCCGCCCAACTCCCAAGGGACTCTTGAGCTTTCCTTTGCCAGTTGGGCCCACAATACTTGCTGATGTCACTGCTCCATCTTGTTTTCGGTCTCTTTTGTGGACGCTTTTTATCAAGTGGAGATTTAATCTAAATATAGTTAAGTAATATTGCTTTTAAAAATAAAAAATGAATCTCCTGTGATATGTTAATAATTCCTTTATATTATCCCTTGGGCATATGAAACCAATGGTAGCCAACAGCATGGAAAGAACACCATAAATTTATTTGGCTGCTTCCATCTTCATGATATTGTATGTGCTAACAACATTCCCCAGCCAAGCTGTGATAGGAATGACTTAAGCATACAGGACTCTTGTTGGATAAAATCTGTTTTTTTTTTGTTGAGGAATCTTTACATTGATGAAAAGCAGCTCTGTTAACACTATAACAATTATAAGCTATGGGACGTTGCTGAGAGGGGGAACATTTTTGAAGGGTGTTTTGAATTTCTGCTTTACACATTTAGCTAATGATGGCACCTTGCAAATAGGAGCTGTAAAGACATTACAAGACATATGGCTCACAAGAAATTTCTCTTTCACACACTCTCTCTACAGTACTCCAAGGATATATTTACACTAGCATTTTGATATGGAGAGGTAAGAGTTTCCAACATTTTCCAAGATTACTCCAGTCCTATTTGCTCCGCCAAGTTTCTGAACTACAACTTCCAACATTTTTCACCACCTGTCATGTTGATGGGATTGTTGGGAGTTTTAGTTTGCAGCACTTGAAGAACATATATTCATTATCCATATATAAAATAACTGTAGCACAAGAGTTTCTTGTGATGAAATTCCTGTCCCCTTCTTGAAGCAGTCTCTCCCCCCACACACACACACACTTTGCTAGTAGTACAAATTTGAAAGAATGAATTTCAGAACTGAGATAGTAGAGAAGAGACGGGATGGATAGTCTGTCCCTCTCTTCTCATCCCACCCATGGAAAAAGTGAGAGGGAAAAAGTATGGAAGATGAGGCAAAATCCTGTCTACACCAATCATGCAAAGACTATCGTGTTACAAATTAGTACACTTTTTGTGTGAAAACTTAGTAAAAACTGGAAGGACATGTTCCCTTAACGGAGAATCCAGGTTCAGATAAGGTATTTCTTTTTCAAAACCTACAGTAGGAAACAAAAATATTGAACTCTGCTTCTACAGTTAATCTCAGTTACTACTCTTCTCCTTTTGCTGATGCCATTTTTATGAACCTGGCATTTAACATAGCTTGCACACCTAATTCCAACTGAAAGGTCATGCATCACTTAAAGAATGTCTAATATATTCCTTAAACAGAGACAGGACTCTACAGATAGAGATAAGTGAATAAGGCTTGAGTAAATTATCTCCAACTCCAAACACGAACTGCTTAAATGTATGTGGTAAATGATTGTTGTGATTGTTGTGTTCCCTAACATTTCATTATCATTTTAATACTATAAAACTTTATAAATATCAGTCTCATTGTGTGATGCAAAAGCTTCAAAATAAAGTAACCAGTAATTTATCCAAGAATAAGATAAACTACCAGAAAAGAGGATTTCTAGAAGAAGCTATACATGAATCTGTCTATGCATATTTTCCATCATCCAGGTCAGAGGTGGGTTTCAGCAGGTTCTGACCAGTTCTGGAGAACCGGTAGCAGAAATTTTGAGTAGTTCGGAGAACCGGTAAATACCACCTCTGACTGGCCCCGCCCCCATCTATTCTCTGCCTCCCAAGTCCCAGCTGATCGGGAGGAAATGGGGATTTTGCAGTAACCTTCCCCTGGAGTGGGGAGGGAATGGAGATTTTACAATATCCTTCCCCTGCCATGCCCACCAAGCCACGCCCACCAAGCCATGCCATGCCCACCAAGCCACACCCACAGAACCGGTAGTAAAAAAATTTGAATCCCACCACTGATCCAGGTCATACATCCAGGTTGTTTGAAAAAGCACCTTTGAGATGTACATGAATCTGTTCAAGCAGGGTTTGCTACTAACAATAACAATGAATAAGGAATTCATGACGATACCTTGTCAATGTACTGCTGTTCACTAGTGTAAGAAGCAAATTCCCTTCGCTGTTCAGTTGATATAAATTTATTTCATCACGGAAGATGTGGAGAGACTCTGGGATATTTAGCTCCTCCAAAATAAATCTAGTTTCTGGGTGGTAGCAGATTTCTCTTCTTGATATATTCAATACTGGCAAACATAGGATGTTAGATGGACTGACCTACATCAAGAGAATTCCTGGAAATTAGAAAGCACTCCAATAGTGAGGATAACAATTTCATTATGAACTGACACTACACCCTGGGTCAAGTTTGCACTTCTATAAAAAATGTTTGATTCCTTGGGAAATTTTTCACTGCAACTTTATAGGTGACATTTTTTCCAGCCCAGAAATAGATGACATGGAATAGATATTATGCAAGCATCTTCATGAATAAAAACAGTGTAGATTTATTATGATATATGAATATTAAAGTACCCGGTGTTCATGTCTGATAAAATTGTATCAATCTAAAGTAACTGAAGTTTTTTTTTCTCCAACAAAAGTACATCAACAGATACAATTTACTATAAATTCACAGAATAGACATATCATGGTAAATTATGGTTTATTTTAAACATGATTTATTAAACAAACCTTAGTGACCTGGTTCATAGATATATCTATGGGCCAAACCCAAAGGCCCAAAAGACATACTATGCCAGTCCTGGGAGATCAGTTTTAACAGAGCAAATTTCTTTTCAGTTGTATAGTTAATGGAAGGAGTAGTGGGGGAAAACTTGCCTGCATCCACCAAACACTATGCAGCTTTACTTAGTGGATATGTGTAGGTAAGCAAAACAAATGTCCATGCAACAAATATTTTAAGTATAAAAATATAAGGAAAATTATATGGGATAGTCAGAATAGAATTCTAAATTTAGACAAATTATATAAGTAAAATATGTTTTGGATAACTGCTATAGTTATTAGACAAACTTCAGAGATTAAAACAAATAGCCTTGCAATGGTTCACAGTCATTAAATCAGTTTTGCTATGATATACAGTAAATGATTAATATTTATATGATAATGGAGTTACAATGATTGAAACATAATGACATACAAAATAATTACCTTTTCAAGATAGTAGGCATAAGCTAAAGCAGAAATAAGTGAATCCAAATCACAGGATTTGTTTCCAAGGACTACATGTACTTTATCCAAATGTTTATTGCGACTCTAAAACAAAAGTCAATTTTAAGTGGTTAAGGAATGCAGACATATGTTATTTCTTGCAACAGCAAAAAAAAAACCAAAAAAAAAACACCACCCATTAATTGGATAGTAGCAGGCCATCCTTGCTGCTTGGTACATATGAGACTAGAAATGATATAACAAAGGTGGAAGCCCAGCTCAAATGTTAGAGAAACCATAGTTCTATCTATGTGAACAGCAAAGAATCTTTATGATCACAGACCAGCACAGAACAAGCAAAAATAATCCAAGCCATTCCTAATATCCTCTCTCTTCTTTTTTATGTCAGGGACTTGTCATGTCTGTTTCTGGTTGTAAACAGACTGTAATTTCTCATTATAGTGGTAACTTGTTACTCATCATTAATTGGTTCTGGGAGGTGCGATGAGTACCAAAAACGATGGGTACCAAACACATGTTTACCATAAGGAATAATGTAGTGAGCCACAAGGCAGCCAACACTGATAAGTTTTAGATTGTGCATTGATAACCAACAAACCAGGACAAAATTTTGATGTCAAAATGTATTGAGTACCAAATTTATGAGTTTCAAAGCAGTTAAGTACCAAGGTACCACTGTATCCCCATGCACAGGCCACCATGGTTTGTTAAACCAGCAGTCACCAACTAGTGGTCCGTGGACCACTGGTGGTCTGTGAGAAAATTTTGGTGGTCCGCCAAAAAATTATTTGCATTTTTTATATTGCACTAAATCAGGGGTCCTCAAACTACGGTCCCTAGGCCGGATACGTGCGATGAATGTTTGTGTTGCTGCAGAGAGTCTCCCCCTTCGGGGTCTTTTTGTGTGGGTCAGAGGGGGGTAGAAATTCCGACTTGGGGTCTGCTTCAGCCTCCTGGTGTGGGGCTTTGGGCGAAGGCTGGAGGGAAGTGCCGCTGGTGGCAAAGAGCCGGAGGGCCTTGTTCCAGTGGGACAGCATCATGGCCTGGAACTGGCTGACCATCTCAGCCCGCTGAGCCTCCAGGCGCCGTTACCTGGCCTTGCAGGTCTTCCCTCTGCTTGGAAAGCCTATGCTCGTAATCCTCAGTGAGGTGCTTCTGCTGAGCCTCCTTCTCAGTCAGATCCAATTTGAACTGAGCCAGCTGTTTTGCCAACTCTTTCTCGTGGTAGCTGCTTAGCTCCAACAACTGCTTCCTGTTGGGGCCCTAAGGAGCCTGGGCGGGCAGGCGAGGAGTGGCTGGCGAGGCGCCCCTTGATGTGAGTGACATTGAGTGGCCACGCCCACCCAGTCACATGACCACCTACCCACGCCCACCCAGCTGGTCATTAGGCAGATCATATTAGTGGTCCACAGGATTTAAAATTATGAATTTAGTGGTCCCTGAGGTCCAAATGTTAGTGACCCCTGTGTTAAACATCTAGCTATTGGAGAGATGAGGACTGGGGGTGAACTACACACATAAAATAAAGTAGCTCAGTACAAATTGAGAGTGCACAGTGGGCACAGAATATGGTCAGTTCTGTAAGGGATGGTCAATAAATATATGAAACATTAATCCTGATTGGTTGGTTGAAACATAGGAATATATCAGGTATTTTAATTTTTGTTATCTGAATAAAGAGATACTTATTTCTTTCCAATAGTCCTTATTTTGGGATAACTACTTTTTAATATTCCACATCCAGACTTTTGTTCAATTACCATAGCCTTTATTCTCAATGCTTCCTATTTCTTAAATTATTTATATTTTTATTCACTATCAAACTCTTCAATAACTTCTTCTGGATGTGGAGTGAGAGAAAAATAAGTGCTGCTCTTGGTTTTACATATGCCTAGGTCAGGGGTCTTCAAACTTGGCAACTTTAAGACTTGTGGACTTCAACTCCCAGCTGGCTGGAGAATTCTGGGAGTTGAAGTCCACAAGTCTTAAAGTTGCCAAGTTTGAAGATCTCTGGCCTAGGTACTTACTATCTCGCAGAGTCTACTCCCTCTGATTATACCCACACCCATAAATATTTTTGCATATTGCAATAATGTTACTTGGTGATTTAAATGAATTAAGCTAAGAAGAGAAAGTTCATGTGGACAGGCCAAATCATAAAACATTACAACAGACAGACAAAGTAGACTTGCCTTGAAGCAAACTAAACAGATTCAGAAGAAAACATTAAGTATAATGATTAATGGTGCAAGACATAGTGGAGATGTTGAAAGAACTACTGTAATGTGTCTAAAGAAAAAAAAGCACATCCATTCCTAACTAGTTTAAATTCTCTGAAAAAAAAAGATGAGAAAGAAATCTGTCTGCCCACTGCATTTCATCTGCAGCTTCATGCATACAGTACCTTTGTAAAGATGTAAAAAATTATTATCATTCTCTATGAAAAAGAAGTAATATTAGAAATCGGGCTGTTCAACTACAAGTTCAAAATATGTTTGTCAAATAATGCAGTTGTTAAAAAGTGATCAAAGACAAGTGCTGATGAGACATCAAACAATATCATTTTAAAAATTAAGTGTACTTATTCTTTGATTTAACAAAGCAAAATAAAATGTGATGAAAATAATAGAAATGCTGTAATAAATTGATTATACAGGACTTATTTCTGCAGACTATCAGCATATCTGGTTAACAGTTTCTCCCAGAGATATTAAGTATATCTATTGCCAAAATATACCAATGTCTAATAATTCTTTATAACATTTGTCAATAAATTACACAAAATATGATAGCAAGGCAATCTGCTATTTCTATACACTTATATAAAGCAAGAACTAGTTTTTCTATTGATAGCCATACAGAGGATGCAAAATTACTTTGGCTTAACAAAATCCACCAAAAGATTTAGCACCGGTCTTATCTCATCTACTCTGAAATTCTTCACATTAGCATCTATCTTCTCAGGTTTCTAGAATGGTGGAATTAGTTCAAGTTTTCAAAAATAAAATATAATGAATCCTTGTATGATAATTTATTTTTCAGCAACTTCAACTAAGGAGCATAACTTCTTAAGCCACCTGGAGTCACCTGTGTGTGAGTTGGGGGAATATACTAATTTATTAAACAAATAAAGGAATAAAATATCTCCTAGAACAGCGGTTCTCAACCTGTGGGTCACGACCCCTTTGGGGGTCGAACGACCCTTTCACAGGGGTCGCCTAAGTGCGCGCTAGCCCGCCATCTTGGTGCCACGCCCCCTTTGTCACCTCATTGCGCGCAGGGAGGGGACGGGGCAGGGGTCGCGGCAGCAGGGCGGGGGTCACAGCATTAGGAAGGTTGAGAACCACTGTCCTAGAACCATTCCCATTGCTCATACCTAGTTCATACTGAAATGCCTTAGTTTCTGCCATGAGATAAATGGAATACATACCCAAATGAATGCAAAGTGAATATTTACTCATATAAATGTATGCGTTTTATTAAGAGCTAAACAAAAAAATTGAAAGTGACATTTTTATAGAAGAGTATTTTCAGCCTTTATAATTACACACAAACAAACCAGACTGTTATTTATATTTATCTGATTATAAAACAAAGACATTACTGCAATTACTTTATAAATTTTTCATAAACCAAATAATCAAAACAAGTTCCTGTAATGCGTGCATATTTTCTTTTAACATACCCCACTCAATTCTCTTTTCAGCAGCTAGTAACACCATCTCATCGAGATCCAACATGGAACAAAAACTCTGTGTCATACTGCCCAGTTTGTATTTTTCTTCCTCCTCAAAAATTGTGCTCCCTAAAATTTCCATTCTATCTTGTTTCCCAACTCAGCGTGCCCGCTGCCTGCCTGCCTGCCTATGTCAAACAGCAAACATTATAAGAAATTTACAATGCCTTTCAAAAATAATACAGTTGCATGCACTTACATAAAAGTGCATACAATAGAAACAGTATATATTACATTCTGGAAATGGAAAGCAGTCAGATCAAGGTTCTGGGAAAATCTTAAAGTGATACTTCTTCAGGGCTCCTCCCTTGCTGTACATTTCCAACTGCAGTCAAGCATTAGATGCCTGAGGGAGAAATGGCTGTGTAAAAGCAAGGAGAGGAATAGAAGAATTCAGAGATTGGAAAAAATATGTGGAGATTGTTACTAAAAAAAAAAAAGATTAACCTAAGGAAACAGGAAAGTGTGAGAAAAAAATTCATGATTGTCCTATCTTGTCTTTCTTTGATATACTGTAAGAGGAAGGGAAGGAGAAATTATTTCAGACTTACAAGATTATAGTCTATAGCCGTGATGGCGAACCTTTGACACGCGTGCCAGAGGTGGCACGCAGAGCCCTCTCTGTGGGCACGCGTACTGTCGCTAGCTGCTCTTCCAGGTTCCATTGCGTGCATGCGCACCGGACAGCTGGTCCGGCGCGCATGCGCACTGGCCAGCTGCTCTCTTCCGGGTTCCGGTGCTCCGGCGCACATGCTCCAGTTTCGGCACTCGGTGCCGAAAAGGTTAACCATCACTGGCCTATAACTATAGAGTCCTAGTATTTCTTGCAATGTCTGTTTCCTGATCTGGCATATCTCAAATTGTTGCCATGGGGTGAATGGGGTATACTGAATGAACAAAATGCAAGAGAGAAGGGTCGAAAAGAAATGTGACTTTTGGCAAGTCCCTCAGGGATCATACTCTCACAATGAGACAGCCTCACCCACTTTAAGCTATGTACTAAATTGTTGTTGGTATATGTACCTACACACATTTTTTTCTGATTTCTTGTCTTGGTGTAGTTTTCAGTTGTTTGTAGACAGGGGTGGGTTCCTCCCGGTTCAGACCGGTTCACCCAAACCAGTAATGACCCGCTGGTGATGTCACGATGACATCACCGAACCGGATCAGTCGGTGCCAGTCCATGGGGGCCGCCATCTTTTTTAAAAAAAAAATTCGATTTTTTTAAATTTTTTTAAAAAAATTTTAATTTTTTATTTCCTTCTGAGCATGCGCAGAAGCCGACTTCCCGCACTGTGCATGCAGTCGCCATCTTTTTTTCAGCTTTGTTTTTTATTTATTTTTTATTTTGGGGGGATTTTTTGTTACTGCGCATGCAGTAACAAGGCGTACCCACGCGGCGCGGGAGGGAGCGAACTGGTAGCGAGGTAAGTTGGAACCCACCCCTGTTTGTAGAACTGTAAGACATGATTGATTCTATAGAAGACAGCAAGAAAAGTAATCGATTTACATAGATAACAGTGGACTGGTTGAATATTTTCTTCTAGCCTTCCTCAATTAGTTAGTAAGATGTTGCATTCCACACTAGTACTGCCTTCTAAAACTTGGAAGAGTTGCCAACTGAATATAAACATTCTCATAATGGATGCAATCACCAAGTGCCAGCTTTTAGAGATAGGCCAAGTAGGCCCTTCTTGTACCAAGTAAGGACTGTTCTCTTTCTCACGCCTCCTCCTTTCCTTGCTTTAACTGCACTCCTTCAGGGTATCTACACATTCTTCTAAAGCAGGCCTACACAATGTGTGTCAAGCAGTTTTGTGCAGCCTGCAATATTTTTTTGAAAACTCAATCAATCCACTGCTGCCAAATGTCACCATTGCAAAGAATCTGCTGCCATTGCCTAGGCTTTCACAACTACCTCCATCCTGAAAGACACACTGCAAAGCACCTCCAGTGTTTCCAGTTCTCACCAACACCAACACTGCCAGCAACATTACCCTCTGAACAACTGATTGGCATGCCAACTCTTCTTTTGTGGCCAGTAAATATTTTAATGTAGCAATGTTTCAAGTTTCAAGTTTCAAGTTTATTTATATTTCTATGCCGCCCAACTCCCGGAGGACTCTGGATGGCTTACAACAATAAAAAACATTATTAAAATATAAAAAACTATTAAAAAGAAACATATTAAAAACCAAATAAATATATAAATATGAGAGATATCTCTTATATAGCAGAAAAGGCTCTTCTCCTTGAATCTGCCTGCCGGAATTCCTTAGCAGACAGGGTCTGTAGCAGTCTCTTGTACTGGCACAAATCGGGTGGACTAGCACCAAAGGGGTGAGATGGCTCCTCAGATACCCTGGACCATGTCATATAGGGCTTTAAAGGTAATAACCAACACCTTGAATTGTGCCCAGAGACCAATAGGAAGCCAGTGCAGCTCGCGGAGTATAGTTGTAATATGGGTTTACCTAGGTGTACCCACGACAACTCGCACAGCCGCATTCTGGACCAATTGTAGTCTACGAACACTCTTCAAGGGTAGCCCCATGTAGAGGGCGTTGCAATAATCTAACCGTGAGGTGACACGGGCATGGGTGACTGTGAGGAGAGCCTCTTGATCCAAGTAGGGTCGCAATTGGTGCACCAGGCGAACCTGTGCAAAGGTCCCCCTAGCTACAGCTGCCAAATGTTGCTCTAATTTTAGCTGTGAGTCTAGGAGGACACCCAAATTGCGAGACCATTCTGAGGGGGACAATTTCTGCCCCCCCCCCAGAACCAAGGATGGACAGTCGACATAGTCTTTGGGAGGCAATACCCACAGCCACTCGGTCTTGTCTGGGTTAAGTCTGAGCCTGTTAACTCCCTTTCCCCTCTATGAATTGTGCTGGCCTGCTCTACACCAAATCATTGGAGCTGAACCAAATTTTATTGGTATTTGGCTCTTTGGTGTTTTATTTGTTAATGCGTTTTGGCTTAAACAAAAACGATTGCTTTGAAGCCTTAGTGCAACAAAACTGCTTTCTCTTTTGCAAGCGGCATAGGATGCTTGATTATTAGAATCAACAAACAATCCCTGAATTAACTGGGCCTTCTCCCTAAAATATTAAGCAGGAATATTAATAATTAAAGGACAATTTACATCTTGGGAATTCTATATGTAACCAGTTCATAGCAATTTAATATCTATTTTAGAACAATAAATGTTGGCCAATGGACAGGAAAATTATGTATCAGAATCCACTGTCCTATCTCATTATTCTGCTGGACCTTTTAGAAGCATCTCTCAGAAGAGAATATTGATTGTGTTTATTCTTGTATTTGATTATTAAATTTAAATCTCCATTTTGGCTCTAAATCTAAATTGTGCCACCTTTACCCCCACCTCTTTTTTTAAAACTCATCTCACTCGCATGGTACATGAAAGTGAATGTGGTGCTTAGCCCAAAACTGTTTGCTCATCCCAATTCAATGACTACTATCCTCAGTTGCAGTAGGGATTGAAATTCTGAATAAAAATAGGATGTAATAGAGCAGCCACAGGAAACAGCAAGAAGATCTTAACTAAGCCGTATGAAGAGAAACTGAAAAATTATGCAAAATCTTGCAGAAAGGTGACCAGAAGGAAATAAAATGCAATTGATCACTCACGTCAAAAATATGTCTTTTTTTTCTCCAGAGGGTAAGACATTGGATAATGTCTTTATTACTGAAGTTGCAGGAAGACAGATCCCAACTGAATGTGAGGAAAAGCTTCCCAACAGGAACAGAGGTTTGACTGTAAAAACAATTACAGAACGATTTGCTTAATTGTCCTGCAGTAGACGTATTCAGAGACTAGACAAATACTGTATCTGTCAGGGATATTTTATTCTGGATTACTGCTTTGAGCAAGAATTGGATTTGGTAGCCTAAATCCCTCCCGGTTTCATTCTATTTCATTTAAAAAAAGTTGTTTCTTCTTTTTAAAAAATAAGAAGGTTCTAAGTTAATAAGGATAGTTAAAATAAATATTCTTGAAATTAACTGGAAAAATTCCAGTCAGCATTACCACTGGAGAGCATGAGATGAACATCATGAAACCACAGCAAGACAGTAACACGACTACACATTTTGTCTTAAAAATGGGCTGATGATGAAATAGGGAAGATCTACTCTAAAATTGATAATGTGGAAAAGTGGAATACAAAAATGAGGAAATAATATGTGGTATTTTAAAACTCTATGGTCAGGTTTTGATCAAGAGGATCATAATGAAAGTTGAAATAGCCTAGATGTCAGTCAGTAGAACCTTTCACAACATTATACACATATACCTCAACCTTAAAAAGCACTACAATTTTTTCCTAAGAAATCAAGCACATAACTCAGTGGCCATTCTTCTACAAAAATGTTATTAACTTTACTTATAATCTTTCTAACAATCATTGAAGCCTCTGAAAGCCTCTGAATCTAAATATGATAAATTCATATGGATATATGAATGTAACTGTATTGCTAGAGGTTTATTTCAGTCTTCCATTGTTTTCTGTTTTGAAATATTAAAATATTTTTAATACTGATATGGAGGCTATTGGCCTCACCTAAGGTCCCAAGACTTTACATGTTCTTCTGCACTTGCAACTAACCATAGTTACTAGCATAATTGATTCAGCAAAACTCTTATGTCAAGACCCTTAAAAATGTGGCTGCTTTGCTTTTCCATTAAATGCTTTAAAAAGAACTGGAGTGAGTTTTAGTCCATTGCAGACTGTTAGCATTTTTAAAACACACTGTTGTCTACACTAAGTAAGTTCATAATCACATTTAAAACTAAGTGATCTGTGCCACCAGCATATTAAAATATATGATAACAAATACAAGTCAGCATTTTTCCATACCATATGCTTGTAAATCTTATTCTACAGGGAACCAATTAAAAGTATGGAAAATTTGAAACAACAAACATATGGAGCAAGACAGAGCAACTTATCTTGTCACCATGCTGCTTGCTCAGTACCTTGATCAGGGAACTGATAATATTATGAATTATGGCAGAATTGACTGTTAGTTTAATTAAAACCAATTTAAAAACAATGTATAGCCTTTATTTAGAATCCTGGTTCTCGGATCACTATATTTTATGGACTGATACTGATATAATATGTAATATCAACTAATATGATGCTATATGGGGGCAGGACAGCCCTTATAGCATCATTTATCTTTCTTTCATATGACTTCTTAATTTTTTCTCCAAGGGTTGTTCTCTAGCATATAATTTAAAGTAAAATGAAGATTATTTTCAATCCACTACATAGTAAAGAGGCATGAAATCAAATATAAAAGGAATGTTTGAATTTCTGCAACATAAAGAAAAGATAACAATTTATATTTTAGGCATGTGTAAAAATTGTAATTGGGGCAGGCACTGAATGTAATTGTTGCACTCTGAATGTAGGACTGATGATAGTGATGCTTCTCTAGAAACATGAATAAATGGAATAGATTTGAGTACATACATTGTACTCTAGGACATATGAGGTAAAGACTGTGATGCTTATCAATAAAGACCAATCTAAAGACCAGTAAGGGAGACAAATAGTATAAGCCCAATAAAGCATTATAAGAATGTTTTGCAATTCATGGTGCCTCTCATTAGTAGACATTCTGGTTATCCAGATTCAGCTTATGCCCAGATGCTGCTCATAGACCAAGTACCCCTTATTACAGCACATCTAGCTAGATTTTGCGCAGCAGCACAGAAGATTCATGTAAGTATAATTCATTCAAATTTTAGATATTCTTACTTCGTTGATATTAATAGTTTTAGTTTGTTGTAATTTTAGATATTATCATATTTCATATAATTTTAGGATTTACATTATTATTTAATATAGGCTGTATCTCACATATAGATGTTAATTATGAACAAAGGCAAATATACCTGTCCCAGGATAATGTTGCAGGATCCAATCTGGGTCAGTCATCAGGACCAGAGGTTTTGTCTTCTGAGCTTTTGGACTCATGCTGGAGGCCTGGAGCCAGTGGTGAAATCCTACTGGTACGCCCCAGTTCGGACGTACCGGTAGCGGCAGCCGCCGGTGGTTCGGAAAACCAGTTCAGGGATGGGTTCTAACTTACCTCGCTGGTGGTTCGCTTCCTCCTGCGCCGCGTGGGCGCGTGCACACTTTGCACATGCGCACATGCGCAGTGCAAAAAAATAAAAAAAATCCCCCCCCCCAAAAAAAGCCGAAAACAAGATGGCGACGCATGCGCAGTGCCGGAAATTCAGCTTCTGCACATGTGCAGAAGAAAAAAAACCCGGAAAAACATTAAAAAAAAATTAAAAAAAATAAAAAAAAAAGATGGCAGCATCCACGGACCAGCACTGACAGAACCGGCTCTGTGATGTCATTGTGACATCACCAGCAGGTTGCTACCGGTTCGGGTAAACTGGTCCGAACTGGGAGGAACCCACCTCTGAACCGGTTGCGGCGGCAGCGCAAGGCTCCGCCCACCCGCCCGGACGTCACCATTTTGTTTTTAACCCTCAGCGCATGCACAAAGCCTTCTGTGCATGCGCAGAGGGTGAAAAAGCATGCGCGATGGTGAAGCGCGCACTTCCAAACTGGTAGGGAAGGTAAGTAGATTTCACCGCTGCCTGGAGCCCATCTTCAGGGAACTTCTCTGTGTGTTCTGGACTGTTCTGTGTGTGGTATTTATATGGTGGCTGTTGTATGTAGCATTTTAGATGTAGATTGCGGTGTTTAGATGTAGATTGAAGAGGGGCTCCAGCATGAGTCCAAAAGCTTGGAAGACATAACCTCTGGTACCAATGACCGACCTAGATTGGATCCTGCAGATTTTAATTACGTTGTTTTATAAATGTATTTTTAACTCTGCCTTAAATTTTGTTTTGTTCTGTATTGGTCTTTGACCACAAAAAATTGAAACTGAATTGATATTTCATTTAGCTCTTCTGCTTAATTTTCTACTAGCCTGAATATTAAAGATTCTCACCGTGATCTGCTTCAAATATGCTTTGTGAAACAGATTTCTTAAGCTACTATGTATGAATTGTTTGTTCTGAAGGTTAGGGCTTCTTATATTTCAAGATGAATGATCTTTCATTGCAAGAGAAAAGTAAATGTGACATCCAGTCACTTCTTACATTAATTACAGATGTGTATTCATTCTAGGCCTCAGGGGAACATCGCTTCAACATTACTTCCTGTTAAGAGGCAGTCAGCTAACCCTACATGTATTATCAAGTGCCTCTGATTCACTTCTTAATGACATCCTCATTAATCTCAAAGTTTGCAAATATACATATTAATATGTCAGGAAATAAATCTAAGGGAAGCTCACTTTCTTCTTATTTTTGAGTATAGCCTCTTTTGAGTATGTTTGTTACAAGTTGTCCATTATGGAAAGAGTAATCTTATGCTGTTTATCTGGTTATGTTAGTTTAATTCTAGAAAATCCAATAATTGCTTCAAGAATTCTACAAGACATACTGTTAAGGAATTAATTGGCAATATATAATATGTATAAAATTGAGGGGGAAATAATGGAAGTTTAAGAATTAGAAATTGAACTGAGATAATGAGAAATATTTTTCACCCTCTTTCACTCAATGTAAATGGCCATCAAATAGTTTAAAACAAAATAGATTTTCTTTCAATTGGTTCAGCAGAATAAAGAAGGTTTTGGGCACATAACTTCATTCTGGCTTTTTTTCATTAAAGACAAAAATGTCAACATTGAATATACATGGAGAATAAAAACAGTTTTGTTGTGTACTTTTGTACACAATGTTCTGTAAATTATTATTAAATTACTAAGTATTTATTCAGTGGTAAACTACCATTAGCAAAAAAAATGGCGTATCACTAATTTGGTGGAAAACATGCCAGCACATGTTTTTCTCCCAAATTCAGTTCTTTGCATTCTAGAAAAATGTATGGATTGCAAAAAATAAAAGCAAATTAAAAAATTCTGCTTTGATTATAATTGAGAAATGGCAAGCACTATATGGTATGATAAGGAAATCAATCAAATGTTATAGAAGAGTCATTATTCCACTATCAATAGTCAGTAAAATGAAGGCTCTTATTGCCTTTTACAGAACTATTCTGTTGGCATGGCTAAGAATGAATTAGCACAATTTAGATCATTACAGTAGAGCCATTAGACTTGGCAGGTCAGTAACTGCATTTTAAAAAGAGATCCAAGCTCTTATGTTATAGTAAATCAATAATGTACATTGTAAATTCTCACAACTTAGATGGCATTCAATGATTTTCTCTTCAAGAAAGATCCAAATTGTAGCAAGTGGAAGGCTGATGTTAATTTTCTACATTTATCCATAAAATTAAAAAGTGCTACATTTAGTATGATACCATGGCTTTCAGTCAGTAAGACCTATTGATAAGGAAATCTATTCTGAAATTTTCTGAGAAATTGTTATCTAAGCTCAGCTCTTGGAAAGCACAATCATTTCTAAATAAGAACGTAATACTATAACATTTTTATCAGCTAAGAAGTATTTTTTTATTTAATTTTATTTAATTTGAATATTATTAAATAGGAGTAGAATTTCAAACTATTGGGCTAAGAACACATAGCAATATTCCTGCAACAATAAGAGTATTACTATATAGTGCACATTTATCTCTGTGTATATTTTAGCCCACTCCAAATGCATTTAGGGAGATTCCAATCTTTTCCTTCCTTTTAATTTCTGTTTAGTAGGGCAACCATACTTGGGCTCCAAAAATCCTGAAAATTGCTATGTAGCAGCAAACTCTATTTACTGTCATCTAATTGTCATCCAGATTTTTGCAGTTTAGCTACAACTATACAGCTAAAATCTGAATTGCATCTGAACGATTAGGGCACATGCCATTGGAAATAATTTATGAGCAAACTCAAATTAGCAAGAGGTTTTATTCCTTTTTGCATGAACTTGCACAAGAGAAACTTCCATTAAATTCTGTCCCTAACTTTTAACTATTTGTGTTATGAATACAGGATTAAGTTCAGTTACTGGAGAATTAAGGTATTGCACTAGGATTGGTAAAACCAGTTTAAATTCCATCATTAGCCAAGGAGACTCATTGACTTTATGCCAGTCCCTCTACCAATCAACAATGTAAGATTGTTGGGGACTTAACCAAAGGGAGAGCCCAGTGATATAAATCTAGTGAACAAACAGAAAAAACACACACCACTCTTTTCTCTTCTCTAATTGCATATCAACAAGAAAATGATTAGTGAAAAGTAAGAGAATTCACTATATTTATCCCTGGACCACAACTGGTATATTTCAAAGGACTTAACATGCACTTGTTTTTATGCTGTACTGTAATCTGTTTTATAACATGATATATAATAAATTAACTGTCAGATTATGTAGTGAAACTGGCCTTTTTTGTTACTGAGGATGTGACTCTTTGATTTTAACAGATCTTGTATATTGTAAGACTCCGAATCACTTTTTTTAAAAAGTATTAATATCCTAATATTTTCTGCCATTATCTTTATTCAAGACATTTCTCCTCCCACTATAAAGAAGTTAAACAGAATAACAGAGTTGGGAGGGACCTTGGAGGTCTTCTAGTTCAACTCACTGCTCAGGAAACCCTATACCATTTCAGACAAATAGTTGTCCAATCTCTTCTTTAAAAGTTCCAGTGTTGGAGCATTCAAAACTTCTGAAGGCAAGTTATTCCACTGATTAATTGTTCTCACTGTCAGGATAATTTCTCCTTAGTTCTACGTTGCTTCTTTCCTTGATTAGTTTCCATCCATTGCTTCTTGTCCTGCCTTCAGGTGCTTTGGAGCAGGGGTGGGTTCTAACTTACCTCGCTGCCGGTTCGCTTCCTCCTGTGTCGCGTGGCTGCGCCTCGTGGGTGCATGCACGTTTTGCGTGTGCACGCATGCACAGTGTAAAAAAATAACCCCCACAAAAAAGCTGAAAACAAGATGGCGATGCATGTGCAGTGCTGGAAACTCGGCTTCTGCGCATGCGAAGAAGAAGAAAAACCCGGAAAACCCCCAACAAAAAAAGCCAAGACCAAGATGAAAAAAAACCCCCGAAAAAAAATTCCAAATTTAAAAAAAAAATCCAAAAAAATTAAAAAAAAAAGATGGCGGCGTCCGTGGACCGGCACCGACCGAACCGGCTCCGTGACATCATCGTGACGTCACCAGCGGGTTGCTACCGGTTCAGGCAAACCGGTCCGAACCGGGAGGAACCCACCTCTTATAAGATTATAAACATCTTATAATCACAGTAATTAACAGCTAAATATTTTGCCTAGCTGTTTCACAAAGGAAAACTAATTTCTGACAAATGAGCTATATGTTATATTTATGCAAATTACTTTTGAGAGTCTAAATAGAAATAAATACAATATGACAGAACAATTCAGGAAAGGGAATTCCCTTAAACTAAATGTGGTTTTTAGTCACAAGTAGGTTAAAATAAAAGGCACATTAAATGTTCTCTTTGGGGGCATTCAGTATTAAATCATTACACAAACTGGATGTTAAATAGAAGCTACTATAACTTCAGAGTGGTTAGCTTACTAATTAAAATCTACTCATCAATCAAAGTGCAAAAAATATGCATTTTATCTTGCATGTTTTAAAATTGTGCAGGTGGTAGCAATGTTTAAACACAGCTGTTATTTTTGAATCATTTATGCAGAGAGAGATTTGTCTGAGGACTCTTATGACAATATTTTTTCATGGTTATCTTCAACATGTCATTTCTTGAAATAATAAAATACAAGTAAAACCTCATCTTTACTATTTTACCTTTATTCTTGAGATCATATATACTGTTTTTCAGAACAATGTTTTCCAAACAAAGTTTGAATGGTTTCTTAAGAACAATTCAAGATTTTCAATAAGTCAGTTCTGTAGTACTAATAATTTAACATTACTTGCATTTTTATTAATCTAAGAGTATTATATCTGGCACTTTTAAGCTCACCCCATTGGTTTGAAACATTCATCCATGGAGCCCCTACAAGTTAAATGTAAATGGATTCAACAGTGAATCATCTTAATTCATCTTAAACTAAAAGAAGCTTGAAAAAATATATCATACTTTTTCATTTAATTATCAATAAGTTGATAATGAGCCAAATGAACACAAAGTTGCTACCAACAATCTTTGTTTCTAAGAAGACAGTAAGTCTTCTAAGAGATCAATAGTCTCTTAGAATAGAAGGTTAAATATCTTGGGTCCAAAATATAGGTGTTACTTCTGTGTTTTAACTGGCTGTGTCAATATTTCTTTTATGTAAAAATAAAAAGACATAAAGCTGAATATAAAAACTATAGATGCATACATAACCCTAACCCTAACCCTATATAAGATGTTAGAAATAAATACATGGAGTTTTACTGGAATTTTTAAATCATATAATACATTATGGAGTGTAGAATTGTATGATGCTAAATGTTCTCAAATTCATATCAGATTTCTATGAAGCTGAAAACTTTTAACAAATTATTCTCTTTAAAATATGAGACACACCTATACAAGTAGTCTTTGAGCTATGATGGGCCTCTTAACAAACATTCAAAGTTACAGTAGACACCCCAAAATTACATTTAATTCTGGTTTAAAGTTACAAAGGCTACAGCACCCCTGTGGTCAATTACCCTTATAACCAACCACAGGGATGCTGGAGCCACCCCGCAACTCTCCCCCATCCTATGCTGGGACCCCACAGTGCTTGGGCCTGCTCCCCACACACCCATCACATTTACCTTTTGAAGCTCTCTGGACCTCGTGTTAGGAACATGTTCCTGGGCCGCACAGTGGCAACTGGAATACATCCGCCATTTTGTCCTACCTCCTTGTGGGTGGAATGAAAATGGTGGCCGGCAAACAAACTGTTTCATTTTTATGCCTTAACAAGGTCTGCACAGTGCTGAAGAAACTTTTGAATTACAAAAAAATCTTCTGCAGTGCTGTGCAAATCTTGTTAAGGCAGCAAAACTAAGCAGTTTGTCTCTGAGCTATGGGACGGTGATTCAAATGTGGCCACTATTTGTGGGTGGGGCACAGTAGTGGCCAGTTCTGGAACCACACCCTGCAGCTATTCAAAGTCACTGGATGAGATCATCCATCACCACAGCTTCAGTATGCTGATGATACTCAACTCTGTATTTCTACCCTGATGATCTAAATGATGTTATTGCTGCCTTCTCATGGAGACCGTGGGGCCCTGGATGAGAGAAAACAGGCTTCGACTGAACCTTAGCAAGACCAAATGACTTTGAGTGCATGGAACCCCAAGATGTGGGATTTTGACATCTTTCATTCTGGATGGGGTGGCACTACCCATGACAGATACAGTCTGCTTCTTGGGAGTTCTTCTCGATGAATCCAAGAGCAGGTGGCAGTTGTGGCTAGGAGAGCCTTTGCACAACTTCAGATTGAGCACCAGTTGTGGCCTTTCCTGGATCAAGAGTCCCTGTGCTCGGGCATTCAAGCCCTATTCAACTTGTGTTTGGACTATTGCAATGCGCTCTACATGGGGCTACTCTCGAAAAGCATTCAGAAACTATAGGTGGTGCAAAGTGCACTGGCATGGGAAGTTTTTGGAGTCCCAAGAGTGGCCCATGTCACTTCACTGCTCCGTGAGTGCACTGACTGCCGGTTTGCCTCCGGGTACAATTCAAGGTGTTGGTAATCACCTTTAAAGCCATTCATGGCATGGGTCCAGGTAATTTGAGGGACCATCTCATCCTAATGGGATTGGCCTGCCTCACCCATGACAGCAGGGGAGGCCTATGGGTGGGGTCCAGCAGAATTTTGCTCCTTGCCCCGCCAGAGTGAAGTCGGCTGCAACCGTCCTGACCTTTCGCAAAAGTTTAAAGATATGGCTGTGCCAGTTTGGGGGGGGGACTTTACATTTGGGATGATTGACAGATTAATAACAGATTCCACCTCCCTTCTGCTCATCCTACTCCCTCCATCGCCATCTTTTAGTTAGAGTTGAGTTTTTATATTTTTGTTGTACTTTGTTCATATTTCGTATAGGTTTTATATAATTTTATCTTTTTAATATTGTAAGCCACACATAGTTACCCAGTGGTAAAATGGGAAGCCAATAAATTTAATAAATAAAACAATAAAATAAGAAGAAACAAGCCATTTCAATGCTCTGGAAGGCTTGGAGCTCTTCAAAGGGTGAGTAGGTGGGTGTTTGGCCTGGTGAGGTAGGATTCAAGGACTCCGAGCACTAGTGGGACCCAAGGGGTGGGAAGCAGAGCACAGGGCATCTCAGGAGGTGGAGGAGACCTTGGGCAGGCCAGGCCAGGCAGGCCTGGGCCTGTGCTAGGCCTCTAAGGGCCTCCCCCATCCCAAGACACCCATGCTCCGCTTAACAACCCACATGTTCATTTAACAATTCATTGGGACAGCAGGGATGGGGGGGTTGTTAGTGAGATGCTTCACCTAATGACCATTGCAACATGCAACCATAATTGGCAGGTTCCGTTATGGTCATGTCTCAAGGAGTACCTGTACAGACAATGATATGTCAGATAGTATCTGTGACGTGATTCCCAGTGTTTTTTATATGGTCCAAATCTTTCAAGCATACTAGCTAGCTATGACTCTGTCTTTTATAATATTGGCTATTATTTATTTATAGATTCATTTGGTTAATATGCCCACATACAAAGTAATCAGTAGTCTCATTGAATATCAGGTGGCTCTTTCTTGTTTTATCAATGTAAACTACTTAGAGTCAGTGAAATTGTGTGGCATGCCAATTTTTGGTAATAAATATATAAAACGTAATGTTGTTCATTGGTGCCTGGCATCAAAAATATTGCTAATCCATGCTATAAAAGATTATTTACATATGCATACTTAAAAATTGCCAATTTGAATTTTCCCACCAAGTAGCAAATACATTTTCCACAGTTGTTTCTTCCCTCTGTGAAATTCTTACCGCAGGCAAATTCATCTGGTACTATATTGTTTTTCTGTTTGACATTAGGAGATGTCTATACTCTTCATCCATGCTTTGAATCAAAGCCTGATTTTATTTGGCTACTTTTAGGTTTTATTCATTATATTAATATTTATAATTATAATATATACAGTGGATTCCCTGGCTGACTGACTACCTGGGCCCTGAAGATAAGCAGGCAATGGCCTGGTTTGTATCAAATGAGACATCACTACGGACTTCTAGCATTGTAAACCAAAGTAAGAACTTTTAAAACATTAAAAAAGGCAGCTGCAAACAATTCAGGTCCTGTTGCCACAAATAAGTCACTAAGAGTTGAGTTTAATTCAAGGGCATCTTTACCTTTAGTTTGTAAAAAAAAAAAAAACTTACTGTATCTTACAAAGTAAGCCATTAATTATGAAAGCTTTTGCTTCAATCAATAAATGCTCTTCTGTAATTCCATTGCACTTTTTGACTTCTTGCTGAACAAACAAATTCAGAAACTCATCTAGAATTTGTCCTTTAGCACAATTTGCTTACTTAAGAATCTATAGTGGTTGTATTTTATATTCACTGTGGTTAGCAATCCCAAAGAGAAGCTTATAATACATATTAGCCATGTTTGAAAAATGATAAAATATTTCAGCTATGCACAAAGTAGCACAAGTGCAGCAAGCACAGATACACATGGTAAGTCAAGGAAAGCCCTACAATTTCCCATTCAGGCTACTTCTGCTAATATAACTAAGTCATCATCAGATGTGCTGATCTGTGCCACCTTCCAATTCTCATCTAAGGCTAGCATGGGAAGACCTGGTGTTTAGCATAGGGGAAATTAGCAAGATAAGATCTTAACAGAACTTTAAAAATGGAATTCAACATTCTTAATGTTCAATTTCTGCTACAATGGCATAATGTTAATTTTATACTTTGAGTGCTTGTGTTCTGGTTCTAGAGTTAAAAGAAAGTCCTCAATTATTCATGCTTTCTGTGCTTTGTCATCAGCTTTTGCTCTATTTTGCTTTGAAGAAAACTTAAGCAAAAGCTGCGGTTTAAAAAAAGAGGTATAACATTAGTCACTGTGAATATTATTCTATTAAGAAATCTTATCTAGGACTTTTTCAAATAACTGATATTTGTTTAAAGATATTTAAAAATACAAAAATAAAATGTTTGGTAAAAAAAACAGATAAGAAGTCTGGAGATTATTATGCCATCTAACTATATTTGGAATGCATATTATTGAAGATAAATGTAAGATAAATGTAACATTGCTTATGGTGTTATTTGGAGATATTTATTTTAATGCATTTGAATGTGGTCTAAGAGTAATTTTATTTCAAGTGGCATGAATTTTGATTAATGACCATATGCTAAAAAAAGTTTTAAACATAACTTTAAATGTTAGATGGCATGCTAAAATGAAGCAGCTTGTGACTTGTAGTCCTTATGTATTCTCAACTGAACTTTGCTTAGAAATATTACAGAACCAGATACTGATTTGCACAGCTTTATTGTGTCAAAATTACATTTGGTTCATATCAACAGTCATTTTAAGTTAAAGTGATCTCAATGGTGGTGAATTTGTTTTGGTATTCTGATGCTTTCATAATATGACATTGATTGAACTTCCACCTTTTCACTTATTGCTGTTTACTTCCATAATTTTAACCCACAGAATCAAAAAGGGTTCCATGCACTGTTGTAGAGTATTGAACACATTATCCTGGACACATTTTCCTAAAAGTATACTTAACTTAGTACAGTGGAACTCTTTTCTGAATAAACATGGATTGAATTGTCTTACAAACCATAAGATATCATTTCTGTGGTTGACTAAAATGATAGACAGAGAAGCTTGCCAGCTCTTTGGGATCCCTTCTAACTACAGACCAAGTTCTTCAAATGAGTGGGTGAGAATTCAGCTATTTGTTGTGTGTGGTTTTTTTTTAAAAAAAATGGTCTAGACACTTGAGAAGTAATTGACCCATTAATAACACGGGAGTCGCAACTTACAACATTCTGTTGTCATTGTTAGCTATTTCATATTATTATTCAAAATGCTGATTCATACAAGCTCATCTGGATGTCTTCCAAAACTTTAAAAAAAAAAAACCGTGCTGGAAAGTGTAGCAAAACAAGCTGCATAGTAAAAAAAAAAAAAAAAGATAAAAAAAAAAAAAAAAAGTCTTTCCAAGATACCCTCTTTTTCTGCAGAACTTACCAGCTTTGTTTTGGCGCGTTGCAAAAAGTCTTCCATGGTGTTTGCTTGGCCTGCGGGTTCTGTTCAGCCAGGGCAAAGTCCCATGCCAGAGCTCCGCACTGCTTCTGTAGGGCGGCTCCTGCCTCCCTAGCATCGACTGTCCCGCTGCCTTGGCTTCTGCCTCTTTCGCCGCGCGGCTGCTATATGTCTCCCCACAGATCGGCGCTGCCGGTGGACTCCTCTGCCTATTTAGGCAACAAAGTGGATTCGGGTCCCCGGGCATGGGAGGGGGCGAGGGGTGGGTGGGAAGAGTTTACATGATTCCACAGGCCGACCGAGCTCTTCCACCAATGGCAGAGACGTTCGGGCGGGCTGACGTCACGCGGACAATTGCTGCAACCATGGACAGCGCCCAAAAGTGAGGCGAAAGACAAGATGCGGAGATCTGCGGCAGAGAGAAGAAACCTCTCTCCCTTCGGCCCGCTCGCTCGCCCGCCTCCCAGCAGCACTGCAGAGCCCCAATGGCTGTCTGATATGTGGGAACAAGGACGGAGCTGTATCTGGAGCCGGAAAACTCCACATAAAACGTTGTTTACTGTGTTGCGATGCACGATTCCTTCCTTGTAATTAGAGTTATGGGTACTGGAAACTTCCGATTGCCAGATGCAGCCCCGACGCCCAAATTTTACCCTGCTTGCTTAGAAGTAAATCCTATGGCTTTCAATGAGGTTTCTAAAGAAATATTCTAAAAATGATAACATATATTTCTGTAGATTATCATGACTGTGATGTTTGTCAGCGTGTGTTTATCCTTTTGCCGGAACCTGAGCAAACAACATTTCTTACTTTATTCAGTGAAGCATGGCAGCCACTTCATATATTTTGGCGTTTTTCACAGAAGTCAAGTGTAGAGTATTGTTCAAATCTTTCTAGTATACTGCTGTAAAACAAACTCCAATACATCTCATAAGTACATACAACATACACACATAACAGAAAGTGCTATTTATACTAGATATGTACAAAGACATACTTTGGCATGCTAAATTTCAGTTTAATATGATTTATAAAATGGATCCAAATCATAATATCTTGATTGTGATTAGATTTCTTCCCCCCCCCCCTCTCCTGGACTTTGTACTTTGTTTCCAGTTCTGGAAACTTGGCTGACTTCTCTGTTAATGGACTGAATCAGAATTAATGCATTATAGAAATATTTGTTTATTAATACAATACACAATTTTCACATGTGTACTTAATTCATTAACTATTTAGGTACTCTGACTCCATGTGATATTTCTCAAATAATTACATTAAATACAAATAAGATATATAAAGAGGTTTCTTTGGCTATTGATAAATGAGTCGTTAAGCCAGAATATTTCATACTTTACGTAGAATATCCATATTTGTGAAGAAAAAACATCATAAACTCAGTGCATATTGAGATAAATATTGTTTGCCTGTTGCTGCCAATTGGCAGTATCTGTGACTTGTATTGACACCATGACACCTACTAGAACTGATCACCAAATCTTATGAAAGGAAGTCTGCAGAAATGCATTACCAATCAATTTATCTGATATGCAAATTTTAAAACCTGAATAAAAAAAGGAATTGGAGACCTTCATTGTGTCTGAACTATAGGAAACTGCCTCAATGTCTGTATCAAAAATTTAAATAGTTCTTAGACATTGTCTAATTTAGCAGAAAAACAATCCTTCAGATTTATTGGGTCACATTTGAAAAGAGGTATATTAGGTTGTTAAATATGCAATAAAAATAACACTTCATTAAAACAAGTTTTTGAGAAAGCCTAAAATTGTTACACTCTTGGAACTTGTAATTATTTTGAGACAGAGTTTAATTTTTTTTAATATCCATACTCTTCACTACACCCATTTTATATGGAATTAATCTATGGGCAATGAAAATGGATTCTCCATGCCCCCCCCTTTTTTTTCCTAAGAGACTCGACCTTCAACATTGGAAAGATAAAATTATGGTCCTGGTTACTCCAGGGATAGAAGGCCTGATGTCACTTGCAACTTATTGGAATAATTATTTACATCTGGTTATGGATGGATAGTTAAACGAAATATGGTTGAAACCATTGAGTGAATGAAACCATTCTGTAAAACTTTATATACATATATAGATTTGTATAAACTATATTTTTTACTTTTTTACTTTTTTCTGTTGTTTCTGTTATTGTTGTTTCCGATACTGTTTAAACCTTCTAACAAATCTCCAAGAACACAGATAATAGGATGCTACTTTTAATTGACTAATAATGGCATTGGAGGTGAACAATTTAGCTGTACAAATTATATTCCACCATTCTGCTTAATAATGAATTCAGTGATACAATGACTTTGCTTTGAATATTTTTCCTAAGGTTAATTATAATAATGCTTACAGACTTACTTCTTCCAGTGTCAGATATTAACTTAGCAAATTGGTGACTTATTTCCTAAGCCTGAAAATTGGATTATTTGTGCCAAGATAATATTTGCATTTAAATATATTATACATTAAAAGATAAAGAAGAAAAATCAGGCCAAAAAGCATTCTCAGTACCATCCAGGTCAGCAGTGGGTTGCTCCCGGTTCTGCCCGGTTCTTAGAACCGGTAGCACCAGCGGCAGGAGGCTCCGCCCAACCACCCGGGATGCTTCTGCGCATGCAGAACCGGTAGTAACGGGTTTTAGAACTACTGATCCAGGTGCCACATGATGTTCAATGTTGACTAGGTAGAAAAAAACCCTATAAAATGACAGAGAAATTCTGATGGCCATAAAAGAATTGTTACAGAGATTTTTTTTTAAAGAAAAAAAGATGGTTTGGAGAAGGAGAAATGGAAATAATGCAGCTACAGTTTCATTTAATATAATTTCCAGGTCAGCACGGGGTGACCCAGACAAAGCAGAAGATACATTCCCATTTCTCATCCACAGCTGGATTTAAAAAAAAAACATTTAATGAGATCTTCTGTGTAATTGCTGTGCATTGCTTTGAAGTAGACCTACAAAAGTCACTAAGATTTGCTTCTTAGCAAACATGCATAAAGTGGAAATACTCTTGCTATCTGGTCACTAGAGAATTGTTCCATTTAACAACCAAATGTATTTAGAGTGCCATTCTTTCTGACCACTGGAAGTATCTAAATTCCTAAAGTTGACTTTTAGCAGTATCAAGGGTTTTGAAAGGCAACTGTTGTTTAGGTTCATTACTAAACATAATTCAAATTGGCATAGAGTACTCAGATTACTGCCCAAAATCTTTAATGCTTGCTAGTAAGCCAAGATCCTAGACTCCAATGAGCCAACAAGGCAATATATCTTTTTTTTTCTCTCCTTCACTACAGCATTCAATTTAGCTTAGGATAATTATCTAGGGTTTAGCTTGGAAGGGAATCCCTAGTTTGAATATGATTTTAAGATTCCACTTTTTATATTCCAGTCTAAGGGTTGCATGTTTACTATATATAAGCTTTGTATGAATTTTGTGCTTGCTTTACTTTAGCTCTCAAAAGCATAAGTAACATTAGACTACTTTTTTTCCCTTCTGTTCAGTCATGTCCATTCCTCAGAGACTACCTGGACCAGTCCATACAGTTTGGTGGTGAGTTTTTTGAGAAGTGGTTTGCCACTGCCTCCTTCATAAGTAAGACAAAATGTGACTGGCCCAAGGTCACTCAGTTGGCGTCATGCCAAATGTAGGACAAAGGTCATTGTATCCTGGCCTAACTCTAAAAAACTAAGTTTACTGTCTTACAATAAGCACAAGTTAGAGGGACCAACTTACAGTTCTATGATTTTAACACATATGCTGACTGAAGTGACAGATGAGATGGCAAAATGATAACTGATTATAGGAAATATAATAATAATAATAATAATAATAATAATAATAATAATAATATAAAAAATAATAAGGTTGAAAAACTGTAACTTAACTGATGTACAGTTGTGATATTTGGAGATTACAGCTACATAATTGGGAATCCCAGTATTTTGGGTAGAAGTAAAGCACCCTGGGGTCTCCTAGTATCAGGTTTCTTCAAGGTTTGAGTAATTACCAGAAGATTTTAAGTTTTAATGGCAATGACCATTAAAATGTAATGGGTAATAATGGTAGGCAGGATGGATTATAAGATCTGAAATAACATTGCAGAACATAATAAAATATGTACTAAGATAATTTTCACCGACAAATTTGAATTACACATTAAATTTAACAAACAGCACAAATACCTGGGGTATACTATTACTTTTTCATGAAAACATTTTACATATTAAAATCCATTGTGAAAATTGATTGATGGAGCAATAAAATTTAGGCAGCTTATCATTCTTTATAACCTAAACCATCTGTATATTGTTTCTATTTCTGCTTACCTTAGTACATTTTCATTAAATTGGCCATTATTTGAACGGTATGTTAATGACTTTCCAGATGTCAGACAGCCTATTCAAGGACTGTAACCTGTAAAAGGAATCTGAAGCCAGATATTTTTATTATTCTACATTAGGTTCAGTTAGGCCAAACCAGAGTCATTATAATAACCTAGAACGTTGGTTCCCAACTACATCTTTTTTTCTTCTTAATTGTATCTGAAGATAGTTCATCCATGAGAAAACTGTGTATAATATTAGCAAACTGAATATTCTTCCCCATAATTATTTTGATTTTTTGCCTGACCATTTCAAAAATGAAAAGTGCATAATGGGTAGAACCAAGTCATACATAGCACAAAACTAATTAGCAAAATAGAGAAAGGAAGGAAAGGAAATCCTTAATCAAGATATAGAAATTGCAAAAAACTCAATGAATTCTCTGCATCTGTTTTGACTACGGAAGTTGTAAGAGAGATGTCTAAGCCTATTGAATTCCTGTGTGATGGAATTAGAACAATTAAAGCAAAATTTAATTGTTTAAATTTAATTGTTTAAAACACACACACACACAAACACACACACATTACAGAACAAGCTTTGCAGAAAGGAAATCTACTTTGATTAAAAAAACTTTGCCAAAAAACTTTACGAAAGGCTCTTGAATAAACTTAGCAATTATCATATAATTCATCTTTTTATGGATTGCTAATTGGTCAATTAAGAAAAAAAATGTAAGTAATCTTTAATTTAGAGGTGAAAAAAAGAAGGTGGAAAATATAGGCGGAAGAAGATTCAAACTTTTACAGAGATGGTGGCTGTAGTTACAAAAAAAGAGACATATGCTCCTTGGGAGAAAATTTATGAAAAATGCAGATGAAATATTAATATACAGAGACTAGCATTGACCACAAAGGTATGCATTGTTAAGGACATAGTTTTCCCAGTTATAACATGTGTCTATGAATGTTGGATCATCAGAAAGACTAGTGAAGAAAAAGGTTTGCCTTTTAATTGTGGTGGCATTTAAAATTGCTGAGAATATTTTGGGCTATAAATCATTCCATATTTCATGAATAAAACCAAACAGCTCACTGGAAAAAATAATAATGAAGCTAAAGCTGAGATATTTTGGACACATAATGTGAAGGCAAGAATGGGAAGAGTGTGATGCTGATGGAGAGATAAAAGATTTAAAACAGACAGAAATAAGTACTTTTTCCACACAATGCTTAATTAATCTGTGGAATTCATTACCTCATGACATGGCAATGGCCACTAGCATAGATGGCTTTTTTAAAGAGTGACTGAACAAATTCATGGACGACAAGTCTATCAAAGCTATGGGTCTTCAAGTTTCAGTCTTCAAGATTCCAAGCACAGTAGGCTCCAAATACCGCTTGCTGGGCAGTAAAAATGGGACAGTAGCATGCCACTGTTTCCTATTTACAAACAATCCAGAGGCATCTGAATGGCTACTCTGAGGAACAAATGCTGAACTAAGTTGGATCTTGGCCTTTCCAAGGAGGATGGAGAAGGATGCTCTCATGGCCCTTCTCCACACAATAAGAGGTTGTGAAAATCATGATACAAATCTGATTATTTAAGTCTGGCCATCAGTGGAAAATAAAATAGTTATAGATCATGTGAGATATCTGTATACATTAGTTGCATGTGTTATAAATGGTAACATCCATATAAATTAGTTAAAGACCATGAGTTCTATTCCCACCTGTAAGGTACAAAGCCAGCTGGGTGACCTTGGGCCAGTCACTTGGAGCCAGGAAGAAGGCAATGGCAAACAGCTTCTGAAATATTGCCAAGAAAACTGCAGGGATTTGTCCAGGCAATTACCAGGAGTCAAGACAGACTTGAATGGCCAAAAACAAAACAAAATAAATCAGTCTACAATGTTGCATAAATTAGAAGCCACGTAATCAGATATAAATTTGGTGCATTTCAAGGTCTTGGGAATTTTTTCTCTCACTTGTGCTATTTTACAGTTCATTGAAGATATTACAGCAACACTCCGGAGCATTTGTTTCCTTATTAGCAAATCTTTTCATAAAGATCTGCTTTACTCCCATTTGATTTAGCAGCTCTTGATATTCTGTACAACGTACTACGGAGCTGCCTGTCAGGAACAATTTGTTCTACTGGGCAATCAGCTTCTGTTTTGAAGAACACCTTGAAACAAGTAATATGAATTGCTGAATGGCACAACCTTATACGACTACTACTTATTTTCATAATAATTGAGAATAAAACAAGAACATAATGCTTTTATATTAATTAATGAAAATTATTGTACTTAATATGTTAGTGTATTTTATTGAATGTCTATAAATTATATGAACATATAGAATGCCATTAAATGGATAGTCATAAAGTACTTATTGTTATCCATAACTTTCCCTATGGACTTAAATAATCTTATGAAATATTATTGAAAAAAATATAGCATTATTGGTTAATATCTGTAGAATCTTGCCATGCACAAAATGCTGCACATTTATTAACTTGGATGTAAAACAGCATCACTCTGAAATTAGTGAACTATATTGATATCAAAGAAATTTAAGTTTTCCAAGGAGAAGGATTTCCTGGCATTTTGTAGTTGCAGGAAATAATTGATATTACTGTATGGAGCTTTTATCCTTTGCACAACAAATTGAGCCTTTCAAAATGCTCTTTTCTGTAAAATTATTACAGGGCTATATGTTTGACTGGGAAGTTGGAAAGAAAGAAAAGAAAGGAAGAACTAAAACCCAGGAAAAGGCAAAGTTTGAATCTTCTTTATGTTTGTCAAGAAAACTACATGGAGATGGTAATATAGTCACTAGAAGTCAAATTTAACTCAATGAGATCTTTATATTGCAGGAAACCTACCCCAAAGAGGTCAAGTTCCCACCACCCCAAGATCCAGATGGCCAGATGTTTAGAAGAGCTGTGAAGGACTTTGGCAAGGAAGAGTGACAACCCTTGCCTCATCACACTAACCGTCTTTTATTTTTACTATTTATTGATGTGATTTATTGTTTGTGAGTTTACAAGAGCCATTGAGGGTTGGGCAACATACATTTTTGTTAAATTATTATCATGATGAATAATTTGCAGTTAGATTTGCAGTGTAAGACTGGTGCAAGCTTAATATTTCAAGTTCTAACCAAGACCTAAGAATTATTAAGGTGGCGCCTAAGGATATTGGCTGTTCCAAGCAAAATGGGATTTTTTTCTGTAAAGTTAGAGTGTTCACATCTGATAAATTGCTTCTTTCTTTAACACTCCTGACTTCAACTAACTCCATGTGGGTTTTTAAATCAACTTTTGCTTCTATATTCTTCAAGTATTGACCAAGAATTGGCTTGTTCTTCCAATTAACAAATTGATTTTCAATTGTGTCTTTTCTATAGTTACCATTCAACCTACACAGCCTTTGGAAGTATGGTGATTAGAACAAATCTTCTATAATAACTTTTCTGAGCCATTTACTATAATTTTCCTAAGTAAGGATTTGGCTTTATATTTCCAGCAGTATTTTGGGTTCCATTGATTAGCTTCTTTCAAAATGCCAAGTCTTATAGCAGTATGTATAGTGATGCAAACACAGTCATTGCAATGTGATTCTTTCTAATTCAGATTGACATCTTAGAAAAAAAGCTGTATTTATTTACCATTCATCTTGCAAGTAGTGATTCTGGGTAGTTTAAATCAGGTTAAAAACATAAAAACAAAAAGGACCAAAAACAAAATACCTAAAACACAACACAAAGGCCAAGCCACCATATATTCCAGTCCCAAAGTCATTTGAGGATGGGGTCATCCAACAGTCTAGCCCAGCACCCAGGAGATAAATCAGGTTTTCAAAGCCTTACACAAAAGATGAAATCTTGGATGAAAATAGGAAGAAAGATAGGTGACATTATTTCAGAGAAATGGTCCTGAAAGGAAGCCCACCCTGCTGAATGTCATAGAATGAGAAGAGACAATTGGATACAGACAGTCCCGCTTAGACAGCATTTTTAGTTAGAATTTATACTTATAAATTATTCAAATTTCTGATACTTGTAAACACATCAAATTAGCATTCTTTTCACAAGCTAACCTTAAGGGAAGCATCTTGACTTGATATTTTGCATAACTTCTCTTAACATCAATGGGAATTAAGCACAGATTCAACAGAGAATAACTACTAAATCTCATTCATTTACATTTTATAAATCTGGCATCTTTGCGTTCAAGATTTCTGATCAAACTGGGTATCAAATTTTATACAAAGAGAGTAATCCAGTAGGGATTTGGTGAAATAGATAATTTTGTATGCTTTGTGAATCTAAAAATTAATATGAAGAATATGAGCATCAGGGAAGAATTTAAAAATATATCCAGTGAATTATATTTATAATTATTACATGTATTTTCTGCTCCTACTCTAAGGAGTTTTATACACTGCACCTTCCTTTTATAACCTCTGAGAAATCCTGCAGTGTTGATTGGGCCAAGCAATTGGCTATGTTGCTCAGTTTTATGACTAACCAAGGATTATAAATAAATTTTGTCTTTCTATTTAAAAGCAGAAAAGTGTCATTTTCCACTATTTTGTCATATTCAGAGGTTATAACTATTTAATAATTTTAAGGCTGCACTCTGAAATATATTTGCAGAGGAATAAGTGTCACTCAATTCTATATTACTTATGGCTTAGTAAAATTGCATAGGACTACAATATGAATGTTGAAGTTAATTTATACAGAATGTGAACTGACAGGTTTGAGCCACAATCTTTGTTATCCCTTTTTTCTTCTATGACTTTGAGACAGTTTTGATTCTTGGAACTGCCTGGACAAGTGCAGGCAGGGTTTTTTTTGGCAACATTTTTGGTTGGTTTGCCCCTGTTATTTTCTAGGGCTGAGGAATAGTGACTGGCCAGGCTGACTTGTACCTGAGGCAGGATTAGAATTCAATGTCTCCTAGTTTCTACTACCCCAAACTGGTCCTCCTAATTAAAGAGCTAATCAAATTAAATTCTACTACTAGATACTATAACTTTCATTTCTTCTAGTGATACAGATGATGATTTGGACACCAGGAAGTCATCATCTGAAATGTAAAGAAGGCAAGGATAAGAAAAAAACCCAGACTGGAATGAAAAAGAAACAAACCCATCCAAGGGGGCTTCGTTCACCCTTGCCAAAGGCTTGGATGAAAAGTCAGGTCTTCAAAGGCCTTCTGAGCACCAGCACATGGCCTCTAGATCTCTGGGGAACTTCATTCTAGAAAGCAGTTGCTGCAACAGAGAAGATGCACATTCAGGATCCCAGCAGATTGTTTAATTTCAGAGTGTAACAACTGTGCCAAATTGAACCAGCAGGGCAGACACTATAGGAGACAGGCAGTATCCTAAAGGAGGAGGAGGAGGAGGACGAGGAGGACGAGGAGGAGGAGGACGAGGAGCAGGAGCAGCAGGAGAAGAAAGAAAGAAAGAAAGAAAGAAAGAAAGAAAGAAAGAAAGAAAGAAAGAAAGAAAGAAAGAAAGAAAGAAAGAAAGAAAGAAAGAAAGAAGCTAGTTTTATAGGCTGCAAATTAATTATTAACATATTAAATATATATTTCCTCTTTTATTTTACTTATAACTGGAATGGCTAAAATACCATATCTGCTTCTTAGAGAAGCAATTAAGAATGCATTGTTTAAGTTTACAGTACAATTCAGAAAAAGAAATTAAAGTATAAATCTATTATTTAAATAATAATTTATTTTATTTTTAATAAAATATGTATTTGAAATAAATGAATGTCACCTCCATTTGTACCAGTAATGGGTCAAATTAATCAAATACCAAAGATCTATCCAAGTAGCCTGTATTTAAAAATCCAAAGCTCATAGATATAAAATCATACATTCTTCTGTAATGTCAAACTCAATTTCATTGAGGGCCGCATCAGAGTTGTGTTTCACCTCGGGGGGCTGGGGTGGGTGTGGTCAGGGTGGGTGTGGTCAGGGTGGGCATGGCCAGGATGGGCATGGCCAGCTCGATATCAGTCATGTTGGGGGCGCCTGTGGTGGCCGAAGCGCTCTGCCAGCAAAAACGGGCTCCCGAGCTCCGTTTTAAGCTGCAATGGCCTCCTGCAACCCTCTGTCAGCGAAAACGGAGCTTGGGGGGCTGCACGCAGCCCTTGCGAGCTCTGTTTCCGGCTGCAATGACCTCCTGCAACCCTCTGCCATCGACAATGGAGCTGGGGGTCTGCATGTGGCCCTCCCCAGCTCCGTTTTCGCTGGCAGAAGCACCACGGGCCAGACCTTTGCTGTTCCAGGGCAACCCCGCGGGCCAGATCCAAGCACCCCATGGGCCGGATCCGGTCCCCGGGCCTTGAGTTTGACACCCCTGATCTAGATGATTACATATGGAATAATTCCTTGTGATCATCTAGATCCGTGATGGTGAACCTATGGCACGTGTGCCACAGCTGGCATGCAGAGCCCTCTCTGCAGGGACGCGAGCTGTCGCCCAACTCAGCTCCACCATGCATGTGCGCACGCGCCTCCCACCGGCCAGATAATTTTCAGGATGCGCAGGGGGCAGGGCTCATGCAGGAGATGGGGCAGGGGGAGCACGGGGGGGGCGGCGCCCTTCATGGCCCATTTTTGGTCCCAGGAGGCTGCAGGGAGGCCTACTAGGCCCAAAACAGGGGGCGGGGGGATCACAGGCACTTGGTTGGGGGTACAGTGGAGCATGGGGGTCACATGGGCATGCGTGGGGGACGTGGGGAGCATGGGGGAGTCATGCACACATGCGCAGGGGGGCCGCATTGCATTATGGGTGCCGACATGTGCGTGCGCTGTTGCGCGTGCACGCACGCACTTTTCGCACATGACGACAAAAAAGGTTAGCCATCACTGATCTAGATATTAGAGGAATTATCTAGTTTTCTCATTTTATTAAAATTATACATGAAAATCAAACATAAATTATAACAATGATTGATTTTCGTATATCATTTTTGTAAAATGAGACAGCTAATTAAACACTGATTTTCAGTGTCATAAAGCAAGAATACTTGTTCATCTGTCTCTCACTTGTAGCATTTTGTATGAGAAGCTACCAGAGAAGTTAAAAACCTCTTGTTTTCCTTGAGAAATATTCATTCCCATCTCTTTTCTTTCCACAATAGATATTTTAATCTCTTGAAAAGGTAAAGAGACTCTGATGAATTGACAGCATTAATCCCAGTCTCTCTAGCCCAGTATTTTTGAGACTGGCAGAAATTGGGCACATTTTCAGGAAGAATGTAGACAATGGAATTGAATTTGGGACTTTATGAATGAATTTTATATTTGACCTATCACTATACTAAATTGTTTTCTGGTGACCTTACCATTCCCCTAAATGAATGGACCACCTGAGTCCTTATTACCTTATATAGGTCTGTAAAATACATTTGGGGAAGTTTTTATAATGCATAAATATGGAAATTTTCATACCAAGAAAAATCACTGACTTTGTCCTAGCTTATCTTATATCCTTGACCATATTAGTTTAAACAGAAAACTGTTTAAACAAAAGGCATTAATGATAATAATTTATTACACTTACTCTTCCTTTCTGTTTATAGATTGTATGAAGGTAGCATATACATAATGCCAGCAGTTATAAATAAAAACATAATAAATGCTTGTTTAAAAAAACAAACATAGGCATTGGCTTCTGATATTAACACAAGAGTTCTTGTATGAATATACATGTGTCTAGTGGCTTTGTGTTTTTACTAAAGCCACTGAAAGCTGAGGTTTTGTTGTTGTTGTTTTAATGAAATTCTATGTTTTTATTTCATTTGCCATCCAGAGTTTCTAAGATAGAAGGAGAGCAATATAAATTGGATTAATAAATCAATAAAAATCAATGACTTTCTGTTGAAGGGAAAGTATTTAAGGGATCTTTGCTAGCCTTCCTCATTTTATCTTCAAGGATCTTTCTGATAAAAAAGGATGGAAAAGGTTTGGTGAGGTAGAGGAGGTGCCTGAACTGGAAACAGATTAAAAGGCACCCAAGAACTTCTGATGAGTAGCTTTATTGTGGGGGGCGGGGGGGAGAAGCTAAGAAGTCATTTTGGAGAGGATTTGGAAGGGGAGGGTATTTATATATTACTCTAATAGCAATAGCAATAGCACTTAGACTTATATACCACTTCATAGTGCTTTACAGCACTCTCTAAGCGGTTTACAGAGTTAGCATATTGCCCCCAACAATCTGGGTCCTCATTTTACCCACCTCAGAAGGATGGAAGGCTGAGTCAACCTTGAGCCGGTGAGATTTGAACCGCCGAACTGCAGCTAGCAGTCAGCTGAAGTAGCCTGCAGTGCTGCACTCTAACCACTGCGCTACCTCGGCTCTAATAACAAGTTTACATCATTTGGAATACTGCATTACAACAACATTGTTACATCTTATTGTAGGCCATTTAAAACATGGATTTTATGTGATTTCCCCCCCCCCCAACTATAGCTATAGAGCAGGGGTATCAAATTCGATTTCATTGAGGGCCGCATCAGGGTTGTGTTTGACCTCGGGGGGCTGGGGTGGGTGTGGCCAGGGTGAGCGTGGCCAGCTCGACGTCACTCGTGTCGGCAGCACCTGTAGCGAAAACGGGCTCCCGAGCTCTGTTTCTGGCTGCGACGGCCTCCTGCAACCCTCTGCCAATGAAAACGGAGCTCAGGAGGGCCACACGCAGTCCTCCGGAGCTCCGTTTTCACTGGCAGAGGCACCATTGGCCAGTTCTTCACTGTTTCTAGGGTGGCCCCGCAGGCCAGATCTAAGCACCCTGCGGGCCGCATCTGGCCCGCGGGGCTTGAGTTTGACACCCCTGCTACCTCTGAGTGCAATTTTTAAATTTTAAACTATCTAAAAGTTTCCATTGTTGACTTATAGATTTGATGGATAAGAGTAAAAATATAACAAGTTATTTATTAATCATCTTAGCATTCTCTCCCTCAAATATATGCAATAACCCCCAACTCAGGGACATATTATACTTTTTGTTTTAATATAGATCCAGAAATTCCCTACCAAAATGATGCACATTTTTTGTTGGTCCACCATATATGAAGAAATGTACTCTTCTGTTTGCATCCCCTCCAACCTTTTATTAAGTAATTACCAGATATATGCATTATTTGTATTGTAATGGGTTATTATGTGTACTTAATGTTAAACTAATCTAATCCAATATTCACTACAGAGGTGAACATTAATTTAATCTATAATTACAGTAGAAAAATAACTGCCATAATTCCCAAATTTATTAAAATTCTTTATTTCATTATTTTATCAAGATAAAAACTTAAGACTTTTTTGCTATTTAGATAATTATTTGACAAAATTATAACTGATCCCTCTAAATATGCTATTTATTCACTAGCATCATCTCCTTCTAAACCACTTCCCTCTCAATGAACACTATTAAATTTATTATTTATTTATTTATATACTAGCTGATTACCCGGCATTGCCCATGTATTTATTTATCCCAATCTTGTATTAGACAGGAAAAGGAATGAATTATATCTATAGTGTCAAATCAAAGCAATTTTATTTACAGGGTTTTAAAATATAAGGACCTTGTTCAAATCCCAGCTACGGAACCTGTGGACAGCTGGGGAATTTAGAAGCGCCACCCCCCTGCCTCTGCCACCACCCGTTTTACCATATCCTCAAACTGGGCCTGAGACTGGAACATAAATCCCTGAGCTGGCCCATGGTGCGCCTCCTCTACCCCTGCTGAAATAGGCTGGGTCTCCTCTCTGGCCTCCATACCTGTTTCGCCTCGGTTGGGGTGGTCCCATCCTTCGCGCGATGAGTTGGGGCGAAAGACGATCCTGGGAACATGGGCCGGAGCTGTGAGGTGGGGGCGCATGATCCGCTTAGGCCATGGCATGCTCAATCAAAGGCCTCTGTACTGACCTCATTAGGCTCCCTTCGCTTCGTAGGCCTACTGTGTGAGGGAGGCCTAGGCCTGAGTTGGGTTGAAGGATGATCCTGGGAATACAGGCCGAAACTGTTCCCTGTGAGATCGGGCCACCGCAGTGAGGTGGGGGCAGGCAATCCGCTTAGGCCATGCCACACTCAATCAAAGGCCTCTGTACTGGCCTAATCAGGCTCCCTTCATAGGCTTACTGTGTGAGGGAGGCCTAGTGTCGAGCCCTAGTCCAGGGTTCACCATACCTGGGGACTGCAGTGCAGCGGGAACGACGGCGGGTGAGAAGCGGCAACAGGCACGGTGGGGAAGGCAGCGTCCCAGAGTAAAACGGGTGCTCCTCTGACATCATCAGGCCTTGATGCTTCCAAGAACTGTCAGCGCCGCCCAGCTGATGCCGGCCACCGCAGATATCCAATGCCCAGCTGACTGGCATCTAGCAAACGCCACTGACTCGGCCCGCCACCAGCCAGGCCCATTGGACGCCGTTACCGGGTGAGTTGGAGGCTAATTGGAGACGCACAAGAACCGGATGCTGGCTACCAGCAGGCGTGGCACCTGGGTGATTGGGGCATGGAACCGGGGTGATTGGGGGTGTGGCACCTGGGTGATTGGGGGGTGGGGCAGGTAGTTTAAAACAGCGCTGGTAGGCAGAGGCTCCCAGCGCTGACTTTGCATAGTTTGAATGCTACCCTGCCGCATTCTGAAGGCTTGTTGATGGTAATAAATCCTAGCTGTTGCAACAATTTGTGTCTGGCTCAGTTTGTTCCTGCCAGGCCTGTCCTAGATGGGCGGAGAGAAAGTCAGCGCTCCTACTTCAACCTTTTACTTCACCCTCAGGGTTGTGGCTTCAGATGGCTGAAGAAACGGTGCCAGTGGGGCTGGAGGCAGAGGCAGCATTGGAGGAAAAGGAGGCCCCCACAGCAGAGGTACAGGAGGAGGGGCCCCAGCCAGCTGTTAGGCCAAAGGTATGGGAAGCCCAGCCCAGAGGCCATCCGGTGGAGGCCCAGGCGAGCTCAGGGACCAGACAGGGGGAATGGTGGCATAGTTTGGTTGTCACTGGGCCTAGGATACCCACGCCACTTTGCAAAGGAGCCCCTCTACATGAATGGAGGGAGAGACGCAGGGGTGAAATTCAGTAGGTTCTGACAGGTTCTGGAGAACCGGTAGCGGAAATTTTGAGTAGTTTGGAGAACCGGCAAATACCACCTCTGGCTGACCCCAGAGTGGGGTGGGAATGGAGATTTTGCAATATCCTTCCCCTGAAGTGGGGTGGGAATAGAGATTTTACAGTATCCTTCCCCTGCCACACCCACCAAGCCACACCCACAGAACTGGTAGGGAAAAAAATTGAATTTCATCCCTGGAGAGATGTCTCATGGTGGACGAAGATGACGAGTGGAGCTATTCCACCATTCCTGGCAACAGTACAATGGATGTGCTGAGAGAGAGGTTCAGGGAGGCCAGCTTCCGGGATGCTCACTCCTGGCAGCCATGGGAGATGGGCCAGGAGCAGGCGGCAACGTGGCAAACACGCAGGCCGGGGGGCCCAGCAGAGATCCGTTTTCATTTGGCTAGCCCAAAGTTGCGCCTAGACCCTGCCACTAGGCGCTCCCATGGGCCAGGCCAACAGGGGCCCTGGGGCCCAGGGTCTTCATTGGATGACCTCATGGCCTTCCAGAAAGGTCCACACTTGGCATGCACACAGCGGGAGACACTGGGTCTCACAGCCAGAGGCTCCAACCCGGACCCCAACTGCTGCATGGTCGTCAAGCAGCGGTGGCAGAAAAACGCCCAGTAGGCCAGGACCTGTGTGGCCACCAGGCTGGGGCCTCAGCAGGTGGCATGGGGCCCCCCACCACTGCAAGCCTCGTTTGATGGCAACCCCGACCAGGTGGCACTCTTTCTCAGCCAGGCAATAAGCCATCTTGACCTCTATGCCCGTTTGTACCCATCGCAATGGGCCATGGTCGTTGCCGTGACAGCTGTACTGGATGGGGAGGCGGCTGAGTGGGTAGCCGACCTCCACAGTGAACACGCCAGATAATTAGCAGATGTGGGCCTCTTCTTGGAAGCATTACGGGCCCGGTTTGAGGATGGGTCCCGGACGCAACAAGCACAAGATGAACTCATGTCCCTGAAACAATGTGGCCAGACGGTGAGAGAATACGTCCGCGAATTCCGGCGGGTGGCTGGTAGACTATGGATGTGGCCGGAACACTTATTAGTCCAACAGTTCCCGGTAGGCCTGGATCGAGACATGCGCCAGGCCTGCGTGTACCGAGGTCTGCCACACTGCCTACAGGACTGGTTCCGGGCAGCCATCGAACTAGACACTGGGTTACGCGAATTCCGGCCAAGAGGGGAGGGGGACCCTGGGTCCTGGAAGCCCACGGACAAACTGGGGCCGACGACTGCCACAAAGCCCAGTACTGTCATCCCAGGCCCCATGAGGCAGACCAACCGACCATCGTTATGCTGTTTCCGGTGCAACCTCCTTGGCCACAGGACAGCAGAATGTACGGCCCCGGGGCCACAGGTGCTGAAATCGTCATCTCCGGCTGGAATCCCATGGAGAGCCACAGGCCAGCCGCGACAGACCCCTGACCGGTCCAGATGACACCAGGGATTGACCAACAGATGGGCCTGGAGGACAGCGGATCTCCAGCGATGGCGCGGGTCCCGCTAGTGTCCTAAGACAGTGAGGACAACAGACCGGAAGACCCAATGGTGAGTGACCCCATTCGACCATTCGTTGTTCCAGTCATTATCAAAAAGCCAAACGCAGACAAGGGGGCCAGATATGGGGCCTTGATTGACTCTGGGTGTACCCGATGTCTCATCAACCAGTCTGTAGTCAACGAACTGGGGATACAAGCACTGAGGATAGCCAAACCCATTCGGTTTGAACAAGTAGACGGTTCGGTGCTTGGGGGTGTTCCTGCTACCCATATTACCAAACCAGTTAGGCTAGAGATGGGTGGACACTGGGAGCTCATCAGGTTCATCATGGTGGCGGCAATGAACGAGTCGTTGATACTCGGACTAGCATGGTTGGACAAATAAGGTCCCACGATATGGTGGGAGGGGGACTTTCGAAAATTATGGATAGTGAACAGCCCTGAACCACCACCCCATGAACGGGTGATGGCTGGAGTAGATGATGAAGATAAAGGGGAATATCCCACTTTCCCTCCAGTATATAACGATTTAGTGGATGTCTTTAGTGAAGCAGAGTGTGAGGTGCTACACACCCCACCGGGCCATGGACTGTGCCATCGAACTAATACCTGGGGCAAAATTGCCTAAACCCCACATGTATTCGATGACGCTGAAGGAGATGGAGGAATTAAGATGCTATATTGATAAAAACTTGGCTCGAGGGTTCATCCGACCAAGTCAGTCACGGGTGGCAGCGCCTGTCCTGTTCCATGAAAAAAAAGGGTCTTTACGCTTGTGCGTTGACTTCTGGGGTCTGAACAGGGTTTGTGTGGAACATCTCTATCCCCTGCCTCTGATGAACGATATGCTGGCAACGTTGGTGAAGGGCAGGTATTTCACTAGGCTGGATTTACGGGAAGCCTACTACCGGGTTAGGATCCGGCTGGGGGATGAGTGGAAAACCACTTTCAACTGCCCCTTGGGAAGCTACCAGTTTCAAGTGATGCCGTTCAGGTTGCAGGGAGCCCCAGCGGTGTTCATGCAGTTGATCAACGAAGTACTGCATGAACACCTGTACCAGGGGGTCCTTGTATACCTGGATGATATTTTTATTTATACCACCACCATGGCAGAGCACACCTGCCTAGTGCGACAGGTGCTACAGAAACTGTTGGCTGCCAAGTTGTATGTGAAGCTTTCCAAGTGTGAGTTCCACCAAACCCAGCTGGATTATTTAGGTTACCGTATCTCCAGCAATGGGGTGGAGATGGACCCTCACAAGGTTCAGGTGGTACTGGACTGGCAAGCCCCTAAGACAAGGAGGCAGTTACAGAGTTTCCTGGGCTTTATCAATTTTTACCATCAGTTCGTACCGTCGTTCGCTTAGGTCGCTTTGACATTGACCAACTTGCTGCGAACAATGCCTGCAGTCACCAAACCATGTCGGGGACAGCCCATTAAGTGGACGGTGGACTGTCAATGGGCGTTTGAACAGTTGAAGGCCCTCTTTGCTAAGGAACCCATTCTGAAACACCCTGACCCCGGGCTCCCTTTCGTTGTGCAAGCAGATGCCAGCGATGTGGCCCTGGGGGCTGTCTTATTGCAAAAGAACAAGGATGACCAATTCCAACCTTGTGCCTACACGTCTCGGAAGTTGACATCGACGGAACAGGTTGGGCAATTTGGGAGAAAAAGTCCTTCGCAGTGCAGTGGGCGCTGCTTACGTGGCGACATTTGTTGGAGGGGGCTCAACAACCATTCGAGGTGTGGATGGACCACAAGAACCTCGAGGCCCTCCAAACCCCTAGGTGGCTATCCCCAAAGCAAGTGAGGTGGGCGCAGTACTTTCGATGGTTCAACTTCACTCTCAAATACGTCCCCGCTGGAAGGAACTTTCTAGCTGATGCCCTGTCACGTATGCCTCAGTACCATAGCTGTCGGGAAGATGTCGTGCAGGCCATCATTCCACTGGACCACCCAGTGGCCCAGGTAACTAAAGGAGATCCAGGGGAAGGCCTTACAAAGGAATTGCAAACGGCGGTGGCAAGCAACCCATGGTTACTGGACAATCGAGCGCTGTGCACGCACAGGGATGGGTTAGCCTGAAAGGGCGACCAGTTATATATCCCATGTGCACTCAGACCCATGGTGTTACACCGTTGTCATGGTGTAAAGCAGGCCGGCCATTTTGGCTTCCTAAAAACACTGCATTTGGCAAAACGGCAGTTCTGGTGGCCTCGCATGCGGACAGAGATTGAGGCATATGTAAGGAGCTGTCCAACCTGTGCGGCGACAAAAGTACGACCCGGAAAACCACTGGGTCTACTACAGTGTGGCTGATCCCATCCGTCCATGGGAGGAGATCACCATGGACTTCATAGTAGATCTACCAGAGAGCAACGGGCACATGGTCATATGGACGGTCATAGACCTGTTCTCAAAACAGACCCACTTCGTGCTATGTACTGGGATACCGTCGGCACGGCGGTTGGCTAAGTTGTTCATTAGCCACATCTACCGTCTCCATGGAGTGCCATGACATATCATCTCAGATAAGGGTGTGCAGTTCACTGCCAGGTTTTGGCGTGACTTCGTCCACTTGATAGGCTCCACACAAGGCCTAAGCTCAGCATTTCACCCCAGTACCAACGGGGCTGCTGAGAGAGCAAATGCCATGGTGGAACGCTATCTGAGATGCTACATCTCCTATCAGCAGAAGGACTGGGCAGGGCTCCTTCCATTCGCGGAAGTGGTATATAATAACACGGTACACAGCAGTACCGGGTTCACACCCTTCCAAGTAGTGAACAGACTAGAGTTTGTGGCCATTCCCGAGTGGACCCATGACCCCCAGGCCCAGAGAACCCCAAAGGAATGGGCGGATTTAATACCAGATGTATGGGGGGCAGTTAAGAAATCTTTGCAGAAAGCAACCAAAACCTATAAGATACAAGCCAACAAGAAGAGAGCGGAACACAAATCCTTTAAGGTAGGGGACCAAGTGTACCTATCAACCAAATACCTCAAACTATGGGTACCTTGTAAGAAGCTGGGCCCAAAGTACCTAGGTCCGTTCCCGATCATCTGTGTCATCAATCCTGTGACTGTGGAACTGAAGCTCCCGCCCTTATTAGGCCGGGTGCATCCGGTATTCCACAGCAGCCTGCTGAAACCGGTAGATGCCTCCAACATCGGTCCCCTACCGGAACCACCGGGACCCGTGGGTGCAGACCACTACAAAATAGATGGGGTCCTGGATTCACGATGGCACAGGAGTAAGCTCCAGTACCTAGTGTGATGGAAGGGATTCCCAGAGACCGAGGCGTCCTGGGTACCGGAAAGGGATGTCAGGGCGGCCAAGCTGTTGCGGCGGTTCCACCGATGGTATCCCAACAAACCAGGGGGGACTGACACATGTCAAACAGCAGTTGTTAATGCCTCTGTTTCCTGTCTTCCAGGTGGGCTCCTGGTAGAGGGGAGCCGCCTGTCGAGCCCTAGTCCGGGGCTCGCCATACCTGTGGACTGCGGTGCGGCAGGAATGACAGTGGGTGAGAAGCGGCAACCAGCACGGTGGGGGAGGCAGCGTCCCAGAGTAAAATGGGCGCTCCTCTGACATCATCAGGCTGCGACACTTCCAAGAACTGTCAGCACCGCCCAGCTGATGCCGGCCACCACAGATACCCAATGCCCAGCTGACCGGCATCTAGCAAATGCCATTGACTCGGGCCGCCGCCAGCCAGGTCCATTGGACCCCATTACCGGGCGAGTTGGAGGCTAATTGGAGGCGCGCAAGAACCGGATGCTGGCTACCGGCAGGCGTGGCACCTGGGTGATTGAGGGGTGGGGCAGGTAGTTTAAAACAGCGCTGGTAGGCAGAGGCTCCCAGCGCTGACTTTGCATAGCTTGAATGCTACCCCGCTGCATTCTGAAGGCTTGTTGATGGGAATAAACCCTAGCTGTTGTAACAATTCATGTCTGGCTTGGTTTGTTCCTACCAGGCCTGTCCTAGATGGGCGGAGACCTAGGCCTCTTCAGAAAAATGCTGAGCTAGGCTCAGTGTACAGAATACGACCGTTGTTCTGAAAGGCCACCCCTAGGGGTGCTAGGGGTGTCTTACCTCCACAGTATTTTTCGCCAGATAGTAAGTCATATGTGTACCAAGTTTGGTTGAAATTGCTTGAGGTGTTCCAGAGTTATGCTGGAAAATACATAAATTCATTTCAGCAGCCTCAATCAGCATAAAAGGTGTTGAAGGATAATGGGAAAGGTCACAGGCTCTTCATCCCTGTTCTGCCCTGATTGATAGCAGTGGTTCTCTGAAGCTTCAGATAAAAATCTTTCATTTCCCTTCTCCAATATCGAGATACAGTCAGTTCTTCCCTTTTGGCAAAGTTTTATTTGAGCCATCTATAAATATTAAATATAAACCCAATCAGCTTTTGTAAACGTATTTATTTAGGGGAAGGGAATAACTCACAATGCTTCAAGTAAATTTAAAATAAAAGTAAAAGAGTGGAGAACAGTATTTGCCTTCATTTATTAAGAATGAAGTTCTTCAAAACTAAAGCTTTAAATTTAAAGTATTACTTCCTCTGCTGGCTATATTGAAAATAGCAGCTACATTAAATGGTAAATTACTAGGTTATTATTTCACAGGCCAAGCTAGGAGCATATTAACATTCACATGTACAACTATTTGCTTAGAATTGGTTTAAAACAATATCTGGTTCCTCTAAATATCTGCAAATGTGTTGGAACTCTAATAGCAAGGATTCCTAAATACTATGGACAGTGGGAATTCCAACAATTGTATCCAAATACCTTAAGAATATTATTTTGGAAATATTTAAGAATATTTATTTTGATTCATAGAAAGTAAACTATTTAAAACTAAAAGATGACCATTTATGAATATTTGAATATCAGCTTTGTCTGACTAAAATCAACTGGTTCATTGCTTTTTATTATTTCCAGATAAACAGAATGTTGGGAATAAATTATGTAACACAACCCAAGACTCTATTATTGTTTTAATGAGCTGTACAGTAGGTGCTGTTATGGTATGTGTAGTTAAATAAAAAGAATCCTTATATTCAAGCCATTAAAAAAAAAGATAACACAAAAATTCTTCAATTCCTGAATTTTACTTTCCAAACTTGCAAGCCACATGCTCCAAAATCTAGAAAGGACTGATTATTTTATGAGATAAATACACTCTATACATTTTTAGATGAATTTCCAGTTAGTAGGACAATCCAGTGGCTGCCACTGGATTGGTACCTCTTTGATAATGTAACTAGGTAACTTATTTAATACAGATCATTTGAGAGAAAAGTGTTAAAACGCAAAGTATGATTAACACTAAGATATACACTGAGAACAACATTCCATGTTGTTTATAAGGTTCTCCACCCATCCAATTTAATTCTCTCAGCAGTCCTGGGAGATTATGCTGAAAGATAATGACTGGCCCAAGGTTACTCAGTAAGCTACATGGCTGAGTGGGGATTTGAACCCAGATGGTCCCCACTCCTAGTCCACCGCTCAAACCATTACATTAGCTGAATAAATAACATCATGACTAGAGCCACCTGAGGCATCTTTAAAAAGTTGGAATGATGGAGGATCAATCACCAAACAATATATAAAAATTCACCACCATTACTCCAAAAATAGAGCAAGGTTCACTTTGGACTGTTTTTAAAAAGCAATCTAATAGTTTTCATATAAATATGAAAGTTGCTTTAAAATTCTGTGGGGTAAATGGAGCCCTCGGGCTTTTACAGCTTCATAAACACTTTCTACATTTAGGAAATTAAACTGAAATTTATGTCAGTTTGTTAATGGCATCACTTAAAAGCATAACAGTTAATTAACTAATTAACAACTTAATTAATTTTGCATTTAACTCACTTCACTTCGCTTAAATCCCTTGATGAAACATAATGACATTTCACTGTGATTTCTGACTAACTACATAAACTGTGTGCTGGGTCATTCTTTTATTTAATAGATATCTCATGAAAGTAAATGACAGAGTTTACCACTAATTAATTGGGCTCAGTCGGGCCCTGATGAAGAAGTGGCACTCACATGAACAGACAACTTGCAAGAGTATAAGAGAGTCCTGTTTATCATTCCCCTCCATGGTGTGCCCATAAGAATTTAAGCTGAGAAGGGAACAGTCCTGAGAGCATTTCTGTGTCTATTCACTCAAGAAGCATGAGGATTTTGGCTGAGCAAAAACAGGGCTAGATGGGGATATGCCATTTCTCATAATAGGCCCATGAACATGTACTTAGCTTCACATACCAAGATAAAGAATTTTGCTATGCCCTCTGAGGGTCATTATATTGCCATTATATCTTCTGGAGGAGAGAGGGGTTTTGTTTTTGTTTTTTGAGAAAATGTAAAAAGTTTTTTTAAACCATGAACTAACCTGTCATCATCTACAATGAAATGCCGTTATAATTCATCTCACTATAACCCATTCTTGCAAACTGCCATACCCAACCCAAAAATATCCTTTGGGGTAAAAAATATCCAATGATTAAATGCTGATTTAAAATAATTGCTTTGCAATTCACTTTGGACAGCCATTTCTGCGGTATGGATAATTTTCAAAAACATTTGATTTGTCTATGCAATAAGAATATAATTTTAAATGTTCTCTGGTAGATATTAAACTAAGAACATAAGAATGCTGATTGATCATCCAAGTCCTCTCTTCTACAGTAGCCACTTAAAATTTTCCAGAAAGACTAATAACAGGGACTTAAAATCCCCTAGTAAAAATTGGCTTAGGACATTTGCTTCCTGGGACACACCAAAATGACAATAGAAACAAAAGGTGACTATAGCAATAACATTTTCTGTACCTGAAAGAAACACAACATTCTGCCTCTCAGTTTTTTCAGCTATGTTCTGCCTTGCATCATCTTTTTGCTAGATGATCAGCAATTATAAACTGAAATGGATGCCACTCAAATCTAGCAATATGCTGATTTTTAATTTATCACTAAACTTTGAACTTAGCTTTTGATATCCACTGACTTTGGTCTTCATTCTTCCATGGAGAAAAAAATTGTTCAGATGAAATTATTTGTCCCATTGTACCTTCAGTGTTCATCAGACAAAATACAAATAATTGTTTCAGGTTTCTGAAAACCCTTATCCACATCCAATCAGACTTCCAAATATAAAACGTTATCTGTGACTAATTGTGACTAAAATTATTTTTCATAAGTGATAATCTGATATAAATATTAAGGTCTCAATCTTTACAAATTTACTCAAATCTAAGTCTAATCAAAAGTCCTTTTGACAATTTAGGGCAAGTTACATGATATTTAGACAGCCAGAACTAGATATTTCATTTGGGGAGTGGATTAATGCTATAATGTTGGCTAGAAAAAAGATGTGGGCCTGAATTGTTTACCTTATCTCTATGATCAAAATTTAGCTATTATGTACTCTGTATAAGTGCATGTTCACATGTATATATCTAATATTAGCTGCACTAGAATTATTTAATATTAAAAAGTTATTCTGAGATAATTTTTTGTTTTGTTAAATAAGTTTTTAATTTGCCTAGATCTTGCATTTTTGTGCTCAATATCAATTGTTACTCAACCTTTTTTTAATTCAAATATTTTTGCATATTTAAAAAATGCTATCCAAATATTAGAAGTATATGACAGCTATCAAAACTGTAAACTCTACAGTATGTATAATGTATATAAAAACTATATAGACATTTGTGTATACATTTATTCCAGGTATTTTTGCATTACAAATATATATATATATTGCAAAAATAGTTGGAATAATTAGTCAGACAAAACAAAATAATCTATTATATCAACCAAGTAAAGACTTTCTCATCAAGACTCATTTTAATCTGATAATGAAAAGTCAAGAAATATTAACTCAATTTAAGAATAATCTGGTATACAGTACTGTACCTAGACTGACTGCCCAACAGATCAAACTGATGGCTTTGCCTTTACTATCCTTACAAATAAAGGAACATGTCTTTATTTTTATTTGTTCCTTTGTTTTTTTCTTTAAAAAAAAAACTTTTACATTTTAAACTAACACAATGTGAAAAAATAAAATAAAAAAGTATGCTCCTAAGACTATTGGAAAATTGAAGGAAAAACAGATATGCATGTGTTTGGTATGAGGAGTGTCAAATTAATTTTTACCAATTGTGTGTGAAATCGTTGCCAAAGTCTATTTTGGAATATACAGAGATAACTTACTTAGTTATAGGCACCCTGCTGACTTAGGAAAATAAGCTTTACTACCCAGTCAGCCATTTAATGTGGATGTTAAATCATTTGTGATTACTAATGTCTAAGTACTTTGTCATTGCCAAGCTCTCATTTTCCATCAGAGCAATTCTAATTGATTTAAATGGTCTGTTTCGCCTTGGTGCACGCATGATCACGTCGTAAGTGGTCTTTAGGACTATTTTAATTGCCAAGGATGTTGTTCTTTAAGAAAATCTTGGTGCCCAGAGCAGAACAAATTATTATTGCCATCTACAAATACACAAACATTGTTTTTTCTCCTCCCGCTCTGCATGTTTTGTTACACCAACCTCTCTCTCTTGTGTTCTGGAGAGGGCTTGGATCTTAATTTATGCAAAATTAATTGATATATCTTTTATAATTGATGTGCTGTAAAATTAATGAGTAATTTATGTAATTAGTCAATTAAGGATAATTCCAGCATATGTTCAATATGCCCAGAAGGTGTACTTTACAAGTAGTTATTTGTCCAGGAGTTTGAAGCTGAGAAAACTACCTAATTAATTTTTTATGCATATCAGCTTAGTATCTGTTTAACAGCTCCCTTTGTGATAGCAGATTTAATATTTATCTTTCTAACATGTCTGAAAGGATGGAGAATGGATTAGCCTCCTGGTGCCTGGAAGGAAGGCCTTCCACTCCAATTGCTCCTGCCTTTAATTGTAAGTGATCTTGGCTTTCGTGGGTCACTCAATCCCACCTTCATTGCCTTCTGCACATGCTCCAGGGGGTAGGGGGGGAGGAGAGAGAGAGAGAGAGAGAGAGAGAGAGAGAGAGAGAGAGAGAGAGAGAGAGAGAGAGAGAGAGAGAGAGTGAGTGTAATATGCAGCATTACAAAAATGTTGTGCACCATGTAAAGCCTGCTCTGCCCTGCTTGTGTGGGTGCTTGACGGTGGGTGGTTAAACATTTTAAATTCTCTCTTCTTTTCCTGACAATGACTCTTGAAATGTACCAGAGGACTTAAGGGGCTATTGAGAAACAGTGAGAGAGATCTGTTGGCTAATTAATTGACGCTGTTTTGAATATTCATACCTAATATAACCACCATGCTCTTAATTACATTGTTGGACTTATCTCTAAGGAGGCTAAATCACCAAAGACTTAATTAATGTAATGTATTCCAGAGCTGGCTGGCTCAAAAGGAAGACAGTTGCTGTCAAGAGTTGCACCGTGACACCTGGCTGCTGCTGAACAATCTTTTGTTGTTACTCTTTCCAAGAGAAAGGGAAAACTTTGTTCCTTATAGTTGCGCGCGGGGGGGGGGGGGAATTGAGCTTCCCTTTGACTTAAAGCAATCCCCCCCCCAAAAAAGCGTTCCATTTCTGACATCTTTTCCAAATGGAAGAAGCAAAGTCTGTTTTACCACCTAGATGCCCCCTTTCCCTTATCTACAAATATAGTTTTTTTTAAAATCACTCTTGGATAAAATATATGAACTGTAATCATGTTATAAAATTATTTATCAGATTTATATAACCACCCATCTCAGAGACCATGACTCTGGGCAGCATACAATACAAATGATAAAATAGGAATATTAAAAATGATCAACAATTAAAAGCAGTAATGTATTATTAAAAAGGCAAAAACAGAGCATCAGATCTTGCAGATAAGGGAGCCATATCACTGACTCTCATTAAAATGTTGGATTTTGAAACTTTTACTGGGAAATAAAGAGAACGGAGGCAGACATCTGGACCGGATCTTGCAGCAATCTCTCCAAGGAGAGAGACAAGGAAATCCATCTTTAGCTTGGCTTTAGGCTCTGCCACCCCCTGCTGCCAGACAGGATCCCAAGATACTTGAAGCCCGTCACAATTAAGCCTTAGAAAGTTCTTGCAAACTGGATAATAAGCTGGACTAAGGCATGAGTTTGGCTTCTAAAAACCACATTTAAGGTTGGGTTTTGTGTCCCAATCTTAATTAATTTTTCAGAATGTTGAAACATTCAAAAGATCAATCACTTGCACAGTTTTCTCTATTGTTCCCACAACATTTACCAGACAATGTGATGCAATGATTTAGGTCCTAATTAGGACCAGATAGAGTTGGGTTCAGGCCCATCCTTAGGAATGGACATCTCCTGTAGGACTTTAGGCCACTCTTTCTAGTCAATATTATTTCTCCAGGGATAAAGACAAGATGAAAGCAGCCTTAAACTCTTGAAGGGTAGATGGGTGGAACCAAAATCTAACAAGAAAAATACATATCTTCTCTTCTGAGGGTGGATAGAAAATTAGGCAAGAGAACCAGAGAAGCTGCCCTGAGAATAAATGCTGAAGCTATGGTGATTTTGCAAAGGTCAAATATGAAGGGAATAGGTATCTCTGCTTTTTTGAAATGGGGTTAGAATTAAATATGTGGGTAAATGACCATTGCTAGGAGGTGATTTGGGTACAAAGAGATTAACCCTATTGATCCCCAATTTTATTGGATGATAAACCATATAATTGAAAATGAAGATATACAGTATGCCTTTTAGGACCAACTGTTTAAAAAGCAGCCAAGAAATACAACAGAGACTATTACCGGTAGCACCTACCGGTAGCAGAGCAGCAATAAAGCCTTTGGAAAACAGATTCACATGCAAAGATATGTATATACCTACAAAGATCACAATTGTGCAGGCACAGGATTTCCCTATGAAACTCTGTGGAAGCAAAAGTTGGACTTTGAATAAGTAGGATTGAAAGAAGATTGACAGTTTTTAACTTTGATGCTGGAAAAGATTCCAGAGAATATCATGGATTGCCAAAAGACTGGATCATTGGACAAATCACTCCGAGGCACAAACACATACAAAATATTGTACATTGGACACATTATGTAAAGACTAAACCTCTTCGAAGTATGGGGGATATCATCCCGGAGAAAATCTAGGTGGTCGCCAAGAGTCGACACATAATTGATGGCACATAATCATTAATCAAACCACTGTCTCCCCTACTTGTCAAATGTTGTAAATACTTTTTCCTGAGATCACGTGTCAATGACCCCAGTGCCTGGGGAGACATTTGGGATTTCCAGAGAGAAAAACTGGAGGATCTCTCCTTCGCAAAGGAAGGGTCCTCCTGCCGCGCCTGGGCGCCCGATCCCGCCGAGCTGAGCCCCCGTTGTCCCCTGGGAATCCCTCCGCGTCTCGGAAGGCCAGAGGGGAGCCGAGCGCTGACAGTTGGGCTGGCGGCTGAGATGCGCCATCCGACTCGGCTGCAGCCACAGCGGCACCACCAGAAATCTGGTGCCTGCTTGGCAACCTGCGGCGGCAGCGCCCAGAGGAGCGGGGGGGAGGGAGCACTTGTCTTTGGCAGCCCCGCGGCTCCAGGCGCGAACAATTCCCTTCCCGGCTCTGCCAGGGACAGGGGGGCTCTTCGGGGGGGGGCATCGGGCTTGAGAATGGCCTCTTTTGGTCAGTGTTGGGGAGATGGGTCCGCGCACAGGCCCGGCCGGGAAGGATCGGGTCCGCTGCCAATTGCGGGAATCCCGGGGCACAGCTTGGCTGCCAGCCTCCCTGGCAGCAGCCAGTGTTTGGAGAGCCGATAATTTGTACTGTACACCCACACGGCCAACTCCTGAAACCCGAAACGGCCGCTGCCTGATGCCAACCCGATTAGCGGAGCTGCTTTGCCCTCAGGAATTGCCTCGCCGGTTTCCAGCGGCAGGTCAGGCAGCGGGCAGGGGAGGCGAGGGGGACCCCGGGCATTGGGAACTGAGACGAACCTCTGCCCGCCAGGTTGGCGAATGGTGGGGGAGTATAGCAGAAAAAGACGAAATTATGCGGAAATGTATTTTACTGTACTGATGCCAGGGTTGTTGTTTTTGTTTTTGTTGTTGTTGTTGTTATGGCCCAAACCTTTTTTGTCCCACACATTGAACATTGCCTGGACTGGGGGCGGGGGGGAAATCCTCTACATACATCTATAGTTTTATCAATGCTCACGGAACGTTCTGGCTGAAAAGAGACACGAGCCATTTAAAAACTGAATTAATGCTTTTGTCCAGTGTTTTTGCTCCCCATAACAGCGCAGCAAGTTGTTCACTCATGGTTTGTTTTGTGGGTGGGTGTTTTCATTTGCTTAAAAATGAGTTCTGTTCTGTGAGGTCCTCTCTGCTGTCTGTTAATTTGGGTTCCTTTTGCTTGCAAACTTTAGAACCATCCTTTCACGACCGATTCAGCAGGGCGATTCCAAGACGCTCGAAAAACGGGCAATGGTGCGAATCGCTCAGGGTTGAGACAGCGACACAATTACGCAGAAATTTCAAGCCTTTCTTTCCCAGTCAAGGTATTTTCACATTCTTCTCCGGATCCGGTAACTGTTTTCCGACCACCAAAAATTCCTCGCTGGGAAGTCTCAGCTCCGGGCTGCAGAAAGGCACCTGCACATGCCACTGCCCCTTTGCGCTGCTGCTTATGCTGCGACGGGCGAAGCGGCTCTTGGAAGCAGCGCTGAAAGAAACCTCTCCCTGCCTTTTGGCTCTGACCGTTCCTCGGTGCTGATTCTAGATACTATCCAAAACTGCGTTCTCCACCCGGAAGAAACATACCGGTACTTTCGTCCCAGAAATGCTGAAAAGCAGCCTCATTTCAGTGTAGCGCCTTCCAATTTCTGCTTAGGTTGGGGTAGGGGAAATGGCGCTCCTTAGCCCACAAGCCTAAAAAACGTAAGATATCCTTTCAGAGACGATAGGGTGAAATTCCAAGGTTTCTCTGCATCAACTTCAGGTAGTCTTAGATCACATTTTTACCAATCAGCCCTAAATGCTGTTATTTTAAAGCACTTCCCGCCTCCCTACGCAGATAAATTCTAGCTTTAATTGCTCTGGACTGCACTCAGTAGGGGAAAGGCTGCTTTACAATGAGATCCAATTGATTTCAACAGATCTTACCCGAAGGCTAAGCCTTTCCCTACTGGTCCGATATACTAACCTAGAGGCACTTCAGGTTCGTTGTACTCTATGACCATAAAAGCAAGTATAAACTATCAGCCATCGTGGAGATGTCAACTTTCGTTTTCCTACCTTTGTATTCTCTAGTACTAGAAAGTGACTTCCGAATTGCTGCCTTCCTCTTTTCAGTTCAGGAAAGGTGCAAGATTGTGTTCCTTGTTTGAGACAAATTGAACACTTGGCTCTTAGTTGAAAGGTAGTAGGATGTGAACTGGACTGTGCCACTCACCACAAAACAACAACAACGTGGAAATGGATTTGAGCCAAGGCCAAGGGTACCTGAGGCTAAAGCAGCCTTAGAACATAGAACAATAGAGTTGGAAGGGACCTCGGAGATCTTCTAGTCCAACCCTTGCTCCAGCAAGAGACCCTCTATCATTTCAGACAAATGGTTGTTCAGTCTCTTTTTGAAAGCCTCCGGTGATGGAGCACCCACAATTTCTGAAGGCAAGCTATTCCATTGGTTGATTGCTCTCACCGTTAGGGGATTTCTCCTTAGTTCTAGGTTGCTTCTCTCCTTGGTTAGTTTCCAACCATTGTTTCTTGCTTTGCCTTTTGGTGCTTTGGAAAATAGTTTGACCCCTGGTCTTTGTAGAACAGCGCTATCATGTCACCCCTAGTCCTTCTTTTCATTAGATTAGATTAGACCTACCCAATTCCTATAGCCGTCCTTCGTCTGTTTTAGCATCCAGACCCCTAATCATATTTGTTGCTCTTCTCTGCACTCTTTCCAGAGTCCCAACATCTGGAACACCTTCCTATCTCTAGCGGACAGTGCAAGGCACAGCTTTCAAAGTTTGGAAGATCTCAACGGAGCCAGCCACCATCGCCGTGCCCTGAGAGGCGTGGTCTTTTCTCCCACATTCTCCTGTCGGCAATAACGAGGACAGGCGCGAGCGTCTTCGGAGAGGAGGGCGAGCAAGGCTTTAGGCGGGGGAGCGAGCTAGGGGCGGAACTGAATCCGATTCCCAGGCCGGGAGCCAAAGCGAGCCGCCCGTCCTTCAAGTGCCTGCGAGGAACGGAGAGAGACCTGCGTGGAAGGCTCCCTCCGGCTTCGCCTCGCCTCGCCTCGCTTCGCCGCGGGCCTCCCTGGCCCCCACCTCGTCCGCCGAAGGAGCGGGAGAAGAAGGCGACCATTCGCAGCTCCGTCTCTTTCCCGAGCCCAGTCATGTGACGCGAGGGAAGCGGAGCGAGGCGGGGGGGGGGGCTCTCGGACTCGGAGCCAGCACCGGCACAAAACCGAGCTGGGAAGCTCCGTCACGCCACAAGCCCAGCCGCCTCGCCAAAGCCAACCCGCCGGCCGCTCCCGCGCCTTTCAGCCCAAGGGCACCGGCCACCGCCTGCTCTGGCTTCCGCGGCATCCGCCGAGTTCGTCCGTCTCTTTTTCAAAGGAACCGGTCGGGTCGTTGCTGCCTTTCCAAGTCGGCGAGAGAGAAGACGCGGGACCTCTTTCTTGCCATCCCCGGGAATCTCAAAGCAGAGCCCGAAGTCTCCGCCTCACAGCCAGGCGCCTGAGGTCGTCGCTTTCGGCCGGCGCGAAAACAGCCCAGAAACTCCTCGCGGAAAGAAGGGACCGGTGTGAGGGAAGGAAAACTGGCGAAGGGCTGAAGGCGAGCCCGGCGGTCATTGAGGTTCGTGGGGAACTTGTGCTCGGTCAGAGTCTAGGCGAAGATGGAGGGAACGGAACGGCTGGACTCTGGCGCTTCTGGGCTGAAGCGCTTGGCGAAGGCTTGACTCCGAGGCGGGGCAAAGGGAGTTAAGGAAAGGCTTTTTCTTACCTTTGGCGGGAGGCGCCTTCGGAATTAAGCGGCTCAGTTTCGAGCTCAGGGGAAGAGGAGCGCCGGCCGCCGGGCTTGGCGGGAAAAACGACGTGAGGAGAAAGCAGGCAGCGAAGGCGCCACCAGTGTTGCGCACGCGGACTGGGCAGGAGGAGAAGTTGCAAAGTGTCCGCGACTCCCTTGGAAATGCCGGCTGAATGTGCCGAAGAGCCAGCGGTTCTCCTTGAGAAACGGCGACAGATCCTCCTGCTCCTCTCCTGACGTGGTGAAGGGCCCTTTCTGGTCCTAGAGCGCGGTCCTTCTGGGCGGAACAGCCGGAGGAGGGTAGGAATGTGCCATGCCTCGGCCGGGCAAGAGCTCGTACAGTGATCAGAAGCCTCCTTATTCTTACATCTCGCTGACGGCCATGGCCATCCAGCACTCGAGTGAGAAGATGCTCCCCCTGAGCGACATCTACAAGTTCATCATGGAGCGCTTCCCTTACTACCGCGAGCACACCCAGCGCTGGCAAAACTCGCTCCGCCACAACCTCTCCTTCAACGACTGCTTCATTAAGATCCCGAGGCGGCCCGACCAGCCCGGCAAAGGCAGCTTCTGGGCGCTGCACCCGGACTGCGGGGACATGTTCGAGAACGGCAGCTTCCTCAGGCGCAGAAAGCGCTTCAAGGTGCCGCGGCCGGAGCCCCACATGCCAGCAGCGGCAGGCAAAGCAGGAGGGGTGCTGCACCCCCACCTGAGCCACTATTTCCACCCTCATCACCCGCCGCCGCCGCCGCCGCCTCCCCTGCAGCCTCCAGCGGCAACCAAAGGACATCCAGACTCGGTGGCGGGGGCGGCGGCAGCGGCAGCGGCCGTAGGAAGGCTGCCTCAGTTCCAGCCTTACAGCCCGGCTCCTGGCTTCAAGCATCCCTTCGCCATAGAGAACCTCATTGGCCGAGACTACAAAGGAGTGATCCAGGGCGGTGGGTTGCCACTGGCTTCCGTAATGCACCACCTGGGCTACCCAATGGCCAGTCAACAGATCAGCACCATGGTCAGCTCGGTGTGGCCCCACGTGGGCATGATTGAGCCTGCGGGTGGCATTCCCCTTTCGCCAGGAGAATACGGACCTTTCGGGATGCCGGTCAAGACCATCTGCCACCCATCGACACAGACACTGCCTGCAATCCCTGTGCCAATCAAGCCCACCCCTTCCATTGCGCCATCCACTGCCATCTCTGCCCTGACTGTCAACCATGTCACACAGCAGCTCTGTCAGACAACATCTCCCAGTGCCTCCTCTTCCCTTCTTGAACAGATTACGCCAAATTCCTCCAATGGCAAAATCTCCATACATTCTGCCTTGGTACATTCATAGAATAGAAGATGGAGAAATATGACCCATGACACAGTTCTATCCTCTAGGATATAAGCACAGGGCAAAGATTGGTCTGGGCCTGCTGAGTGTCTTTGGAAAGAACATTTTGTATTATTATAATTACAATTTCATGTTTTTTGTCTGTTGTAAAATCAAAGTGTTCAGAGCCAGGTTCAGGTAAGAATTTCTGTGTTCAATGTTAGCCATCATAAACTCAGAAATAGTCCTGTTAATTTTGTTAAATACTTAAAGCTGTATTCAGTTAACACATGAATTGCTATGTAATGACACAAGCACGCATGCACGCATACACACACAGACACCATACTCAAGCCTCAAGCTCCAGTCCCAAAAGAAACTTCATACACAATTGTGGTAAAGTTTGCCTCCCCAAATTTCTTGAAAATAAGTTACCCTTAACCATTGTTGCACTAGAAAAGAATCAAGATTACATGAATGCCTATTGGAATTCCACCAGTACTGGGTCAGCCTAGTGATTTCAATGAGACTTATTTTCATGTTAGCATGTACAAGAATGAAGTGTAGTTGGAGTGAATTTGTAAATATATATACATATACATATCTCAAATGAAGTATTTTAGCACTGTAGGTTATGAGCTATAAGAATCAAAGAAAATGTTGCCATTGATTGGGGTTTGCCACTTGTTCTGTAAAATAAAGATCTCCCCCCCACATGCTCTTGCAAGTTTAAGGTATGCAAGCTTTTAAATCACACAGAATTCTTCACTAACTTATTCAAACCTTCTTATTTCAAACTATTAAGTTTAGATCAAAAGTGACAGTGTCAAACAGGGATGAAGTAAAGTAGATAGCTTTTAAAAGCAGCAACAGAATGTCATGATTTCAGGAGACTGATATTAAGATTAAAGGTTTACATAAAATTTATTCTTGTTATATTTTTGTTACTGTAATTTTGATAATTTTGAATATTAGAGCAACATGAATTTCCCAGGGCCTAAAGAGTATTAAAAATGACAATTGTGCTATGGATTGGGAATATTACAACTAAGATTTATATGACAATTTAGAGTCTCTCTCAGTTATACATTAACTCTCAGTTTCTTTGCAATTTGATTTTTCTTCATTTTGTGAATGAAGAAGAAACAATTAAAACACAGAAATAAGTGGAGTTTACAAAAGAATTTGGGGTTTAAATTTGCTTTGTATTCCATGTCAGATTGAAAACATTGCCACCAGATGGTACAGTAAAGAGTGCAGTAGAGCATAAGTTTAAGTTTCTGAAGCTAAGGTGTAAACCTGTTGCCCTTTTGACCCTTACTTGGAAATAAGTTTCAGCCTATCAACACATCAATGTTATATTGCTGTATACATGTGTAAAACTTGTATTTTTGTTTTTTTTAAGGAAAAAAATTCTTCTTGTGAATAATGCTTATCACAACATTTTTATTATCTTCAAAAGTACTAGTCTGCTTTATGTGTGTGTGCTTTGATCTCTCCTTTTCCCACTTACCGGTACTTACCTACCAGATAAGCACTTTACACAAAGAAGTTTTGACGAAATAAGAGTATGTTCTATTTCCAGGAGTCAGCTTTTGAACTTTGCTTTTGGTTGGAATTTGAGTCTCAGCTGGTTTGTGAATTGCTGTAGTTGGAGCGTTATTGTACATGGTTATTTTCATTAAAAGTGATCTCTTGGCTTCCTGCTCTAACTCTAATTCTTATGATTTATTAACCTGTGTATTCTGGGATGCAACTGTGTGCATTGATAATCTTCACTATGCCACATGAAAGTGTTTTTGGAGACCAAAGATGTTCTCTTGAATTGAGGAACAATTAATACATATGTTAACCCTTTGGCTAAATGTCAGAGGTTAATTTGTGTTGGTTAGAACAAAATCCTTTGAAATCCTACTTAAAAATGCATTGGTTTGTGCAAATGTATAGTTCTGAGAGAAAATCTCCACCATCCTCTGTAGTTTTTCTGTGAACTCATTATATGCGTCTACAAGGAAATCCCATTGAAGTCATAATATGCTTCGTGCTGAAGTGTCAGCACCAGAATTCCTCAATTTTCTTAAGATTAAATTGCATCAACTTTTGTATTTTTGTTTATGCAAGAAGGGGCAGATCAAGAGAGGCTCCACTAAAAGGATAGTGAGCCCTTAAAGGATGTGCTCATAGTTAGTTTCTTAGGCTTTACAGAATAAATAGCGTGTTTTCTATATTGTAGGAACATTCCCAGCAGACTGAAGTATCGTTCTGGAACTTTTGCTTTTCAGTCTAGCTAGCCATTTATATCCATAAAACATCAATAAATCTCTAACTGAAAACTTAAGTTGTAACTCACAAGCTATTATTCTGCATGTATTCTACCCAGATAGGAGGTGATCATCTCATTTGATGCTGGGTAATATATATCTTTTGCCTCATTTATTCTTCAGTCACTAATCTACAGCAATAATCATGATGAACCTTGTATGGAAATAAATTGTGCTGTGGCAGACATTTTTATACCCAAATTACAACCTGGTTTTTTTTTTAAAAAGTAACTTAAAATCTGAGTTATATTTCTCATGCAATTGTATTCAAGGATCAGACCAATACAATGAAGTTTGGTAGTAAAATGATGTATTAGTCTCTATACCCACCAGAACTTCTTGAAAACTAGAATTATACCACTACATCCAATTTTAAAATCAGTGTAATTTGGAGCTAAAATTAACATTTCAGCACAATTTCATTTATTAAGTTTAGGACATTTTGAGAAGCTTAGAATGTTTCCTTGGTTTTTAAATGTCTTTCATACTTTCTTTTTCAGGAAGTTTCTCTCCACAGAAAATTTGAGCACACATAATGCAAGGTTGATTCTTACCAAATTACTTGGAACAAATAATAAAGAAATCAATACCCTTAGAAGTTTGTTTTCTGGAATTAAAGAAGAGTTTTAATGACATAATTGTATCACATATTTTTACATAATAAGATATATGTGAAAATTCATATTAAAATCTTAGTGATAAATCAATATACCTGTCAAAATATTGGAAGACACACACACACACACACTCACACACTCACACACACCCATATAAAATATGGGTGAAATAGCAGTTACATAAGCGCAATGAATCATTTGGGGAGGGAGATAAACTCAGGAATTCCTGCAACAGGCTCTGATATCAGGCAGGCTTCAGTTCTTATTCCAGATGAACCGGAGTAACTTTAATCTCACATGTACAAATGTTCCTTAGTTTTGTTAGGAGAGAGCTGGAGACCCGTATTTTTCCTATAATTTTAATGAAACGGAGTTTTATTCCCATTACTAGAGAGAACATCGTTTCTCCTTGATTGCACTCAAAAAAAACCCCCAACACCTTACAAATAGGTAGGGCAGTCACACTGCCCACCCTTGTTAAAGAATTACGAAATGAGCCACCACTTTTCCTACTCTGGAAAAAAAAATGCGAAACATGGGATGACTCTTGGTTCAATAAATAAATGCCTTGGAGCCGTTTCATATAATACGGAAGGAGAGGCAAGCGGTAAGATAGTCGTGAAACGGATTTGTTGATTAGGAAAAAAAAAAAAGAACGATTGAGGGGAGACAGCTTGGGAACGGAGTCGTAGAAAAAGTGGGTCGGAAGAGTGAGCTCACCCTTCTTCACTGATCTCCCCGGGTGAAAGGCGCCGGGATTGCGCTGGAGGAGGAACCTGACTGGTGGGGGGGGGGGGGACACAACAGGGAGCTCACCTTTCCTTTAGCCCAGCTTGAAGTCTTCCAGCAGCCCTACCCAAAAGAGACAGTCCTGGCGTTGAACTTTGGGTCGGGACACCTTAAAAACGGAAGAGTAAATTGGATCAAAGTAGCCTGATTGACTCCGAAAAGGCGTTCGTGAGAACGCCTGTAAATCCCCGGTGTAACGAGTGGGCTGAATTTCAGCTGTGCAGGGACTGTCTACTCTTGAAGTGGAATCCTCTTTCTACTAACATGCCAAAGATATACGCGGTTTCTGGTTTTGAGATCTGCTGTTGTAAACTGGTGTTTTAACAATTTCAGTATATTGTAAATTAGGATTATCAATGAAAACCAAAGTAAGAGTATGGGAAGGGAGTCACCGCATTTACTGTCATACTGGGGAAGTGATTTAATGACTTAATCTTTAGTTTAAAAAGTCTATTAGTTAAAACAAGAGACGAAAAATTACCAAACGAACCTGATTTGTGTATTTATTACAAAGGATTCAGCGTTTATCTGGGTAAGGATTTTATTTTACAGAACAAACAAAATATTCGCTGAACAATTATATTGATGATGCAGGACATTAAAATCTATTATAAACACAAATTACTTTGGGGTTTTTTTTGGGGGGGGGTCTGGTAAGATCTGATAATTACTGCTTACGATACAATCATACTATAAAGTTGAAGTTTTGCTGGTGGGCATTAACCTCCCTCCGTCCTCTAAATTTGCATGAGGATCAATGGCCCCTCAAATAGAGTTTTCTCGGGACTGAGAGCTTGTTGTTGGAGCCCAAATCCCACGTATTTGGCAGGCGCTGCAGATGCTTCTCCTGTGTCCAGTTGACAATCGCTGACCCCAGTGCCTGGGGAGACATTTGGGATTTCCAGAGAGAAAAACTGGAGGATCTCTCCTTCGCAAAGGAAGGGTCCTCCTGCCGCGCCTGGGCGCCCGATCCCGCCGAGCTGAGCCCCCGTTGTCCCCTGGGAATCCCTCCGCGTCTCGGAAGGCCAGAGGGGAGCCGAGCGCTGACAGTTGGGCTGGCGGCTGAGATGCGCCATCCGACTCGGCTGCAGCCACAGCGGCACCACCAGAAATCTGGTGCCTGCTTGGCAACCTGCGGCGGCAGCGCCCAGGGAGCCGCCCAGAAGGGAGCCCTTGTCTTTGGCAGCCCCGCGGCTCCAGGCGCGAACAATTCCCTTCCCGGCTCTGCCAGGGACAGGGGGGCTCTTCGGGGGGGGGCATCGGGCTTGAGAATGGCCTCTTTTGGTCAGTGTTGGGGGGGTGGGTCCGCGCACCCGCCTCCCTGGCAGCAGCCAGTGTTTGGAGAGCCGATAATTTGTACTGTACACCCCCACGGCCAACTCCTGAAACCCGAAACGGCCGCTGCCTGATGCCAACCCGATTAGCGGAGCTGCTTTGCCCTCAGGAATTGCCTCGCCGGTTTCCAGCGGCAGGTCAGGCAGCGGGCAGGGGAGGCGAGGGGGACCCCGGGCATTGGGAACTGAGACGAACCTCTGCCCGCCAGGTTGGCGAATGGGGGCGGGGGGAGAGGTAAAATAAGGGGGGAGGGAGAGAAACACTCATGTACAGGCTGCAAGTGATGTGTACCCGCCTACCAATACCTGCCGAGGTATCTCAGTAGGGAGGCTTAGTGGTGGTTTCACGAGAACAAAATAATAATAATAATTTCAAGTTCCTAAATTACGCGGCTGTATTCTCTGCAGTGTGCTGGGAAGTCTTTTAGCACCAAACGAACATGTACCGCTAGCGCATGCGCGAAAAAAGATGAGAGCGGTAGAGCTCGTTCCACCTTCCAAGCGAAGGACTCAGTTTGTCTTCTAGAGAAAACACTTGTGCTATGCTGCTTTCTACAGAGGGGGAAAACGGGAACTGCCTGGGGGGGGAAATGCCTGGGGGGAAAAAATGCCTGGGGTCAGAATGGATCACTCTTCTCTCTTATTTTCAAGTTTTGGTTTGTACTGAAATACACATTTCACTAAATACTCTTTAATATAAGTGTTTTCAACCTTGGCAACTTTAAGATGTTCATACTTCATTTCTCAGAATTCCCCAGCCATAGAAGTCAGGCTGGGGAATTCTGGGAGTTGAACTCCACGCATCATAAAGTTGCTAAGGTTGAGAAACACAGATTATATAAATTATGTTCACTTTCTTGCCATATCTTCAGAGCAAATCACTTCTTCATGTGCCAGATAGAACAGAAGTTGAAAACACAAGCATGCTTTTGTGGTGTTCCTACCAGCAGCTTAATTGTGGCAACTTCAGTGTGGCTCTACAGCAGGTGTCTTCAACTTGCGGCCCATTGGCCGCAAGCGGCCCTGTACAGCTGGTAACGAGGCCCCACAAAATAATAAAAAGTATTTTAAAAGGAAGTTTATTTTATATGCAGTCAAAACCAGAGGTGGATTCCTTCCGGTTCGGACCAGTTCACCTGAACCGGTAGCAACCCACTGGTGATGTCACGGAGCTGGTTCGGTCAGTGCCGGTCCGTGAACGCTGCCATCTTTTTTTTGTTGTTGTTGTTGTTTTGGTTTGGGGTTTTTTGGGATTTTTTTTTCTTCTGCACATGTGCAGAAGCCGAGTTACCAGCACTGTGCATGCGCCGACATCTTGTTTTTGGCTCTCTTTTTTTTTTATTTTTTTTTTCGCACTGCGCATGTGCACGTGAAGCGTGCGCGGCCATGAGGTGCGGCCACGCGGCACGGGAGGAAGCGAACCGGCGGCGAGGTAAATTAGAACCCACCCCTGGTCAAAACAACGCCTCTTCGCTCAATGAGGCAAGCCAAAAGGTTGCACAACCATGCTCTGTAGCTTAAACGTAAAAGTTAAAGAGATTGAAGGAGAGTATTGTTTGTGAGTATGCACTGGCACTGAGTGTGTTTATTACATCCAGGTTACGTGTTCAGCTAGGAGATCACTTCCCTCATAAATATGTTCTTAGGTTGACTATTTAGTCTCCAACAACTGAGTCCTTTCAGTATGACCCGCAAGACAATATACTGGCTAGCCTTCTCCTTCCTGTTAGCAGTCTCACGACATATACAGTATGTCACAGAAGTGAGTACACCCCCTCACATTTTGTAAATATTTAAGTATATCTTTTCATGTGACAACACTGAAGAAATGACACTTGGCTACAATGTAAAGTAGTGAGTATACAGCTTGTATAACAGTGTAAATGTGCTGTCCCCTCAAAACAACGCAACACACAGCCATTAATGTCTAAACTGCTGGCAACAAAAGTGAGTACACCCCTGATAATGTCCAAATGGGGCCCAAAGTGTCAATATTTTGTGTGGCCACCATTATTTTCCAGCACTGCCTTAACCCTCTTGGGCATAGAGTTCACCAGAGCTTCACAGGTTGCCACTGGAGTCCTCTTCATAATGACATCACGGAGCTGGTGGATGTTGGAGACCTTGTGCACCTCCACCTTCCATTTCCGGATGCCCCACAGATGCTCAATAGGGTTTAGGTCTGGAGACATGCTTGGCCAGTCCATCACCTTTACCCTCAGCTTCTTTAGCAAGGCAGTGGTCGTTTTGGAGGTGTGTTTGGGGTCGTTAATCATGTTGGAATACTGCCCTGCGGCCCAGTCTATGAAGGGAGGGGATC
>QLTV01003456.1:487509-497932 GCA_003457575.1 Thermophis baileyi
CATCGTCTTGGCCACCGTGCTGCAGCTCAGTTTCAGAGTCTTGGCAATCTTCTTATAGCCTAGGCCATCTTTATGTAGAGCAACAATCCTTTTTTTCAGATCCTAAGAGTTCATTGCCATGAGGTGCCATATTGAACTTCCAGTGACCAGTATGAGAGAGTGAGAGTTATAACACCAAATTTAACACACCTGTTCCCCCTTCACACCTGAGACCTTGTACCACTAACGAGTCACATGACACCAGGGAGGGAAAATGGCTACTTGGGCCGCATTTGGACATTATCACTTAGGGGTGTACTCACTTTTGTTGCCACCAGTTTAGACATTAATGTCTGTGTGTTGCGTTATTTTGAGGGGACAGCACATTTACACTGTTATACAAGCTGTATACTCACTACTTTACATTATAGCCAAGTGTCATTTCTTCAGTGTTGTCACTTGAAAAGATATACTTAAATATTTACAAAATGTGAGGGGGTGTACTCACTTCTGTGACATACTGTATTTATTAACACTCTTCATTTTTTAAAAATCATTTTGTGAAAAGTTTCAATTACAATAGCAAAAGATAATGCAAGCTAAAAAAGGGGGGGATAGCACTGTTTAGATGGACAATCACATTTCTTAATGTATCAAAAAGAAAGTTGAGTAAAGAATCTGGCCTCCATGGCCTGCTGTCAAACTGGATACAGGTAGTCCTCGATTTACAACAGTTCATTTAGTGACCATTTGAAGATACAACGGCACTGGAAAAAGTGACTTATGACTATTTTTCAAACTTATGACCATTGCAGCATCCCCATGGTCATGGGATTTACATTCTGATGCTTGACAACTGGTTCATATTTATGACAGTTGCAATGTCTTGGGGTCATGTGATCACCTTTTGTGATCTTCTGGTAAGCAAAGTCAATGGGGAAGCCAGATTCACTTAACAACCGTGTTACTAATTTAACAACTGAAGTGATTGGTTTAACAAATGTGGCAAGAAAAGTCGTAAAATGGGGCAAAACTCACTTAACACATTTCTCACTTAGCAACATATATTTTGGGCTCAATTGTCATAAGTCGAGAACTACCTGTATTGCCAACTGCATTTTGCGAAACTAAAGCTTAGGGGTTTTGTAGACTAAAACTAGGATCCACATTAGAGTTACAGTAGTTTCCAATGTAAAAGTTAATGTGGTTTAGAAGCCAAACTTACGCTATTTAATTTCCAAGGATATTTTAGAACTGGATAGGTCTGTGGATCTATGAGTATTCTTTAAAATATCTTGTTTAAAACACACTCCCTACCCTAATTCTAAATACAGATTCAATTGGTTTACATTGCTACTACCGGTATAGCAAGAGCTTTAAGGTTTTGCTAGATTCCTTCTCCTGAGAATAATATTTGCGAGGAATTGCTTCCCTGGGTACAGTTAATATTTTGTTTAATGGGAAAGAAATGTCACTTACCTTTCTCTCACATGAATGCTTAACTTACGAAACCTCTTCACTGCAATTTATAAAGAAGGATTCGTGCTGTGCTTCTGAGGTTACGATGCTTTTATTAGCTGGGACCTCCTTCTACTCAGAGAGCTTTTTTTTTCATTCCACTGATCCAAATGTCCCCTTCTTCCGAGTTTCCATCTTTCTACTTGTCTTTTTCTTATTTCTCAACTATACAGAAACTTCAACCACTCAAATGTTTCAAGATGCGGGTTTTTTTTTCCTGACAGAAGAGCAGGGGGACTTTCCCATCCTTTTTTCAGGCAATAACTTTGCCTTCGTGGCAGAATTGAGCAATCACGAGATGGGCCGGAATAAACTCAAGCAGATTTAGGATGTGCAATTTACTAAATATATTACTAATCAATTTTATTGCGGGAAATGGGAGGAATGACATGATTATTTTTCTGCCTTGGTTTCAAAACAGTTTAATCAGTCTTCTTCATATTGTAGACCCTTGGGATTTAACTTGGCAAAGAGAGTTGAAGTATTTGTTTATCAAAGACAGGATACATATCCTAGCATTATCCTTGAAATTAATATAGATTCTTCTGTCTCTTCTCGGCAGAAACAGAGATACGCCTTTTCTTTCTATATCAGAAACTCTGAAGCATCTGTATAGAAAATTAGCTTCTGCATGTTTTTTTTTAATTTTGGGGTTGATATGTGAGAAGAGAGTGAGAATGGTGTACAGTTTACTAAACATTCGGTTTTATGTAGAATTGATTTAAAATATGCTATCAATATCTACTCAGAATTAAGCATCATTCACTGGGGCTTATTCACAGAACCTGGTTTACAGATTTTTACAATCGAAGCAAGTGTGGAATAGAGCTAGTTTACACATGCTGCGGTATTGGCACGTAAAAGTCTAATATCTTTATGCAGAGGAAGAAGAGCTGGCATTTGTATCATTCTTCCCTGGCCGGTCACAGAAAGATACTTTTAGGAAAGCTACCAGTTCTAGATTGCAAAAATACACGTGGCCACAACAGACACTTTTGCATCTCTTTGCTGTCATCTAGCAGTTGTTCAGATTATTTTTCCCTCCAAAAATAGGTCTACCTTCATTCTGAGTAGTTTACTATTCTGGTAATTTACTGATTGTAGGTTTTTATTTTGGAGGCAGGGGATCTTTCAAAAGAATGATCCTACTGATTTAATGCATGCATTTCTATTCCTTCTGCTAGAAGACAGCAAGAAGTCCCAGGGTTGATAGTTAAATGGAAAAAATGCTTCTGTGAAAAATGACATATTTCTGTACAATCAGTGGCAGTGCAAGCAATTATGGAGGACCATTAATCTACAATATGCCTTCAGTTGTCATTGCAAAAATTATGTTCTTGTGCCCTTGAAGAATTCCTGTGAAATGCATTTGGTTTCTTCACAATCCATTGAGACTTTGCTTTTTTATTCTCTAACGTTTGGTTTTCCTTTTCTTCTTTCAATTTGGCCATTGGGAGTAGTTGACATCTCTGGCTAGACTACTGTCACTCCATTTATTTACATTTGACCTCCATAATTTTAATAGTGGGTGTAGTACTGTCTGGTTGGTTTGCTATGACAGTTTTTCAGCTTCAGAAGCCTTGATACAAACATATACAGGCTGAATACTTGAAGTTAGATATACCAGAAAAGTTCTAGCCCAGATTTGGATATAAACTTTAGGAGGTGGCAATCCTATAAATCTGCCTCAAAATAACAATGAAATGAATAATAGAATAGAATAGAATAACAGAGTTGGAAGGGACCTTGGAGGTCTTCTAGTCCAACCCCCTGCTTAGGCAGGAAACCCTACACCACTTCAGACAAATGGTTATCCAACATTTTCTTAAAAACTTCCAGTGTTGGAGCACCCACAACTCCTGGAGGCAGGTTGTTCCACTGATTAATTGTTCTAACTGTCAGGAAATTTCTCCTTAGTTCTAAGTTGCTCCTCTCCTTGATTAGTTTCCACCCATTGCTTCTTGTTCTAACCTCAGGAGCTTTGGAGAATAGTTTGACTCCCTCTTCTTTGTGGCAACCCCTGAGATATTGGAACACTGCTATCATGTCTCCCCTAGTCCTTCTTTTAATTAAACTAGACATACCCAGTTCCTGCAACCGTTCTTCATATGTTTTAGCCTCCAGTCCCCTAATCATCTTTGTTGCTCTTCTCTGCACTCTTTCTCTGCACATCCTTTTTACATCATGGCGACCAAAACTGAATGCAGTATTCCAAGTGTGGCCTTGGCTAAATCCCTTGTTGAAGAAGAATTTTTTGCTACTTCCTCACCTTATGCTCATTTACGTATCTATGACGTAAGATTGGTTTTGGATTTTAAAAATGTATTGTTCTCCCAAATCTCTGATAGCTTTTCTATCTCTCTTTTTGAGAACAATCACACATACCCTTCAGGATATTGTTGTTTTGGACATCTAGCATCAAATATACCATTTTGAAATAAGAATAGATGGTAGAATGGAAATCTAATCATTTAACTTTGGATAATTCTTTATTCTGAATATTTAGGTCCGTTCCCTTCTGAGTTTGGAAAGGAATCATTTTAGTCGTGAAAATGAATGACATACTGTGACAGTCAATCCCTTTTGATTTCTGCTTCTCCTAGAATAAAAAGAAAACAAAACAAAACCAGTCTCTATTACTCTCCCAGGGTATAATCTCCTTTCCATTCCCACCCCCCATTATAAATCCCATGAGCTTGGATCCAAATCAAGCATTTAAAACCTCCCCAAAGAGTGATGAACTCCATTACTGAAATTAGATAGTTTATTTAGATCTACAACAAATTACAAAACAAAAGTACACAAAGCCTATCAGCAAAGGAGCTTAGAGGCTCAGCATGAATCAGTTTCACAGGTATAGATAAAAAGAAAACAAAAATCTCAGAGCAAATGTAGGCAGTATATGTACTGGTATATGATATGGCCTTTACATAACACAATTGCAACTATTTCGGTAAATCTAATTTAATTTCATCTAGCAAAACTCTTTGATTCCACCACCCCCGCCGCCAAAAATGCCTATATCTCTCTGACAAACCATTTTCCCAGCCTCTCATTAGCTAAAATTATAACACTTCACATGTTTTCAATCCATCAGGCTTACCTTCCCAGCTATACTTAGGGATGTAGCTCATGAAAGCATCTCAGAAAAAAAAAATGCTCCCTGGTTTTGGGGAGAGTACAAGTGAGGGATGAGACAGGTACTTTCAGACTTGCAAGTTTTGTTAATGTAACCTTACAGTAAATATAGAATTAGTATTTGTTATTGTGCTTCTTATCTGGACTAACACAACAAGAAAGAGCAGGCTTAAACTGAATCCCAATAAGAGGGAGTGATTGTTTGTTCATTGGAGTGCTCTATCTGTTCCAGGGATGTCTCCTGATGGAATGGCACTACCCTGAAGTAGCAGGTCTTCAACCTGTGAATTCTTCTGGACTCATGGTCCTGTGAGACAGCAGGTAGAGATTGTGCCCAGGGCGGGGTACTTTCCTTAAGTTTGCTGCTGTGCCAGTTGTGCCCTACTTATACTCTTGTCACTACTCACTTAGATTACTATATCACATTCTGCATTGGGCTGCCTTTGAATATCACTCGGAAGCTGCAATTGGCTCAGCATGTGGTGGACCACACACAATCAGGCCTTGCATTCATTGCCTACAGCAGGGGTGTCAAACTCGATTTCATTGAGGGTCGCATCAGGGTTGTGTTTAACCTCAGGGGGGCCAGGGTGGATGTCGCCAGGGTGGGCATGGCCAACTTGATGTCACTCGTGTCAGGGGCGCCTGGCCCGAGTGCTCTGCCAGCGAAAACAGGTTCCCAATCTCTGTTTTTGGCTGGGACGGCCTCCTGCAACCCTCTGCCAATGAAAACGGAACTCGAGGTCCGTTTTCACTGGCAGAGGGTTGCAGGAGGCCGTCCCAGCCGAAAACGGAGATTGGGAGCCTGTTTTCGCTGGCAGAGGCACCGCGGATCGGTCCTTTGCTTTTTTCCAAGGCGGCAGCGTGGGCCTGATCTAAGCACCCCATGGGCTGGATCCGGCCTACAGGGAATAGAGTTTAAAATGCTGGTGTTAACTTATAAAGCCCTCTGTAGCTTGGTACTGGAAGACTGCATTTTCCCTTTGAAATTCCCTGTTGAGTTCAATCTATCTATATAGGAGAAACAACTCCTAGCAGTGTACCATTTTAGGGAGGCAAGCTGAGCTGAACTTCAGTGATGCTGCTTTTCTGTGAAAGCACTTTGGAATGGTCTCCCGATGGCATTCGGTTGGCTTCCAGCCAGGAAGTTTCTGAAAAGAGAGCTCTTCAGTAGAGAATCTGGATTTGGATTCCATCTTGATTTGTTTTTTGTTTTGTTTTGTTTGGTTAGTTTTATTTTATTTGCTTTCATTAGTTTGCAAATCTTTGTTTCATACTTAGCATTTATTTGTATGTTGTGTTCTATGTATTTTACATTTTAAACTGCTGACAGTCCTTAAGGTTCTGTGTTTCATAAATATGATTAATAAATAAATATATGAAGAGCCAATCTGGTGTAGTGGGAGACATTTCTAGTCCAGCCTTAGGCATTAAATCAACTGGATGTCTCTGGGCCAGTCCTACTCTCTCAGATCTAGAAAGAAGGCCATGGCAAACCACTTCCAAAAATGTTGCCAAAAAGACCTGCAGGGACTTGTCTAGGCACTTGCCAGGTGTCAAAACTAACTTAAAGACCCAAAACACCGCAATTCTATATGTTTAAGGTGTTCATTTGGGAGAAATAATAGAGGGGGGAGATGAAGGGGTACATATACATCAGCGGTGGGTTGCTACCGGTACGGTATGGTTCTACGAACCAGTAGTGGTGACGGGAGGCTCCGCCCACCCGCCCCAGACGCTTCTGCGATGGGATTTAGAACCCATCACTGATATACATGCAGTGTTCATCTAATTATGAATAAACGACAACTCATTTCTTTTACTCTCAGAAAAGAAAACCTTGTCCACCCTTGACCTTTGAATAATTTTTTATCCCCAGGTTTTGAACATACACATTAAATCAGTGGGAGAGGTTATCCAGAGGTTTTAGTTAAAGCATCAAAATGCTGGATTTACTGAGTTCTGCTTTTTGGCTGAGTTTATGCTTTGCACTAAGTCCCAGTGTAGTTTGTTTAATTTCAATTTATTGTTTTGAGTAAATACAGCTATCACATAGCACAGTGCCTGAATGTGGTCTTTGTTTCTATTACGGTAACTAATTTCAGATGTGAAACGTCTGAACTGGAATTCAGAGCACTTTTGGCATGAATTAGGATGAAACTTAATCCAACCCTAAATGAAGCATGAAGAGTTGATAGTTGAGAAATCTACTGGTCTGAATAGACTAGAGATTTAAAATCTGGTTCAAATGGGTGGTAGACCACTTGAAGAGGTATGGATGAATGTCAAGGTGATGTTAGTGGCTACAATTATAGCAATTCCAGTTTGCATCCACATTCTTCCCTTCCTGGCTGGTAAACTCCATATCAGCTACTGACAGATTTGACTGCATTGTTTGACTGCTGTATTGTTCTAAAGTTTGCAATATTTATAAAATAATTTGCACATCAGCCACATATAGAGAAAATTCACATGATTTGCAAAGCTCAAGTGTGTACCCTAGCCTAGTGAATATAATAATTTGGCTTCAGATTATCTTTATATTTTAATGTTTATTATAAATAATTGGACTAAATCAATTTCCTGATGTACATTTTAAATAATTTTCCACACATCAACCTAGCTAACTATTTATGAATCTTCACTATAATTATTTTTGTTTGCAAATAAGATTTTGCAATTGCTTATTTGGAAAAAAATATACTTATTGATAATAAAATACTGTATTTTGTTTTGAAAAAAAATTGTATTTAAATATCTAATTTAAAATGAAATGTGCAAACATGTTACTGTCTTTGTGAAAATAACATATTGCTTTGTATATCTGTTAATTTTAGATTTAACTGCAGATACAAAGCTATGTTTAAACTTTCTCTAATTTCAGAACAAATGGAATTACAAATAGTCAATTACAGTGATATGCAAAATGTTTGAAATTATTGCAATTGTCCCAATATCATTTTGCTTGATTTGAATTATTAAATTATTATTTTGTACTTATATTAATATTTCATCAGTTTTAGCTACCACCTGGCACTGAAACTGTGTTATATTTGTCCTAAATTCCTTTGTTTATAGCATAAATCAACAAATGACCATTTTCCCCTTTTAGTTCATTAAAAACTTTATGATCTCTCCTGTTAAGAAATGAAAAAGAATTTCTATCAGTTCTAAAGAATATCATAGAAAACAGTGATTCATTATACTGGTCACAACTACGTTATTTGCCTTTGCTCCGGCATCAGGTATAAAATGTTTTATGCTTTTGAGGTCTGAAATTTGTAAATATAAAAGTAGCAAAACAGACCCCTGGAAATTGTGAATGCAGTTCTCCTTGAAGAGTTTGAAGCATCTTCTAACAATGTTATCTGCAAAATGTTAAAGTCTTTAGAAATAAAGAATCTGGTGGGACCACCCAGATCTGTGAATACTATAAAGACCGTCAAGGACTGTTTGTTAAATTAAATTTGGTCCTCTTTAAAGTTTTTCAGAAAGCCCTCAATGAGTGCTTATAAAACATCATCAAGTAACAAAGACCTTCTGCTCTACTCTTCCAAAGTACTTTAATACAATTGCCCTGAACTGAAACTCTACCATGCTGTATTTTAAACAGAATAGAGAGAAAGTCTGCCTCTGATAATGCTTCAAAATAAATTTTCAGGAACAGTAATTTGTCACTTTTAAAATGCATATTTAATAATTCTTGGAAATAAAAGAAATAAAACTCTTCTCTTGCACGAGTGAGCTAACATTATTTTTACTCAATGAAAATTAAATGGAAACACAAGATTTATCACCAGAACCTACGACAATGGCTTTGGCATGCACACACAGACACACACACTGTCTATAAGTTCAACTAACTATAAGATTAAACTTTCTATAAAATCAACCCAAATAGCTATGTAAAGTATTTCAGTAACTAGCATAAATCTTATGCTATTGCAAAGTGAAGCAAAGGTTAATTAGCACATATTTGTATGTTAGCTTTCCCAGCAATAACGTTGTGCATTTCCTCTTTATATCTAAAATCTACCTTTTCATTCAGAAAGTGTACGATTGGATTTTATGGAATGTTCATTGAAGTAATGATGTGAATTTCTTACTAAGATGTTTTCCAAAAGTAAAAAATACATTTAAGGCAACAGTTATCCATGCATCAATATATTGATTATTAAGTCCCAGAGTTGCAGACTGCCTGTGGCTCTCTACAGATACAGTTGTCAAATTCCATGTATAATTTGTCCCATTGGAAGACTGTATCTGTAAGATCCTATCTGTGTCCCATCATCAACATTTGGCTTTCGGTGATACACTGTTAAAGTTTAATCATAAAATGTTTTCTGAACATTTTATGTATAGGTTTTTTATGTATAGTTTTTAATAGTTATAAAGAGTATATTACTAACTATGCAGGGGTGGGTTCTAATTTTTTTTACTACCGGTTCTGTGGGCGTGGCTTATTTTGTGGGTGTGGCTTGATGGTCATGTGATGGTGGGCATGGCTTTGTGGTCATGTGACTGGGTGGGGTGGCTTGGTGATCATGTGACTAGATGGTCATGTGACTGGGTGGGCGTGGCCAACTTGACGTCACTCATGTCAAGGGTTAGGGTTAGGGTGTCTTGCCTCTCCTCGCCTCAAAGGCCTCAACGAGATACAATTTCCCTGTCTATTTACTACTACTGAGCATCCAAAATATACTATTTAATCCTATGTATACATGCCATATGTGTACATACATATTACACACAGGCACACAAAAATATACATTATCTACTATATATACTGTATGTGTATGTACACACACACACACGCACACACACACACACACACACACACACAGAGCGCTTCTAAAACTATACACAGTCGTCTCCAAATTATCTGTAAAGATCTGCACAGCCATTATTTAATAATTCATTCAGTTTTTATTACATGAATCCTGGTAGAGTATTGGCATTTTTTAAAGTGTTTTGCTTAGCAACCAAAATTTTGGGCTCAATTGTGGTCATAAGTCAAGGACTATCTCTGCCTTCCTCTGCATGGCAGCCTTGTCCTAGTAAACTCCTTCTCCTTCTCCTTCTCCAATTTTCCTCTCTGTTAGAGGCACCAAAATAATCCAGACAATGTAAGGTTTCCTGCTGCAGCAGGGGGTTGGACTAGATGACCTCCGAGATGTCTTTCAGCCCTAAATTGCTGTGCTGTTTCAAAGTGTCTTCTGAAGCCACATCTAGTGGCAGGGTTTGTGGTGCTTCCTTCCTCTTCTTTCTCTCTCTTCTCTCCCTTCCTTCCTCTTTCTTTCTTTTTCTTTTTCTTTTTCTTTTTCTTTCTCTTTCTCTTTCTCTTTCTTTCTCTCTTTCTCTGTCTCTTTCTCTCTCTTTCTTTCTCTCTTTCTCTCTTTCTCTTTCTCTGTCTCTTTCGCTTCCTTCCTTCTTTCTTCTTTCTTTCTTTCTTTCTTTCTTTCTTTCTTTCTTTCTTTCTTTCTTTCTTTCTTTCTTTCTTTCTGTCTCTCTCTCCCTTCCTTCCTCTTTCTTTCTCTTTCTTTCTCTCTTTCTCTTTCTTTCTTTCTCTTTCTTTCTGTCTCTTTCTCTTTCTTTCTTTCTTTTTTTCTTGTCTCTCTCGCTCTTTCTTTTTCTCTCTCTCTCTTCCTTTCTCTTTCTTTCTTTCTCTTTCTCTTTCTTTCTCTTTCTTTCTTTGTCTCTTTCTTTCTTTCTTGTCTCTCTCTTTCTTCTCTCTCTCTCTCTCTCTCTCTCTCTCTCTCTCTCTCTCTCTCACACACACACACACACA
>QLTV01003456.1:499622-527823 GCA_003457575.1 Thermophis baileyi
CCTTCCTGTCATTTACTACATATCAATCCCAGCCATTCTCCAACTCTCTCTCTCTCTCTCTCTCTCACACACACACACACACACACAACTGGTCTGGGTGGGACGAAGTATCCAGCGAGCTCCAGAGCAGCAGCAGCGAGAGAAGGAAGAAAGCGGTGCATCCCCCCCCCAAGATCGAACGCGCCAGGCCCAAAAGGCAAGTGAGCCTCGCCATGTCCCCCCGAGGCGGCTCTTCGTCCGAGCACAGCGGGAGGAGAGGGCAGTGGTGGTGGGGAGGGCAAAGCCACCGGCCCAAAGCCGCCAGCCTGGCAAGCTTGCCGGGCTGCCCCTCCCCCCGCCCCTGCCACAGCTGCAATGGCGGCAGCTTTGGGAGACGCTTGCCCAGCAGGGGGGAGGCTAGCGCGAATGCTTACCTGTGTGTAGGCAGGATGAGGCAGTTCTGTGGATGCATGTGGCGAAGGTGAAGCAGGGCGAGCCTCAGAGTGGGAACCGGTTCGGGGGCATGGCCAGCCAGCGGTCACTACCAGTTCGGCGACCCTGGCCAAATTACCGCTACCGGTTCTCCTGAACTGGTGTGAACCGGTAGCAACCCACCACTGTAACTATGTGAGACTCTTAAACTGAAGCTATCAAATGTTAAGACTTGGAGTCAGGTGCTCAGGTTTGATACAACTGCCATTTGGAAGATCTTGCGGAAAGTCAAAACATGAAAGGCTGCGGGTTTGATAATAAATGTGTGACCAGCTGGCCTCTGTTCTTGCAGACATCTTCAATCTTTCATTGCACCAGGCCGTGGTTCCATCATGTTTTAAGACTGCAGTCATTGTACCAGTTCCCCCAAAACCTATAATTACATGCCTTAATGATTATCGTCTAGTTGTACTCACTTCCATTCCACTCTCCATTTTGAGAGATTGGTAAAGGACTATATTGTTTCATGCCTTCCCTCTACATTTGACTCATTACAGTTTGCTTATTGGAAGAACCGGTCTATAGATGATGCACTTTTCTACTGTGCTTCATCTTAGTTTGGCTCACCTGGAGGAGAAAAATACTCATGTGTGAATGTTGTTTTTTTATTTTAGTCCAGCGTTCAACACAATAATTCCTGAGCACTTGGTGAACAAACTGGACCTATTAGGTTTAATACTTCTTTATGTAATTTAATACTTGATTTCCTTATTGATAGGCTGTGCGAGTTGGAAGAAAAGTTTCCAATTCCATCTCCTTGAGTACAGGTTCCCCACAAGGCTGTGTCTTGAGTCCGTTACTGTTCACCTTGATGACCCATGACTGCTATGCGAAGTCTGTTACGAATCATATTGTGAAGTATGTGGATGACACGGCAGTGGTGGGTCTTATCCCGGATGACAATGAAGATTCTTATAGGAAGGAGGTAAAGGCTTTAGTGGACTGGTGCAATAAAAATAACCTGGTTTTGAATGTTAACAAAACAAAGGAGATTATTGTTGATTTTACAAAGAGCCAGCATAGTCATACTCCACTTTGAATCAAGGCTGCAGTTGTGGAGGTGGTCAACAGTATTAAGTATCTGAGGGTGCAGATAACTAACAATTTGATTTGGTTTCTTCATATGTTATCTTTAGTGAAGCATACAAACCAGCATTTGCATTTCCTGTGTCGGATAAGGAGACCATATCTTTCTCCTTCTGTCCTGGCCACTTTTTACAGAGGCATGATTGAGAGCGTTTTAACAAACTGTATCACTGTTTGGTTTGGTGGTAGCAGTGCCTCAGATAGAAAGTCCATACAGAGAGTGGTAAGGACAGCTGAGAAGATTATAGGAAGATCGCTTCCATTATTCAGGATACTGCTTATAAGCTCTATGTGCTTAGAGCTTGAAGCGTTGTTAGAGACCCCACACACCCACTTCAAAGTCTGTTGCTTCCCTCTGGGGGGAGGTTTTTATAATAGGACTACTAGATTCTGTAACAGCTTTGTTCCTTATGCCATCCATCTTATAAATTCGCAGGATTCTTTTCCCCCCCCCCATGTATATGTATACATTTGAACTAGACTGTGATGTTTCTCTGTGTCATACATGTATGTGTATGTGGGTATATGTATAATGGTTATCTTTTGAGAGATGAATGCAATGAAATTTCATTTTAATGTATACTGATTAATGTACATTTAAAGTGACAATAAAGTTCTATTCTATTCTATTCTATTCTATTCTATTCTATTCTATTCTATTCTATTCTATTCTATTCTATTCTATTCTATTCTATTCTATTCTATTCTATTCTATTCTATTCTATTCCATTCCATTCCATTCCATTCCTATTCTATTCTATTCTATTCCATTCTATTCTATTCTATTCTATTCTATTCTATTCTATTCTATTCCATTCCATTCCATTCCATTCCATTCCATTCCATTCCTTTTCTTTTCCTTTCCTATTCTTATTCCTATTCCTTTTCTATTCTATTCTATTCTTTTCTATTTTATTCTATTCTATTTTTTTTTTTTTTATTTTTTTTTATTTTTTTCTTTCACGATAGATATTCTATTCTATTCTTTGCCTATTAATCTCGTTTTGGAAACCAGGCATTGGAGATCTGTAAAATCTGAAAATTTCATTATCAACAAGATTTTTGCTATTGGGGCTATGCAAAGTATTAACTGGTATCTTACAAGATGCTTCATATAAGCAAATCACTTTCTATTAAGCTTTAAAGGAACTTTGTCATTCAAACGCTTGACACACGATGCTGCAAATCAATCCTCAGTTCTCGGCTTGTTCATATTTGTGCAAGATTGTACTTTCACAGAAACCCAGCAGAGTTGGCACGTATACATATACAAGTAACTGTCACCCAGAGGTGACATTGAAGCAGCTACAAAAGCTTTGCACAGCACATGCTTTGCTTACACTGATATCCTTCTGTGAACTCCCTTCTTTCCAATATGATAGAAAAATTAATAACCACCAAACAGGCCATTACCTACCTAATTATGAATATTTCATATTTCCCCCCTTTAAATTCTTATTTTAAAGCCACCTGTTAATTATATTCCATGTGTACAAAAGCCAACCATGAGTATATTAAGGAAAAACTATTTTCTTTTCTCTAATTTTCTTCCTACAATCTTCAGTTGTAGCTTCCTGCTTGCACTTGGAACTTGGTTTTTTATGCTTTAAGGAGAGCTATATTTGGTTGTAAAGGGGAAGCTTAGGGACTTCAAACATGAGCGTTAATCAGGTTTTTATCTTCTTACATAATCCTTCCTTTGAAGACACCAGATTGAAGCTGCTCAGAACAGAACAGAACAGAAAGAAGTTCATTGAATTTGTAATTTAAGGGCCATAGGTTTACTTCTCTTTTGAACCATTTTTGTTGTTTTCTGTTTTGCATCCTAAAGGAAAGTCTTATACCCAGCAGTTAGAAAGATTTTTCGAGACAAAGAATTCAAATTCATGGTAAGTGATACTGTGTATAGTTAACAAACTCATGGCTGGCAGTGTGAGATTATACTTTACAGCTTATGTTATTTTCCTTGACCCGAAGTATGGATATTTGTTTAGTTTAGTGTGACAACTGATCAGACAATATACATGACCGAAAGTTATAAGTATAGTGTGTTTATGGGAGGTCATTCTTTTTCCTCTTTTCTGAATTCTTTTATCTTACAAAACATTAATTGGAAAAACTTATGCCACTGCAACCTTTCCAGTTTGGAAGGTCTTTGAAGAAAAATATATATTTCCACACTTAAAAGTTATCAAAATTCAACAAAGATAGCATAGAATTTTGTGCTAATTTCTTTTAGTTGTGCAACACTGGAATAGTTTGCTATATTGATTAAAATACTAAAATGTTAAAAAACAAACAAATTGTAAGACAGTGTTGTGTAGTAAAGTAAACATTTATATTACCATCGTTAATTCAAGTCTGTTTTTATTCCTACGTGGACTGGTCTCTACAGTTTTCTTGCCAAGAGTTTGAGAAGTGGTTTGCCATTGCCTTCTTTCTAGGGCTGAGAGGGTGTTTGGTCTAAGGCCGTGATGGCGAACCTATGGCATGCGTGCCACAAGTGGAGTAACCTCCAGAGGGGATGGGGAAGGCCCATTTTTTGCTCTCCCCAAGCTCCAGAGCTTTTCTAGGACCTCTGGGGGGGGGGAAGGCCGTTTTCACCCTCCCCAGGCTCCTAGAAAGGCTCTGAAGCCTGGGGAGAGCAAAAAAACGCGACTTCTGGTCCAACCGGAAGTTGGCAAATTTCCATTTTCTGCCTCCGGAGGGCCTCTGGGGGGGTGGGGAAGGCCGTTTTTGCCCTCCCCAGGCTCCTAGAAAGGCTCTGAAGCCTGGTGAGAGTGAAAAATGGGTGTGTCATTGTGTGCCAGGAGCGGGGGGGGGGTCACGTGCGCATGCGCAGGGCGGTGCATGGAATTATGGATGTGGGCATGCACGCAACCCCCCCGCACGACCCCCCTTTTGGCACGGGAACCAAAAAAGATTTGCCATCACTGGTCTAAGGTTACCCATCTGGGTTTATGATTAAAACTTTGTGCGTAACCCAGGACTAGAACTCAGAGTCTCCTGGTTTCTAGCTTAATGCCTTAACCACTACACCAAACTGGATCTTACCAGTATTATAATTAAATGTTATTGAATGTAAAATTAATCAGGCAAAATAATAAACAATGAAGGTAAAATCACTTTTCTTGTATAACAGATGGACATACACACATAAGTACATACATACAGTACATGCATACATACATACATACGTATACATAAATATACACACATCTTAATTTGTTTTGATATTACAGGGAATAGAAATGTTGAAAAAAATATTATTTAATATGATTACCATCTTAAATATTTCAGTATGAGATAGTAATGGTTAAAATGATGTGCCAAATCTTGAAAAAAATCTATCTGAATGTTTATTTTTATTTTTTCAATTTATATTATTTTCAGCCTACTTTCCATTAAAAACAATCTCAAAGCAGGGATTAGCAGTAACATATACTGTAAATGCCCAGGCTAAAACATTTCACCATAGACAATGGTTTACATATTGATCAATAAACTGAGACATCAGTGGTTTCTCTAAGGAAAATCTAGGCCTCTTATTTTGTCACATAAGAATGTTATATGAAGATATCTGCAAAAATACAACCTAGAGTTTTTAATTTTTGAGCTCCCTGAAAGCCATCTATTCAAACAGAAGCTTATTTCTCAGAAGCCTGGTGGGGTAGAATGAAAGAAAAAGAGAAAAAGAGAAAGGGTAGTCCATTACTTACTGTTTCCTTCAGCTATTTCCTCACTGGGGTGCAACTCCTGATAGATAATAAAAGTAAACTGCCTATTCCTGCTTCATTGGATAAGGACCCAGATAACTTAAAATCCTAGTCTCCTACCAGTCCTGGTTTACATTCACTCACGATTTACACTGTTCGCTAGATATTGTTGCACGTCAGGGACAAACCACTGTAGATGCTGTATAAAATGCATGGCTCTGTCTTCTATTTCTGGATTTAATTTTTTAAATTACAAGACTGCTTTGGTCTGTTCTGGATTGGGGTTGCTGAAGAGATGAAGAGCCAAAACTTTTCTTCATCTTCTATTTTGTAAAACAGAACATACAGTACATATCTTAGATATGCAATTTTAATTGTCAGAATTGAAGTGCTTTTTTTAACTTTTCAAAACTGGAATTCCTGTCTATGTATTGTATAGTGGATAAGTCATCAGCTAGAAATGGGAGACCGTAAGCTCTAGTACTGTCTTAGGCTGGGTGACCTTGGGCCATTCATTTTCTCTCAGCCCTGGCAATGGCAATCCACTTCTGAAAAATCTAGCCAAGAAAAGTGCAAGAACTTGTCTAGGCAGTCTTGGAGAATCAGACATGATTGAATGGAGGATAGAGTCTTTATACAGTTAAAACCAAAATTAAGCATTAATCTAATGAAAATGTAACATATTGTACCTCTTGTTTATAACGTTCCTTGATGGCTGTAATATCTTTATTTCCAGAGACATGTTTCTTTTTTCCCTTACTATGTAATGGGAGGTTAATGCATTGCGACTGTGCTTTATGTTTATTAAAAGTTAATATTTCAGCCTGCATTTCTCAAGAGAATCATTGTTGGCTTTTATAACTATTATGGCTGACTATAAAGCAAATATTTGATAATAAACCAGCAACTTTTGAATTACTGTGTCTGAATATAAACTGATATTCTAACATTTTCTCACAAAATTCACATCCAGTGACTCCTATGAACACATAAACAGGCTGAGTTCAGATACTGTGCCAAATCATAATGTGGTTTGATTTTGAGGTAGTATGTTAGCATGGTTTATGGTATGGTTAGCATCAGTGGTGGGTTTCAAATGTTTTTACTACGGGTTCTGTGGGCATGGCTTGGTGGGCGTGGCAGGGGAAGGATACTGCAAAATCTTCATTTCCTCTCGATCAGCTGGGACTCGGGAGGCAGAGAATAGATGGGGGTGGGGCCAGTCAGAGGTGGTATTTACCGGTTCTCCAAACTACTCAAAATTTCCGCTACCGGTTCTCCAGAACTGGTCAGAACCTGCTGAAACCCACCTCTGGTTAGCATGCTGTGTCAAACCAGTTGTGGCTTACTCAGTGAATGTATCAAACAAACAATGGCCTAGGGCAGAGGTTTCCAACGTTTGTGGACTGGTGGACATATTTGAAATTTTGAGAACCTGTGATATTCTCACTAAAGCATTATGGATAGGCTTGCCCATTCATAAAATAGTTTCTAAGAGGGAACTTTTCAAGACAAGCTTGACTCCTAGTGATTGTGACTCTGACTGTGTTGGTTTAGAAATGCTTAATTTGCCTTCTTTTGATTAATTGATTATGTACCATCAAGTCATTTTCAATTCCTAGCGACCAAACAGATAGATTTTCTCCATGATGATCTGTTCCTAACCTGTTCTTTCAAGTCTTTCAATGGTGCACTCATCATCACTGTAACTGAGACCATTCACCCTGATGTTGCTTATCTTCTTCACTTTTCTTTTACTTTTTCCAATATTAGTGCCTTTTTCTAGAAAGCTATAAATTTGCTTACTATGTTTGAAGTACAGTAATTTGAGCCTGGCCATAACTACCTCAGGTGAAAACTCTGAGTTGATTTGTTTGATGATTTTATTGGTTTGTTTTCTAGGCTGACCATCATATTCTCAGGAGTCTTCTCCAACACCAAAGTTCAAAGATGTCAATACTCTTCCCATCCTGTTTCTTTAAATTTCAAACTTCCACTTCCATAGGGTGTCACAGGGAATGAATGCCATGGCTTGCAGAGTTCTGTTCTTTATATGTATATATAGAGGTGTCATGGCATTTGAATATCTTCTCCAAAGACTTCATTGCTGTTTCACCAAGTGCTGTCTGAGAGATATTTCTTGACTGCTTATTTCTTGATTGTAGATGGTTGATCCTAAAAGGCAGACGCTATCCACCACTTTGATATCTTCATTGCCAGTTCTAGGGCTGATTGTTCTACCCATTGTCATTACAGTAGTTTTGTCTCCTTTATATTTAATTTTAGTCCCCATTTTTTTTCACTGTGCTCTTTGACATTTAGTAGATTTTCTGCATTTTCAGCTATCAGGATAGTGTCGTCGGCATAGTGCCGATTATTGCTGTGTCTTCCTCCAGTTTTAAAACCACACTCATCTTCTTCCAATTCAGCTTCTCTTAATATATATGCAACATATAGGTTGAATAAATAAGGGGAGAATATACACCCTTGTCACACTCCTTTGACAACCTGGAGCCAGTCTGTTTTACCATGTTGTGTTTGTATTGCGTCTTCCTCACCTCTACATACTTCTCCTGAGAACAATGAAATGTTTTGGGATTCCTGTTTTTCTGAGCACTTTCCACAGCTTGATGGGATTGATGTAAACAAAAGGTCTTTCTGTAATCAATGACACACATGCTGACTTCTTTTTGGTATTATTCTTTAGCTTTCGAAATTATCCAGCTTACATCAGCAATAATATCTCACGTTCCTTGGCTTTTTCTTTTTCCATATAGGGCCTAATAGGCATTGGATGATCCTAATCCTCCTTGGGGTTTGTTTGTTTTTTAACTTACTAGTCAGCAGTACAGTATAGCTCCAGTATTTCTTGATTTTAACAGGTCTAACTCTGCTTAACTTTTTCAAATCAGTCAAAATCTTCCCTCTGTGATAAAAGACAACCTCCAGATGTCAACTACTGTAGTGATTTAAAATAATTTTATTCTCTTTAGCCCCCACATATGTATCAATTATATTTATATAATATAGCCTACTTTATTGCTTATCTTTGTTGTATGCCGACTAGGGGTTCATGCCCAAACGTAACTTTGGGTTTCAACCATATAGACCAGCTGTATTCTTGAAAGTAAAAGTAATGCTGGAAGTAGGCATTTTGTTTTGCAGCATGCCAGCTTTCCACCTTTTTTTTTTTTGTCTATGTAAAAGAATTAAACTTATTTGCCAGTTATAAGTCATAGTACAGTTACAGATAATGTTTCTACAGCCTCGGGCCTGTTGATATAGACTTTTAAAATTCCTTGGCTGATTCAGGTCCTCTTAGTTGGCTTTAGAGCTGTGGTGGCACAGTGGTTAGAGTGCAGTACTGCAGGCTACTTCTGCTGACTGCCGGCTGCCTACAATTTGGCAGATCGAATCTCACCAGGCTCAAGGTTGACTCAGCCTTCTATCCTTCTGAGGTGGGTAAAATGAGGACCCAGATTGTTGGGGGCAATATGTTGACTCTGTAAACTGCTTAGAGAAGGCTGTAAAAACACTGTGAAGTGGTATATAAGTCTAAATGTTATTGCTATTTAGAGACCTTGGTTGCTGTACTTCCCTGTTTTTTTACTAGGTGTGTAGTTTCTTTCTGTCCTATTTTATAAAAGCATAGGTTTAATTTTTGTTTGTTTATTTAAATCATTTATGCAGTAATCCATTTTAAAAGCCACTCTGAGTGGCTTACAACAATAAAACAGTGTAAAGCAATTTAGAAGAATATATACAACAACAATAAAACTGAAAACAGAAACACCTGCTGCTACAGTCTCACTTCTCTAATGCACCCACATTTTCATCCCATCCTAATCTCACCTGTTCCAATGTCTGGGGAAAGTGCCAGGTCACCATTTTTAATTCTCTTTTGTTTCACTTGACTTGTAAATAATCTTACTAGTAACATGGAGCTTATGGCTCAGATATCCACACTTTTGATGCATTCCTTTCAGGTACTTGGCTAGCATTCGCTATTTCAACACAAACCCTCCCATTGATATTTTAGATATTATTTTGCCCTCTTCAAGTTGTGTGTTATTTATATAGAATTTTTACTGGATTCTGATGCCATATTATCAAGAGGCCCACTTCCTGGTTGAGGTGGGATTTGCTGATCAGCAGACTTTGACCAGAAGAGTTGTCCTCTGACGTGTGTTATATTTATGTGTGTCTTCTAAGTGCTTGTGAGAAGGGGGGGGGAGTAGTTTCATATTTAGTGAATAAGAACATAGCTTAGGTATTTGGTGTTTTATTACTCTTAACCAAGGTGATTTGTATGGTGTTGGTATGTGCATGTATTACTAGGGACACTTGGGAATCAAATAGCAATAGCACTTAGACTTATATACCGCTTTACAGTGCTTTACAGCCCTCTCTAAGCGGTTCACAGAGTCAGCATATTGCCCCCAACAATCTGGGTCCTCATTTTACCCACCTCAGAAGGATGGAAGGCTGAGTCAACCATGAGCCGGTGAGATTCGATCTGCCAAACTGCTGGCAGCCGGTGATCAGCAGAAGTAGCCTGCAATACTGCACTCTAACCACTGCGCCACCGCGGCTCAGTGAATGAATGGACATAGTGATTACACTTGTATTCTGAATGTGAGACTCTGGTCAAGTCTACAATTAAGAGGCAACTGGTAGTTGCTTAACCATTCACATATCAAGGGAGGTGACCATGGGCATACTGTGATCCTGGCACAATGATGAGACTCAGGTTTAGTGCAACATATGCTCCCTGCTCCTCTAAAATAGATTAGAATCCCTGAAGACTGATCCATATATTGTCCTTCATGGTTGCATTGATGGTACAAGAAAAAAGGGTTGGCGTATCTATTTCCTTTGTTATTTTTAATAAAAAGCATGCATTCAAAAATTGACATAGCAATAGCAATAGCACTTAGACTTATATACCGCTTTACAGTGCTTTACAGCCCTCTCTAAGCGGTTCACCGAGTCAGCATATTGCCCCCAACAATCTGGGTCCTCATTTTACCCACCTCGGAAGGATGGAAGGCTGAGTCAACCTTGAGCCGGTGAGATTTGAACCGCCGAACTGCAGCTAGCAGTCAGCTGAAGTAGCCTGCAGTGCTGCACTCTAACCACTGCGCCACCTCGGCTCATTCTTCAATAGAAGAATTTTGGCAGTACCATTTGGAAGTGGCTCAGATCTGAGGATGAGAAGTGTATGTATTGTACAGATTGTCTACCCGAAATTAGAAATAATTGACATCTGATTATTTGACAAAGAATAGACTGTCACAAGAGCTGTCAGTTTCCCCCAAGAGCCAAGACAACAAATTCAATGGGCACAATCAATTGACTTAGAACAACTAGACACCGTCATAAATACGACAAAGGGTGTCTCTCAAAAGGGCAGACCCATTATCTCAATGGTGGAGACTGCTGAAAGAAATAACTTTTAAGTACCTCAGACACTCTTGAACATATGACCCCATATACCTATGGGAAAATGTCATTAAGATGCAGAGTATGACTGCTCTGAAAGTGTATTTTATTTTTACAGTAGTTTTTTTTCTAGTGAGCACAATTGATGTGCCCTTGTAATGAAAAATGTGGAATGGAATAAAGCTAAGTTTTAACTTACAGAACAAAATAATTTATCTTCAAGAAAAGAAATAATCAAATGCCTTAAAAACAATGTTACAACATTTGCTGCATAACCTTATAAATGTTATTAAATCGTGTTATTTTCAAAAGGAATTTACAACAGAAAATTCAGAAAAATGGGTGGGCAACCTTAAAAAAAATTCTTTCTTTGGTTCTAGTAACAGGTGAGGATAAGAGGAAAATAATATTTTGTGACCGGTTTTATTTTTCATCACTGAAATAGTTGGCTGTTCTGCTTCTTAAATCAGGATTATTATTCTACGATTTAAATGATAAAATACATCTTAAGGCAAACATAGCTTTCAATTTGGTGATATGATATATTTATTTTTATTTATTTATTTATTTGTCAAGCGTATATATGATTACGAACAAAGTATAAACAGAGTATAAACATGTTTGTGAATATATAAGTACAAGCATGGTTATGAGTACAAGAAATTTAACGAGTATATGGGTACATTAGGACAGGGACGGTAGGCACGCTGGTGCACTTATGCACGCCCCTTACAGACCTCTTAGGAATGGGGTGAGGTTGACGGTGGACAGTCTAGATTGTTAAATAAAACTGTTTTAGAAAAAAATGCTCTGGTTTGCAAAATTAGGGGTAAAAACAAAAATTATGAAAAAATGTATTTCCCAATAACCTAGGTAGTTGTATTCCAGAAGATATCTAAGCAGCCAAATCAAAGGTTTTATGTGATCTCTACAATTGTTGCTGGATGTTCTAAACTTTTCATCTTATTTCCCTTAATATTTATTGCTTTTGCAATTTTTATCAAATTGTAACTGTGTTTAACGTATAAGCTATCCTGATTACCAGGAAAACAGAATCTATTCATTAATAAATAAGGGAATGGTTTCAGAGGAAATTGGATGTAGAATCACTCTTCTTCACAGATCAAAAGTTGTTTTGTCCCACCCATAGACACAGCCTTTTTTAAGTCTTAATTTGGCAATAATCACCCATTCCTTGAACATAACATCTTTAGTCTATTATGAGTGCAATAACTTGTAAGGCTATCACTGAATACTGACAGAGAATGGTTTGTCAGGCATGTACATTATAACTTGCAAACTCTGAAGGGCTATCTCTGAAGACTGACAGACTGATTTGTCAGGCATGTACATTATTACTTGCAAACTCAAATATTTTCTTATAAAATAAAATTCTGTTTGGACTTTCAAATTGTTTGTGGGTAACTGTTTTAGGTCTGCTTACCTGGGAATACATTTCATATTTGTAATCAGAAAGCAGAACCGTTAACTCATTTTTGGCATCTGTCTTTATGCAAAAGGAAAAAACAGTCCAACCTATCCAAAAATATACTGTAAAATATAGAACAGAAATACAAATCAAAATAAGCAAGAAAATGGTGAGAACACCTATCCACTCTAGACAAATTCAAATCACCAAGATCAGGTGGATTACACCTCAAGGCAGGGATGAAATGCTCCCGGTTCGCTCTTACCTGTCGGTCGCCGTAGAGCCGGTCGCCAAGGTAGTGCGAGGTGGCGCCCACCTGCCCGGACGCTGCCATTTGAGTTATTTTACCCTCTGTGAATGCACAGAACGCTTTGCGCATGCGCAGAGGGTAAAAGAACCCAAATGGCGGTATCCGGGCGGCGTCCGGGCGGGTGGGCGGTACCTCGCGCTACCTTGGTGACCAGCTCTACGGCGACCGACAGGTAAGAGCGAACCGGGAGCATTTCACCCCTGCCTCAAGGTCCTGAAGGAACTGGCAGATGTGATCTCAGAACTACTGAACTATATATTTAAAAGAACCTAAAGCACTGGGGAACTACCAGATTACTGGAAAAGGGCCGATGTAGTTTCCAATTTTAAAAAAAGAAAAAAATGGTTCCGGGCAACTACATACCTATCAGCCTGACATAAATACCTGGGAAGATTCTGGAAAAGATAATCAAGCAATGAATCTATGAACACCTAGTGGCAAACAAAGTCATAACCAGAAACCAACATGGATTTGTCAGAAACAGATCATGACAGACAAATCTTATTGCATTCTTTGACAATGTGACAAAATTAGTGGGCCACAGAAATGCTGTAGATATAATTTACTTGAACTGCAGTAAGACATTTGACAAAGTAGACCACAACCTACTATTTGATAAGTTAGAAAAATGTGGATTAGACAGCATCACCACCAGATGGATTTGTAACTGGCTGACCAACTACACTCAATGTGTGGTACTCAATGGAACTGCATCTACATGGAGGGAAATATGCAGTGGGATACCCCAAAGCTCTGTCTTGAGCCCAGTACTCTTCAATATCTTAATGATTTAGATGAGAGGGAAGAATGGGAACTCATCAAATTTGCAGATGACACCAAGCTGGCAGGAATATTCAATATTTCAGAAGATAGGCTCAAGAAGATACAGAAGGATCTCAACAGACTGGAACACTGGGCCTTATCTAACAAAATGAAGTTCAATGGTGCATGACTTTAGGCAAGAAAAAAACAAATGCACAGGTACAGAATAGGTGGAACCTGGCTCAATAGTAGTAACTATGAGGGGGATCTTGGAGTCCTAGTAGACAATCACTTAAATATGTGTCAGCAGTGTGCTGCAGCTGCCAAAAAAGCCAACACAGTCCTAGGCTGCATTAACCACACTTGGGATATTTCATCCAGTTTAAATCACCACAATATAAAAAAGATGTTGAGACTCTAGAAAAAGTGCAGAGAACAACAAAGATGATTAGGGGACTGGAGGCTAAAACATATGAAGAAGGGTTGCAAGAATTGGGTATGTCTCATTTAATTAAAAGAACGACTAGGGGTGACATGATAGCAATGTTCCAATATCTAAGGGGCTGCCACAAAGAAAAGTGGGTCAATCTATTCTCCAAAGCACCTAAAGGCAGGACAAGAAGCAATGGATGGAAACTAATCAAGGAGAGAACCAACCTAGAACTAAGGAGAAATTTCCTAACAGTGAGAACAATTAATCAGTGGAACACCTTGCCTTCAGAAATTGTGGGTGCTCCATCACTGGAGGTTTTTAAGAAGAGACGGGACAACCATTTGTCTGAAATATTATAGGATTTCCTGCTTAAGCAGGGGGTTGGACTAGAAGACCTTCCAATTATGTTATTCTACTATTCTGTTAATGTATTCATATTTTTGTTTAGGTTTTATTATTATATGTATTATTTTATCTGAATTTCTTATATATTGCTGTATTGTGAGAATGATAAATAATACAAAAATACAACCTAAACAATATATAATTTTCTGAACAACCATATAATTCATATTTGATTCTATGTTATGAAATGAAATGTTACATTTGAACCAATATAAAAGACAATGTTATTCTTATTTTTCTCTTGTATGGGGAGAAGAGATGTTTAAAGATTAGCATAAAGCAATTATTACTATATTTGTAAAATAGTAATTATGTTGTTGATTTTTTTATTTTTATTCTATATACAAACATCAGTTCAGAGGAATATAAAGATTTATGTACTATGTCATGATAAAATAAATTTCAGAATTTGAAAAATCAATGTTATGGTTTAAATGTGAATATATAAATGAATAAAATATAAGCACATAAATAAATCACTCTACTTTTGTGAACCCTGAGTGTGCGATAGAAGTTTGCATTTATTTCTGATCTGTGAATGGCAATGGAATTCAAGATAAGATATTAATCATAATTAGAGAGACTATGACAGTTTGGAAGCAATAAATTCTTAACAACGAGAAATAATGCTCATCCATAATGAAATGCTTAATACATTAATTTTCTCATTAAAATGAGCCTTATCTTAATAGGTTCAATGCAAAGTTGATAAAACTTTATATTTGTGTTCTCTATTTTTATCAATTTCCATTTAAGAGGTATATTATTCAGAAAATTAAATAAACCATTAAAACATATAATTGTATGTATATATTCTCATAGCAAATTCCCCTGAGCGGTATTATCTTATAAGTTGTCAGTGTGCATATTAATTCATCATCGCAAGTAAGTCCTGTTCATTTATTTGCTGATAGCTTTTGGAAAAACAGATTAAAAAACAAGAGCTACCCTTCTTTGAAAGTGCAACAGGCCAAGTATGATCTTCCTGCTGTTTTTCAGGACTTTAAAATTACTAATTACTGTTCTAAATCACTTAATATGTTTGTATGCATGACTATTTATGATTCTGCTAAGTAATTCATAAAACAATGATTTGTGCTTCCAACACTAATTGCTCTACATGTCTAATGGCAGAAGGAAATGAGATAAAATAAAACTTAATTTTTCCACTTTGGGATAATTCATACAGTTGTAACTTCATTTAATGATTTGCTCTGAAATTACAATGTGCTCTATTCTAACCTATTGTAGTTTACATAAATCTATCTTATCTAGCGTCCCAAAAGCTGGACAGCCACTACATAGGAGCCAAGAGATAACAGTATTTGCTGCAACATAGGGATTCTGCAAATTTTGCAAAGTAGATCAAACACTGATACAAAATTACTCTTTCATGTTCATTTGTGATGTCTATTCATACCTGATAGTTGTCGGCTATGGTTACAATATATGTGTGAACTCTCAAGACATCCAATAGCTACTGGTAGTAAAGGTTTGGAATAGCTATAACCCTTGCTTGTAGGAGCAAGGAACCAGAATGACACTGAGATGCTCAGAGAAGTTCCTTTATTGCTACTCGCCTATTTAGAAGAATCTTGCCAGACTAACTTACTCTCTTGAGAACAACCAGGTAAACATTTCAGGGATTGAACTGGAGGGCGGGGCAATTCACCATCACTTCCTCCTTTGCAGGGATTCCAACCTAGCTAGCCTCTTAACTCCACTCCCCACCTCAGCTACAAATTCTACCACATATAGACATATAAAGGCCAGATGTCTTGGGACCATGTACACTCAAAATATTTCATAGAAACACTATGAATGACTAGATTTTTGTCTCCATATTATAGAGCTAAGATGTATTTGGGCTACTATATTTATTTGGAAATAATTCAAAATGGATCCAACTAAACTAAATCTATACTTTAAAAAAAATTTAATCATTACAGCTGGTTTTTTTTAAAAGGCATTACATAATTAATAGCAAATATCTAGCTATAAACTATTATATAATAAACTATATGCTGAAAAAGAAAACCTAAACTGATTAAATAAAAACTAAGAAAAAAGAGGGGAATCCAACAGCAACAAAGAAAAAAAAGAAAATAGAAGAAAGAAATTAATGAAATGGCAAACCATTCAAAATTCACAATTATACCACCATTCCACATTATCCTACTAATTTTATATTAATACAAATATTTACCCTACAATTTTTAAACAATGAATTGAACTAAACTATATGGAATCATGGTCAATCTAGTTTCTCCTGTGATCCTAAAGCTAGTTCAAAGACTGAAAGTTGATACATTCGTTTTACCAATTGCCAGGAATGCATAATCATTCCCCCCCAAATGTCTCTTCTTACTATATCTCAATTTCTTTATAAACAGAGAGATACCAAATGGGAACTATCTTTTAACAACACATTAATATATACGATTGTTAAGTTCCTCCTAATAATCTGATTCACCATAGTAATGCTAGTGGCCACATTCATAGCATTTGCTCTAAAGTTTATTCATACACTTCTAGCATGGAAAGGATAATAGGTTAAACATTTTTGAAGGGAACGATAAACCTGGGTTGCTGTTTTTAAGTTTTTAAGTTATATGAAACATATCTGACATTCCTTAAAATCTGAAGATATTGTTTGGACAATATAGGATATTCCATTTAAATTCCCTTTTTATGACCCAGTAATCCCTTAATTCAGGATAGACTGGATGGAACTGAGCATTTACTGGCCAGATGCCCTTCCTGATGCCACATGGAGTTTGCAGCAGATATTTTTTCTTTGCACCCTAGAAGAGGCTCTGCCCCTACCTAGGATTGAATTCTCAACCTTTCCAAGTGGGAGGCACAAGTATTCACCACTAGGTTCATCATCATGCCACTCAGTAGGATATTCTATTTGACTATGCCAAATCTCTTGTATACTATCCAAGGTTAGCTTTGTAAAAAAAAATTTTAAATTACAATTGTAATGCATTGTTGATTAATTCTTGATTAATTCTTTTTTTTTGGTTATTTCTTTATACAATATTTACATAACAATAAATAACATTATTGCTCAATATATCTTACTTTTTTTGATCTCACATATATATCCCTTGTCATTGTTTCTTGATGAATTCTTGAAGGCCTTCTCCCATACACTCAACGTCTTTGGAGTTTCAAAGACTTCAAGGTATTGATATTCATCCATTTAAAGTAAATTATATTTTTTGTTGTGAAGGTTATAAAGTTTTAAAAGTAGTTACTTATTAGATGTTTAATAGTAATATTCCCATTTCAGCTCCTTTTTAAAGAAAAAATATTACTCAAAAGTGTCACTTTCAGGACAGTAGAAATAAAATGTTAATTTTTGCCCAGTTAAGACCTACATGTTCCCAGGATTGACTGATTGATTGATTGATTGATTGATTGATTATCTATCTATCTATCTATCTATCTATCTATCTATCTATCTATCTATCTATCTATCTATCTTCCCACCCATCTTACCACAGGGTAACTCTTACTAGCATGCTATAGAATAAAAGAGCCCACAACAGTAACCAAATAGAAGAGTGGTAGCGGAAGAAAAATGAAAGAGAATAACTCCTATATTGTTGGATGGTTTCAAGAAAAGGCATGGCCAGCTCTAACTGGGGAATATCTTTACTTTGAGTGGCTTGGTTTGATAGCTCCAGTTAACAGGGGGAAGTTGGAGGCATTAATTTGAAAGCCCTGGGAAAATGGGATTACTTGTTTTGGAAATGCGAATTGCGGGTAAGGGAGGCATCTCTTCATGAATAGATAGAGTCACCATATTTATCCAACAGGATGAAATAGCTACCAAGATGAAGGATATGAGGATGAAGATCTCAAGCATGGGTTTGACAAGATCGTATGGGTATTAATGAAAGACCCATCAACCTATCTCCTCCCTCCTACAGTAACATTATCCTAGATGTACAAGATATATAGTGGTTACTGGCCAAAAAGGGATTAAAGTTTGCTGTTTGGAGAGAAGGAAAGAGAGGACATTTTTGGTCAAAGAAATATTAACTAAAGTTGGTGATTTGAAGAGGATGTAGTTTGTGAAGCTTGTTAAAGGAAAAAGGGGAGTAGATTCAGATCTGAGGAAAAGGGTTTAACTGAGATTTCTGGTCATGGATGGTGATTAAGTATTCTTGTTGCATATTTAACTTTGCACATGCCGGTCCAAAGATGTTCAAATATTATTCAGTAAACATTCCAGTTATTGAAATGTTTTATACAAGACTGATTGTATATCATTGAAATACAATGATTGATATCAATTTGATATCAAACCTGATTTTTAAAAAAACGTTTTCCAGTTTAATCCTGTAGGGGGAAATTCCCTTCTCAGTCCAAAGCAAATTGTGGCAAGCGGGAAAAATGCTTCTCTCTGATCCCCATTGAGTATTTTTGTCACTGGGCCAGGGAAAGAATTATGAGTGCAAGGGGTCCCAGAGACTGAGAAGTGTGGCCCCTATTATAGTATTTAATTCAGATACACAATTGATGATTCATAAATAAATGCCAAAAAATATCCATTATTATGTTCCAGGGAATATTAATGGAATACAATCTGTAAAGAAGTTAACATATTGTTAATGGTTTGTGTTAACCACTGTATGTTTTAGGTGGTGAATATAAAACAACTTGTTGCTTTTGTAAAACATGCTCTTCTTATTTAATGATGCATAAATGAGACTAAGCTCTTTTTGGGGAACACTGATTGAAGCTTGTCTCTGAAAGTCAAAATCTGGACTTAAATGCATTGTTATAAGATAAAATAAAGATCAGTATTCTACTCTATTGTGAAAGGCTCTGGGAAATGAATGTCGGTAAGTGAAATATATTGTGATGGAGTTACAACACGAAAACATCACTTATAAAGTATCACAGGTATTTTTGATAAATTGAAAGTCATAACCATAAGATGTTAAGATAATAAATCTGGCTCATCCACATATTCTCCCGATACCAAGCAGATAGCCTCTTGAGATCATTTATCTCCAGTTCATTATCTTGTCTGCATTATCCAGAAGCTCTACTCATGCTCAATTACATTTCAATAGCTTTTAACTGCTGAAGTCTTCTCCAATTCTGACATAATCTTTTACTTGTTCTTTAATAAGAAATTGAGACAAATTTTAATTATTATCCAGATAACTGAACTGGTGTCAGTATTCATTGTTCTTTAGTTGTTGAATCCCCTGTGTTATTCTTAAATTCTAAATATTATCTGGAGGGTTTCAAAAGTTGTATTTAACTACTACTATTATGTTTATGTTTATATACATGTCTGTGTGCCTGTGTTTAATTTTTATCTAAGAAAGAAAAAGAAAAGGATAGCTAAACAGCAAGAGTCTTAAATATTAGCTCTATTTAATAGGAATAAAGACTATAGGCAAAGTTAATATTTTGTTTAAAGATAGCTATAGAAAAAATCAGCAACTCTCTTGTATCTTTCAGAACAGATTATTTCATACGCCATCATGAAATGTGAGCATCAACTAGTTATTATCTCTGTTAAAAACAAGGTAGGTTTTTTCCTAAAACATTTTAGAACTAGCAAAGCTTGAATACTGCTGAATGTAAAACTGTATAAGTAGTTTTCTAAACACTGGAAATATTTTAGTATCACAGCATAAGTTAATCAAAGTAAAATATTTTACTTTATTTGAAGTAAAACAATGATATATTTATATGCACATATATAGAGAATATATCACTTACGTCAAAATGCAAGTATATCAGAGACAAATACATAACAGAATAGGTTTGTTTTTCCTTCTTTAGGAAAATTGATTTTAAAGTTAATTTTTAAAACAAAACATCTTGAAAATTAAGGCTTGATAGATAGTCTGAAAAAATCTTATGAAAAGTTCAATGACACAAAGTCTCCGTAATTTTATAAACAGTTCTTTTGCACAGGTGGAAAATCTCCCATCAGCAAAATGACGTTGTATGAAGCTCTGATCATTGTCAAGCACTAGCCTAGTTTGGTAAAAATTGTCCAAAGACTAGCCTTTTCTCTTTAAGTAATGCCAACATTACTGAATTCATCATTAGACACTGGAGTCTATATAGCTGGGCCACGGTTTATTTTAAGTAAGCTACAATGACTTGGTTAACACTTTGTGCTGATTAATAACCCATTGTTTTAAATCATGATGGTCACACAATGCACTGAGCCAAAATCCAATCTTAGGACTTAGTTTGATGTGTTGGCTGAGGAATTCTGAATTCCACAGGAATTCCACAGATCTTAAAGTTGCCAAGTTTGAAAAACACTGATCTATGTACCGGTAATTGTCCAGATTGTGTGTGGTGTGGCTTATGTAGCCACAATAGCATCATCTGTCCATGAAAATAGGGAGAGGAAATGGCCTAGAGTAACTAGAATCCTCAGAAGGGAGCACTTGAAGCCACTGCATTTTGTTGTAAGCCTCACTTGTTATATGACATAAAGAACGAAGTCCAGGAGTACAGCAGCTGTACAGGTAAAAATGCAATCATACAAAGAGTCATTGGCTTTATGAACAGTGGAGTCTTGACACTACTTGACATTCATTCTCAATTACCAGATTCAGCTTTTCCTCCTTCACTAAACAACAGTATGATATGCCTCAAACAATACGAGTGGCAAATGTGTGTTTAAGCAACATGCTCCACTTCTTGGAAGATCCCGGCTCTGCTGATAAAAATATCAAACGTTAGATTATGTTTGTCAGCAGACACAGGCTATTTGAAATATAACCTGTTTTTCCCCCTAGAGAGAGCTCTCATACTTACATTACAGTAAAAAAAACTCTTGTAAAAAATTCTTTTTTTAAAAGAAAGAGGCTTGAGTGCCATGATTATCTATAATAGCAACTGTGTGAAATGTTAATTACTTTTTTCACAGTTCTTCCTTAGTTTCTTGTACAGTGACTAATCAGAGCACTAAATTAAGAATCTATAGTAAAGATGTACTAAAGCCAAGTAACTATTCATTTGTGTCCGATTCTCAGAGATTGCCAGGACAAGTCCCTGCAGTTTTCTTGGCAAGTTTTTCAGAAATGTTTTGCCACTGTCTCCTTCCTAGGGCTGAAAGTAACTGGCTCAAAGTCACCCAGCTGGCTTTGTGCCTAAGGCAGGACTAGAACACACAATCTTCCTGTTTCTAGTCTGATGCTTTAACCACTACACCAAACTGGCTCTCAACTTGTATTGAGGGAAGTACAAAAATAGATATTAAAATAGTTTGAAAAAATATCAGGATAGCCAACCTAATTTTTTCGAGTTTCATTAAATGAGTATGCAAAACATTTTCTCTTACCATTACAGTGCATAACCTGATTACTCAGATAAAAGCCCCACAGCATTTTCTGAGATGTTGCTCCTATTGTTCAATCATTCAGTTCCTTCTGACTTGGAGGAGGAGTAGGAGAAGGAGAAGGAGAAGGAGAAGGAGAAGGAGAAGGAGAAGGAGGAAGGAGAAGGAGAAGGAGAAGGAGAAGGAGAAGGAGAAGGAGAAGGAGAAGGAGAAGGATGAACATCATTTCTACCAGGACCTGTTTCTTAGAATTATTGCACACTTAAAAGAGCGTCATCACTGAGAATGTCATGTTGAATTGGCCTCTTTTTCAATTGCCTTCAAAGGTCCCAAGCATCAATATATTTTGTTGAACCAAAAGGAAAGTCCACATTGGTGGCTATTTTGTAAAATTACTAGTCAAATAGCATTACTTTTTTTTAATGATGGACTTTTAAAAATGGTGAAATTCCTGAGGAAAGACATGGCAACTTGTAACAACAAAATCACCTAAAACCCTTGCTGTTTTCAATTATATAAGTAATATCCAGGGTTTTTTTTAACCTTTACAGGGAATCTGGGTGTTTTAGTAAATAGATTCAAATTATCACCTTTTACCTTTTCAAAGAGAGATTTTAGTCATATATATTTGGCATAAACCTAATTTTGTTGATACAGGGTGTAATTACTAAACTGTATTGTAGGATGGTTTTAGGTTTGTATGTGGTATGTGAATGTGTGTGTGCACCCTAGAATCCCTTGCCATGCATTGGACCAATATTTAGTTCCTTAAAATTTAGAACACTAGTCCTAAAATTCCCAAATAAATTAAATCAATCTTTTTGGGGAGTTGTCAAGAGAAGAAAGAAAGAAAGAAAGAAAGAAAGAAAGAAAGAAAGAAAGAAAGAAAGAAAGAAAGAAAGAAATTTAAACCATGGTTTTTACATTATCTGAAGCATCACAGTAAATATTACCACTTCAGAAATTAAAATCAGTATGTACTTTTCTTCTAACTTTCTGTGGCAAGTTTTTTTTAATTAAACATGCAATAATTAGTTAATTGCAAGATTACAATTCAATATGTAACTGTGGTCTTGCATTATTAAGAATTATATTAGTAATTATATACTTCATTTGAATATATTATCCATTGTTGGTTCAAGACCTTAACAATATAATGGAAAATCTGACATTGATTAGTTTTCTGTTTTGCTACTGGTGTTGCAAATGGAAATTATTTTTGCAAGTACGGTAGCTCTTGTAAAAGCAGTTACAAAAATTACAAAGGACAGGGTTGTGTGTGTTTTTTTTTTAAATGACTACATAAGTAATTCAGTTTTCATGCTGCCATCTTCTGGTCATGTAATGAACTAAGTGCATTTTATAAAGCCATGAAAAACAAGAAACATTTTTTTACCCAAAGCAGAGTTACTTGCGGAAAGTAAGTTATGTTTTGAAGCTACACAATCCAATCAGGCACAACATCTTCATTTGATAAAGTAACTGAAAGACATAGTGTGATAGCATTAGAACTTTTAAATTACTCTAGTCCTGATACTATAATTATACTTGCACAATGATCACAAATTATTTGAATAATATGAAATAGTCTTCAAAAGCATTATCTTCCATTTCTCTAAATGATTATTTTTCTAAAATCTCTCCAACTGAGTTACATACTCATATTTACTGATGCAATAATACTGTATGTAAGATTTTACGTTGTGTTTATGCTATCTTTATCACATTTTAACGTTGGTGTTTATGAGCTTGTATGTGTTTGTGTGTGAATACGTAACTATGGTCTTCATCATCAATTTATGTGTTTATATCCTAAATTTTCTCTGAAAGGTCAAGGCAGCTTATAAGGGAGTCTCCCCTAATTGCCCTGGCTATAGTTGAGTGGAAGACTTGAATCTGGGAATTCCAAGGCCACATCAAGCTTCTTAATTGCTATACACTCACTCTCTCTCTCTCTCTCTCTCTCTCTCTCTCTCTCTCTCTCTCTCTCTCTCTCTCTCTCCCTCTCTCTCTCCTCCGTCTCTGTACTTGTACCCAAATGTATCACTCAATCAGTGTTGTATGTATTACAAAGAAAAGATGGGAGAAACACCAAATCATTCCATGTGTTAAACTTTATGTGACAGAGATTAATAAGAACAATAAAAAGAGTTGGGTGACAAAAGGACATTACAATAATATAACATAATTAAAACAGGTATAAAACCATATAAATCAAGCAAATCTTTATTTCAGTCATGGACCACCATAAAATTAACTCAAGAAACATTATTCTCATTTTGAAGATGCTTCCAGTGAGGAACAGATAACTGACTTTCCCCAATTTGCTGGACATATTGCAGCCAACAAGGCAGCTGGATGCTGGATCCAGACTGCTGAAAATTTTGTGCAGGTTAACGAGAGATCTTGAGATTACCCAGTTGCACTCTGGATAGCTGTTTTTGCTTTTCTGAGTAGACGGTAGAAACTGATGTTTTTGCCCTGTCTTGCAATCTGCTGGGAATGGCAGAATTCTGTTGTGCTCAGATCTGTTAATGTAGCTTTTTATGGACTCAGTGTTTGACCATATCTATGATCATGTTGGAGGTTTTTTAAAATTATTGCTTATTGAAGATTGAAAAACCTTCAAAACTGCAAGTCTGATTTTTCCTGGGTGAGTTTCTCTTCAATCTGTTTAGATTGAAAAAACGTTACGTATTTAAAGTTTTGTAGAATTTTCTTTTTTGCAATATACAGCAAAAGAGTGATAATAATGCTGATTTCAGAAAGTTTTTAAACAGATCAAGGGTTCAGATGAATTTGAATTAAATAAAGACTTTGAAGTTAATTAAAGGGATTCTCTGTTGTGGGAAACGTTTTTTATTTGTATTTTGAAATGATAAGAAGACTTTGAAGATTGAATGCTAGAGGCTGCCAAATGGCTACCTTAAAAGAAATGTTTCATGTTTGGGTCCAAGAGGTTTTCAAATTATTTAACTCTATAATGAAATCAAAAAGTGGCAATGAAGTGCTATTGAACAAGCACCATTGAATAAAACTGAAATTGACTTTAAGGTGGATTGAAAAAGTACAACTAACAAGAAAAAGATAGAAATATTGGATTTACAAATGGATTTAGATGTTTAAACATTAAAAAGGATTCACAAATAATAAATCAAAAGAACAATGTGGATTATTTTCTTCTATTGGAAGGAGTTACTACTCTGGAATTACTAAAATATTTTGATAAAGATAAAAGAATTTCAAGGGAAGAGACAGGGAATATGAGAAAGTAGATGTTAGAACTTGATTTGTGGGGTTTAAAAGATTGCTGGGAGACAGAAAAAAAAACATTAAATTAGTTTACTTGATTCTTGTTAAAGCAATGGGTTTCCCCATTGATATATAGGTAGTCTTTGACTTAACAACCATTTGCTTAAAGACCACTTGATGCCACTGAAAAAAATTACTTATAACCAGACCTCACATTTTAAACTGTCACAACATTCACAAGGTCAAGAAATCAAAATTTGGGAACTTGGCAACTGGCATGTATTTACATTGTTGTAATTTCCTAGGGTCAGATGTTTGCCATTTGTGACCTTCCTAGGGGCTTCCAACAAGCAAAGTCAAAGGAGCAAAATTGGATTCATTTAACCACGTGATTCACTTAATGACCATGTTGTTTCACTTACCAACTATAGCAAAAACATAAAATTGGGCACCGCTTAATGACCACATTGCTTAGCAACAAAAGTTCCAATCTTAATTGTGCTCATAGATTGAGGACTATTTGTATATCTCTGTCCCCCCAGCAAATTAAGCTATGCTATGAATGTCTTGTTGTAATGGCTTCCCCATATGCCAGGTTGGCCGATGAGGAAGAGCTGGATTCAGGGATTTCGAAGCAAAGTGGGGCTCAGAGGAGCATCAGAAAGATGCAGGGGACTGTGAACCAGGAGGGGATAGGCAAAAGGAGAGGAGAGGTCAGGAAACTTGGAAAGACTATCAGAGGACCAATCAGATGAGCACCTGCTTGAAGAGGAAAGAGAAGAGATGCAGCTAAAGCCAGGAGGCTCGGATGACCAACCAGAAGCAGTGGTCAGAGAAGGGATACAGCTGCAGTTGGTAAGCGGGGATGGGGAGGAACTGCCTCCTCGGCAGGATCGCAGGCCTCACAGGGAAGTGCAACAGAGATCGGCGAGGCTACTTGCAAGGAGGCAGCCTCTCCTCTCCTCGTGAACTGCACTAACTGGTGGCTACTTAGCCCAGTGTGTGAAGCAAAGTGACATTGGAGACAACTTGTCCATTTGCTTCCCTGCTGTGCATGTGCTCTGACTTCATATTTCCAGATTCAAGTTCTGTGCCTTGTTTTCTGACCTCATGACTGGATCTTGGATTTTGGGGCTTGGATTCTGGATTTTGACTTTGGTTACTGTGTGGACTTTGGACTTGTGCCTGGATTTTGGACTTTTGTGTGGATGTATGGACTCGTGCATAGTCCTTGAACTTTGTACTTGCTTTTCACTTCATGCCTTGGCTGTGCTGATTCAGACTCATTGAGACTTGGCATTTCTTGTGAGTGGGATCTGGGGAATAACATTAGGGGCTTGCAGCGCTTTAATAAAGCTGTAACCTCCTTAGTGTGTGCATGCATAGACGGGGACAGGACACTTATCCTGGGGCCTGGAAGCTGTGAAAATCTAAAGGGAGAACAACAGGCTTCAGCTGAGCTCTAGTCAGACTCAGTGGCTTTGGATTTGAGGGGCTGCCAGATCTAGGACTATACCATCTTTGGTGCTGGATGGGATTGCACTACCCCAGGCACTGTGTGTGCAATCTGGAAGTCTTTCTGGACTCATAACTTCTGCCTGAAGAGCAGATGGCAATCATGGGGGAATTTTTGAAGAGTTTTTCATTGTGCGCCAGGTGCACCTGTTCCTGGATTGGAGGGTTCTGCTCACAATTGTTCATACCCCAATCCCCTCCTAATTGGATTCTGTAATGCATTTTATATGAGGTGTCCTTTGAAGAATATCCAGAAGCTGGTGCAGAATGCAGTGGCATGCATGGGCAATTATGTGTACTTCTAAAACAGTATGTTACACTTCTTGTCCACAAGCTACATCGGTTGCCAGTTTGCTTCTGGTACAGATCAAGATGCTTTTAAACTTTAAAGTCATTCATGGCATGGGGCTCATCTGAGGGACCATCTCTTCCAGATTATATCTTCCTGTCCCATTAGATCTGGCAGAGGAGGCATGCTGCCCATCCTGTTGCCTAGGACAGGTTCCAGGAGGCAGGTCTTCTCTGTGGCACCCATTTATGAAATATTATCCCCCTGAAGTGAGGTTAACACCCTCCCTGTAAATGTTGCAGAGGTTCCTCAAGACTTGGCTATGTCATCAGGCTTAGGAGTCCCAGGGGATCAGTGAAACCCTGAGATAGCACCATTATTGCGGTTAACATTCACTCTTTCTTGTGCTTTGTGGTTTTTATATTTTATATTATTAATGATATAGCACTCAGAACTGCTATAGCTAAAGCACCATATCTGGCTTTTAAAAAGTCTCACAGTTGAGCAAGAGATATAAATGTAGTTAAATATCTACTTGGTTCACATTTAAGATCTAAATATGATGTGAAATTAACCAAATTCATTCTGTTGTCCATTATCAAGTAATATAGTCTTAATCATTTGGGAGATTTGTTTATATTTTAAAAACAATAACTGATCAAGAGAGAGAACACTTTTTTTAGTACTATTAAATGTCAGGAACATTGGAATTAATCTAAAACTAAAGAAGAATCAGCTCTGTTAGGAAAAAATTGGCACTTAAGCCAAAATTGAAATGATGCTGTCTTCTTTAAAAATTATGTTAGTAGATTAAATAACTGATGTTGCTCCACATCAGGACTTAGTTTTTTTCATTAAAAAAAAATAAAAATAAAAACTTGAGCAAGGCTAATATAAGCTTCGTTTGGAGACAGCGGTTTTAGAAGTAAAATCTATGAACAAGGACAGATAGATTCCAAATTGTGTTCCTGAAGGAAGATTTGTTTTTCTATTACTTATTTTCCACAGAAGAAATGATGCTAAGGCAAGATGTGTCATGGCCCAGGACTCATGCTCATACTCTGAATAAGCTCTTCCAGCGAAACCAGTGGAATGCTCAGGGCACACCCAGCCAGGAATCACCTGAGGCTGATCAAACACAAGCATCATTTATTTATTTATTTATTTGTCAAACATATACAAGATAGCAGGTATAGGTATAAACATAAACATAATCAAAGTGAATACAGATAGATGAGGACAATAGGACAGTAGGACAGGGACGGTAGGCATGCTGGTGCTCTTATGCACGCCCCTTACAGACCTCTTAGGAATGGGGTGAGGTCGACAGTAGACAGTCTAAGGTTAAAGTTTTTTGGGTTTGGGGAAGAAACCACAAAACCACAGAGTGAATTCCAGGCATTTATCACTCGGTTGCTGAAGTCGTAGTTAGTAGGACAGGGACGGTAGGCATGCTGGTGCTCTTATGCACGCCCCTTACAGACCTCTTAGGAATGGGGTGAGGTCGACAGTAGACAGTCTAAGGTTAAAGTTTTTTGGGTTTGGGGAAGAAACCACAGAGTCAGGTAGTGAATTCCAGGCATTGATCACTCTGTTGCTGAAGTCGTATTTTCTGCAGTCGAGTTTGGAGCGGTTTACATTAAGTTTGTATCTATTGTGTGCTCGTGTATTGTTGTGGTTGAAGCTGAAGTAGTCATTGACAGGTAGGACATTGTAGCAGATAATTTTATGAACTAGGCTTAGGTCATAACGAAG
>QLTV01003456.1:528922-551591 GCA_003457575.1 Thermophis baileyi
TCGTCTTCGATAGTATTACAGCCAGCGACTAGTATTTGCCAATCAAGAGATGAGAGGTCAGTGTCTATGTTATCATAGTTGGCTTTTTTCAAATTATAATTGGTCATCCTATTATTATGTTGATTTTTATAGGGGCGTATATTAAGACAAAAGTCAATCATGCTGTGGTCACTGTTGGAAAAGTGTTCTTTTATTTGTATTCCATAAATTGAGTGTAGACTGTTGCAGAAGATGAGATCTAGTCAATTGTTGAGTCTAGTGTTGTTTGTTACTAGTTGATCTAGTCCTAGATTAGTAATAGCATTGTATAGGGTTGAATGTATGGGTTCAGTTGTACATTCATTTAGTGTCCAGTTAATATGAGGTAGGTTGAGATCACCAAGAAAAATAAGAGGGTGTGGGTAGGAGGCTGCCCACGTTAGTAGTGAGGTTAACTTGTTCGCATGTGTGATGTCGTAATCGGGGGCTCTGTAACATAGTAGAAAGTGAAGTGTGGTATTTAAGGACAGTTCGCAGACTATGGTTTCTGGTAGAGCGAGATCATGTGTAACTTGAATATTTTTTAGGTTAATCATCAGAACAGTTGGAACAATCAGGCGATTGTAAGCCCTTGGACTTGGCAAGGAGAGCAGAGAGTAGAACAAAGATGCTCAATGAGGTTCTTTTCCAAGCAAGGACGCAACAATCTTAATTAAAGATTGCTGGCTGCAGCCTGATTTAAAAGGCAGGCCTAATGCATGTTTCTCTGTTGGAAACAAACCTCTGATTTTCTGCTCTGATGTATTGTTCCTGTGTATTCTGCTCATATTAAAAAAAAAAAATCCTGACCTTTGGATGCTGATGAACTAGCTTGGCTCTCTGAACCTTGGACTGGATTTTTGCATTTTTTCTGTATGATCCTGCAAAACTAAACAGGTAAGCTTTCTTTCCGAAAGACACAGCAGTAACTTACATTTCTTTCCTCATTTGCCATCTATTGGACAAAATATTATATTACAGCTTTTTGCACCTAATAACAAATGAATTTAAAATCTGAAACAGGATAAGATAGATGTTTGGGACGGGCTTCAGAGTCTGAATGGTGTATTTTTGAGAGAGTCAGTGGCTAAGATGGAGATTGTGAAAGGAATAGAATTTTTTGAACTGTTGGAAAGTATTTTAAAAAAACATTAAATTTCAGCAAAAAATAAAATCCAAATAAACCCAAAAGAAAAGGGGTTAGGGAAAGTTAAAGAAAAGACAAAATCAGGACTACAAGGAGAAAGAAAAAGGAAGAAAGGGAGGGAAATAACTTCCAACTTTCTTTGGTACAGATACAGATATAAAATACATTAATCTCTTTCTCTAAATTCAATAATATTAAATAGTTTTCTATAATCATAAGCAGTTCTAATTGTCAAATCCTAAAATTTTCATTTCTTTAAGTTTCTAGAAAGCAGTTGAACAGTTATTTCTAAGTAGCAATAAAGTTAGCCAAAATATTTTCTTTAATCAGAGTAGTCATCTGATTAAGCCATCTCAGCCAATTCCATTAGCTTTCCCATCCATTCTTCCATTGTAGGTATTTGTAAGTCGTTCCATCTCTGTGAGGAACTGTTGGCAACTATTAAGAACTTTGGTAATGGTGAGGGGTGGGGTGGAGCCTCTGGAGTGGTTGACAAGGAATAGCCTTCAGGAGAGTCATCTGCTGTGGTAAATTTAAAATATTTGTCACTCATTATCTCCCAGGTTACAGAACTTGCATATCTCTGTCAAGGTCATCTTCCTTACTCCCTATAGAGGGATAACTTCAGAGAGTCTCAAGCCATCAGAAACAACCAACACAATCTCCTGATTCTGTGCCTGGGACTGGGTAGAAAAACAAATTCTCAAAAGGCAGAGGGGAATGGAACTATTCATGCCTTGGAGGGAAAACTTTTGTTCTCCAGTAAACACAGCAACCAAAAAAGCATGTCTTCTGATTATTATCACGTGATATTATTTGAGTGATGGGACCTGGTATATATCTATCCACTGAATTAGATTAGTAAAAGTATTTGGAGACAGGTGGTCCTGCAAATAGTATGGCTCTATTTCAAGAAGGGCTTTATAGGTTAGTCAGCAATTTTTAATTGTACCCAGATAGCATTCATAAGTGGCTTACAGAAAATTCCCTAATTCACTGAGTTATAAGAAAGGGGAAGAGGTAAAGCATAATCAGACTCAAAAGAGTCTGTTATTATAGCCAATCTTAATAAAAGTGGTTTTAGTATCCTGTGGAATTGTTTTCTTGGTCTGGTGTGTCTACTGGGGCTGATACCCTGGTAATTTTAATTATATTTTAATTTATCTTGGTTATTTTGTATGCCTTCCTGAGTCACACATTAAATGGACAGTGTGAATGCACAGCATTATAAATTGGTGTATTTTATTTATTTATTAAATTTATTTGCCACTCGTCTCCTTTCAAACAACTCTAGGTGGCTTACAGCATAATAAATATTAAAATAAATATATTTTATAAATAATAAATACATAACTTAGATACATTTCATCTCTCCTACCAATGACAACTGCCATCTCTATTTTTCATCTCCATTTCTTTTTTAATATCTGTATACTGTTCTCATTTTAAAGAAGCTTATAATAATGCTAAAATCAGTTATCTGGCTAATTGTTTTAAGACAAGGTGAGTTGCTTTACTGTGTGGGTTTTAATTGCAAGGATTCATCATTTCACGGAAAAGAAACTGCCCATCTGCTCCACTACTGTGTGAAACCTTGTTTAGAGAAATAAATTAATGTAAAAGCACACATAGAACCCATTATAGCTCTACGTAATTATCCTCAAATTACTCCTCCCAAGGTAGTTTTAGTGTCCTCCAGAGTAATGCAATCATAAAGTAATGATCAAAGCCACAAATTCCACATGATCAGATAGTTTTACTCGGAAATACTATATCTATATTCATTCCGGAAGAAATAATAGCAGTAGCAGTTAGACTTATATACCGCTTCATAGTGCTTTACAGCCCTCTCTAAGCGGTTTACAGAGTTAGCATATTGCCCCCAACAATCTGGGTCCTCATTTTACCCACCTCAGAAGGATGGAAGGCTGAGTCAACCTTGAGCCGGTGAGATTTGAACCGCTGAACTGCAGCTAGCAGTCAGCTGAAGTAGCCTGCAGTGCTGCACTCTAACCACTGCGCCACCTCGGCTCAGTAATGCTGTCTTGATGTTAATTTGAAGAATGCCCAATGCAAACTAAGTCAATAAGGCTTCTTCATCTCTGACTCTGCAATTTCCCTGTTTCCATGATAGCAGTAGAAAGGAAGAATAGGGTCTGTCTGGGTGTACCTGTGGGCTGTGTGTTTTTGTTAAGGCGGGAAAGCAAGAAGTTACTTCTAATAAAATATATTTCTAGTATTCAGTATGTGTATAGTGGCTCTGGAACTTGAGCTATTTATGCATTGGCTTTGGAATTTAAGCTGCTTACTACAAATAGAAATCAATCTCCTCATCTTATTAGACCATCTTAAAAAGGATATATTATTAGAACTTACAATTCTTAGCTACATTTTAAAATCAATATTCAATATATCATTGATTTTTTAAAAGTTTGGATATAGTACAGTGTTTAGAATTAAAGTTGTCCTAATTAAGTTATTTCTTAAAGAGCCCCTTTTTATGGACAACATAAAAACTTCACTGAAATCACATTCTGAAATTTTAAAAATGTACTAGTCACAGCCCTTTAAAAACAACATGGAATCTCTACAATATTCTGTAGAAAGCTGTTTACCCTGACAAGTACCTGTACAGCTTTCTATGCTTAAGCATCCAGAACTAAACTAAAAGGAAATATAATAACTCTTCCAACTCAGAGTGAATACTGTATGCCCATGGGAAGTTCAAACAACGAAATCTCTAGCCTATACAGTTCTACTTTTTTCTACAGGACTCCATTTCTCATATGATCCCATCTGTTTTGCACCAGAATCTATTAGAAAAACTTTTATTGATGTTCTCATGTTCGCCTTCACATTTTAAAAAAAAAGACATACTTCTTTTTAACTTAATTTCTCTGTATAATCTGATCTTTGTCAAACTGTATTTATGTGTTTATATATACCCTATTATCAGAATTGCATATTTAAAAGTGACACACATGGAAAGACTGAAACAATGTATGATAAAATTCTAAAGTGCAATTCTACTCACACACTTCTACTTAGAAGTAATGTTAACCAACTCGTAGAACAAAATGACAAAATAGAACCAAAGCAGATCAAACAAAATGGAGGCTCAACAATCACCCTATCCACAAGGCATGGGAGAACAACCAGGTTTCCGATATTTACCTGATTGACATAACAATGAATGCCACACACATCTTGGGGGCAGAGAGATTGCCCAGAGGCAGAAATTGCAACAAAATATGCAAATTTCCAGGATCCCTTAAGCGGACATTCTTTAATTATTGGGACCTGGAGAGTACCAATCCTGCTGGACTATACCAGATGGGCAGACAACTGAAGATAAGCAGGACCTTAGATAGCCAGGCTCCACACCAGGAAGGGTATTAAGAGGAATAACCAGCACCCTAAACTGCACCTGCACTATAACCAGTGCAGTTCACAAAACAGCATCACTACCCACTAAACCTCATTCTTGACCAGCTTTACCCTCTGGATGATCTTCTAGGGCAGCGTCACATAAAGTGCATTACAGTAATCCAATTGTGAGGTGAAAGGTTATGACTGCCTGTCTGAAGGGCCTCCTGATCCAGGAAAGGGCACAACTGGTGCAATAAATGTACCTGTTCAAAGGGCCAAAGCTTCCATCTGCTTTTTAAATAGGAGTGGAGAGTCCAAGAAGACCTCCAGCACATAAGTTTCAAATGAGTAAACATAATACTATTAAAAGTCTAATGTCAACTTGCAAAGCTTTCAAGTTGCCATAAGCAGGAGGCGGGGAGAACTGACGGAGCTGCTTGGTTACCCCAACTGAAAATACATTCCACACATGCCTTTCTATCCTAGGTACCGGAGTCAGCAGGAGGGGTGTGGGTTTTACAGCCCACCAACGTGGTTCATTGGAGAATGTGATTTATGACATGCCCAGGGAGGAGGGGGGAGACAGGGTCATGGGGGCCCGTAAATTATGTGAGGTCAGAGCTGACTCCACCTGAGTAATTGCCGGAATGTTGCTCCTAATAAATGACTGGATTTCTTTTGAAATTTGGCTCGTGGCTCATGAATTAATTAGGGCATCTTTCGGAATGGTCTCGTTAGCCTCTGCTACCAGTTGCAGGAGTCCGGGGGTTTTTCCTGGTCGTTTCTTCATTGTGGTGCAACTTTTCACATAACTGTCCACGTCTTTCTTTATGCCGGATCACCAGAACTGCCTCCGTGCTAAGTGTAAAGTCATGGGCAGAGGGGTCCAGTTCATGGCTAAGCTCTGGAGGGAGTTCCTGCAGTTCATTGTGTCGTCCCAGGGTCTTAGCTCGACCTTTCATCCGAGCACCAGTGGGGGGCAGAGAGACTAAATGCCATGGTAGAGCAGTATCTGAGGTGCTAGTGAACTATCAGCAGTCCAATTGGGTGGACCTCCTGTTTTTCGCTGAGGTCGCGTACAATAATGCTGTTCACAGTAGCACGGGACTAACCCTGTTCAAGGTAGTGAGCAACATGGACTTCGTCCCAATACCTGAGTACCCAAGGGATCCTCTTTCCTCAGTCAGCTTGACCGATTGGATGTCAACGCTGAAAGCGACCTGGGAGAATGTCAAGAAAGTGCTACTGTAGCTAAAGCGGCACAAACCTATAAGAAACAGGCAGACAAACACCGAGTTTGTCAAAGATAATCAAAGATAATAGCAAAGATAATCAACGCAGTCACGGTGCAATTGAAATTGCCCCGACTGCTAGGGAAGATACACCCGGTATTCCATAGTAGCCTCTTAAAACCCGTGGTCGGATCGACCCTGAGGCCACTACCCCGTGAGCCCCCAGACCCCATGGTCATAGGGGGCCAAGCCCATTATGAGGAGCAGCGAATCCTCGATTCGAGGTGGCACAGGAGACAATCCAATACTTAATCAAGTGGAAGGGTTACCCCTTATCAGAAGCATCTTGGGTAAAGAGTCGAAACATCCAGGCTGATCGCCTTATGCCAAATTTCACGTGGAAAATCCAAACAAGCCTGGAGGGGGGGGGTCGTGTCCCTAAATTCTATAACTGTACTCAAATTGTTTTTGCTTTGCGCAGGTCGCCTTCGGGAAGTGAGGGGAGACGAATGTCAACTTGCAAAGCTTTCAAGTTGCCATAAGCAGGAGGGGGGGGGAAAATCTGGATCTGGGAGGCCCAAATAAATTTAGCTTTGTCAGGATTGTGGGTTGTGTGAAGTTCAATAAAGAATAAAAAAACAAGTCAAAAGTTAAATAGAATCAATTAAAAAAAGCAGAGCTCATAACTGACATTGGGTATAACAAACACTCACTTGCATAAGACAATGGGCTCATTTAATGGGCTAGATTTTTACAGCTTTATGGAAGGCTAATGGGATTTGGCATCCTACTTAGCAGAGTTGGAAGTCTATTCTTGCTTACCGGTAGTTTGTCCAGAAAAGTCAGACAATTTCAGCAACTACTTTACTTCCAATAAATAAGAGGTAAAATTTATTTGAGGTTTCTAGATCCAGATGTTGGCAACTGACCCTATTGCCATGTTACTGACCCCTGAACTTATTTCAGTATCAAAACCATATAACCCAGCATCAGACCTAAGCAGCCACCAGATTAATCATTTGAAGTAAAAAATGAACTCAGTTTCCAACAAATGGTTCTCCCTCACAGAAAAACCCAATAGCATCCAGATAGTAAAAGATCATCCCCCACCAAAGCAAAACACACTGCCAAAACCCGTCCATAAACCACAAGCCTTTATCTGCCAGCTACAGATGCAAATAGCATAAGGGCAGGTCAGAAGCAATCACAATAATGGCGGTTGTGCTGCCTTTCAAAGACTTGGGGTTGAAGGAAGGTGACAAAATGGTTGCCAACTTCTCATGGAAACTAGATCATGTTGTAGGAACCAAGCCTTTAGTGGAATGTACAGGTAGTCCTTGACTTATAACAGTTCATATAGTGACAATTCAAAGTTACAACAGTATTGAAAAAGTGACTTATGACCATTTTTCACAGTTATGACCATTGTAGCATCCCCATGGACATGTGATCAAAATTTGGATGCTAGGCAATTGACTCATACCGTATTTATGATGGTTGCAGTATCCCAAGGTCATATGATCACCTTTTGCAACCTTCTGACAAGGCAAAGTCAATGGAGAAGCCAGATTCACTTAACATTAGTAACAAGTGCAGTGATTCACTTAACAACAGTGGCAAGAAAGGTCATAAAAATGGGGCAAAATTCACTTAACTGCCTTGCTTAGCAAAACAAATTTTGGGACCAATTGTGGTCATAAGTCCAGGACTACCAGTATATCTCTAATTATTGCAGATAATTGCTGTAGTCTAGCAAGATTGTAGGTGAGCAACAATAAAGAAACTGTTCAGAAGTAAGTCCATGTGTTGTTCATGGTTCTTTAGGCCTGACAAAGCCAGAAACCAAGTGTTGTTGGACCTCTATTGTTGTCAGGAATGCAAGAGGTGTCTGGCTTGTGAACACTGAGAGATGTGCCAGTGCCTCCCTAGACTGGAGAGATGTGCCACTTCCCAAATTCATTTTTGTTCCCCACAATAAGTTGCTGATCTCAAAATAACGGATAATAAGCAATACTAATCTGCACACTTTGTAGCTATGGTTGAAATAATATGAACTTATGGGGAAAATACCACTTTAAAACTAGTACAACTAATGATTAAAGTTATTTCACTCATTACTAGGAATGAGATCAAGGCAATGACAATTCATTTTGGGGGGAAAACATGATAATGTAGTCAGGACATGATGTTAAACTGCACTGTAAGCTACTTTTGATAGGTGTGTCAATGCTTGAGAACCACTTCTGTCAATTCCACAAACTATTCTGAACAAAATGCGCCTCCCTCTTTCAGCAGATCAGCCAGCTAGCTAATGCTATATAAAATTATTACTAATTTAAAACGCATTTTCTGGAGTATTTCCAACCGCGGGCAAGATTAAGGTTGTTTATTATTAATCCAGATGATTTTTTTAAAAAAAAATCCTATTAACAATACTAATACTATAGAAAAAACGTGCATCTATGAGGGAGCTGCAAAATCACGCCCTGCGCCAGCATTATAGGATTACAATCCACCACCTCTTTTGTACGCTGTTCAATCCTTATTTACATAAGTAGCTCAAGCGAAGTAGACGCTCTTGCCCCTTAGAATCACATCCCAAAATTTCAGCTTCCCGTGCAATTTTTACGGAGGCAGCAGCTCAGTTTCTACAGCATGACAGACCGGCCGAGGGTCTCCGTGCGCGCATGTCGGGTGGGACAGGACCTCCGGCTCTTGTGAAGCTGTTCGCACACGCGCCCATTCGTTAATAACAGCGGGCCGCGGAGAAGTAAGGGGGCAAAGCCAGCGAGAAGCGGGGAAAACAACTCCGTCGCTACGTTTGGGGTTCACGGCCGGCCGCCTCCCACCCCCCATCGCAGCTGGGGGAAGCAGTTTTAACCGCCAGTCTCGCGCGACGAAGAAGAACCCAGCCCTGCCACCCGTTCAAGGAGCGCGCGAGACCCGAGCCTCCCCCGGCGCGGCATCGCCGGTTCCTGGTGAGGCGAGACTGAGCCGCCACCTCCACGAGCCGCGCTGGGAAAGGCTCTCGCTTTCGGTCCCATCACATTCCCTTCCGCGCCTGCGCACTAAGCTAGGCGAGTCGGGAGTACAGTACAACAGAACACGCCCAAGGCCGGGCGTCACCCTGTTTGGAGGAGAGGGTGACTGGCCGGCGGGAGTGGGGAACTTCCCAGAGGTTGCCGGGGTTTTGGTTTTGTTTTTTCCCCCCGTCAGGCGACATTTAGAACTGGCGGAAAGGGGAGCGAGCGAGTCCTCCCGCTTTCGAGGATGGTCTTCGAATCGGTGGTGGTGGACGTTCTGAACCGGTTCCTGGGCGATTATGTGGTGAACCTGGATAGTTCCCAGCTTCAGCTGGGCATTTGGGGAGGTAAGCCAGAGGCCAAGCTGGCCCCGGCCGGGTTGGAGCCGAGCTCGGCCTCGTCCGGCAGCCAGCCGCCCTTATTTCAGAAAGCCCCTTTCTCTTCAGGAAGCGGTGGCCGGGCTCCTCCCCTTCGCAGGGCACGGCGGCTAGCCTCCCGGCGCGCCTGCTCGCCCGCGTGTTCTGTGTCGCTGAGGGAAGGCGAGCGCGGTCCTGCCCGAGAGACGACGAATCGGGGCAAACTCTCGTTCTTCCTCGGCGAGCGAAGCCCCGCGGGCGGTCTCGCTAAATTGCTTAGAGTTGTTTTCCTTTCAGCACGGCCAGGCCTTCTTGTCACGTGTCATGCCTTGACTTCTCCTGTGTTTGCTCTTTTTTTGGAAGTGAATCTCCTTTAAGGGGAGGCTGTAGGAGAGAAGTTAAGGCCTCTTCCCAGTGTGCTCGAGAATAAAGAGGCAGTTGTGTTAAACGAGGTGTAAAAACAGTGTGTTTTTTTTCGTCTACTATGCTGCTCGTTCTGTTTAAGGTGATTTTTTTGGGTGGGTGTGGGAACCTAAGTACTGCATCAACAATACTGTGGCCTTGGGCTAATCATACGGTGCTTCGCTGATATGCATTAGCATGTTCATTTATTTCATAATTTTAGAAGGTGCCTGATTCCCGAATGACACTTGTAACTTACATAATTAAAGAAAACAAAAAGCTACAACTATGTGCAACAGGGGTAAATACACATTCCCTTGCAGAAAGTCAACAGATAATCAAACTCCAGTCCTGGGAGTAGACCATGTTTTCAAAGACTTGTAGTCCCAAAGGTGCTTTTTCAAGAGGCTGAAGAGCTGAAGAAGCTTCTTGGATGAGAAGCGAAACCTCTTCAAAAAAGAAACAACAGAAAGTCCAGTTGCCTCTTGAAAAAGCACCTTTGGGACAACTATAACCTGGATTGAGAATCTCCATAGACAAAGACTGGTAGGTCCTTATAGAATGGGAGCCTATGGATTGCTTTTCCAGAGTGTAGGCAATGGGACAGAAAATTTTGCAGTGACAATTTTATTTGATTGTCATTCAAGAATAATAATAAAAACCACTTTTATTTGTGTGTTATACCTAATACAGGTAGTCCTCAGCTTACAGCAGTTTTGTTGTGACTGTTCAAAGTTACAACGGCACTGAAAGATGTGACATATAATCGTTTTTCATAGTTACGACTTTTGTAGCATCCCCATGATCATGTGATCAAAGTTCAGATGCTTGGCAACTGGTTCGTATTTATGATCTTTGCTGTGTCAGGTGGTCATGTGATCACCTTTTGCAACCTGCTGACAAGCAAAGTCAATGGGGAAGCCAGATTCACTTAACAACAGGGTTACTAACTTATCAACTGCAGTGATTCAACTGCAGTGAACAACTGTGGCAAGAAAAGTTGTAAAATGGGGCAAAGCTGACTTAACAAATGTCTCACTTAACAACATAAATTTTGGGCTCAGTTGTGGTTGTAAGTTGAGGACTACCTGTATCTCCCTGCAATTTGAGTTGTTTTCAATCACAATTCTTTCATTGAACTCCCAATTTGTTACTGAGGTAGTACTTCAAGCCAGATGTAGTTTTGGCAAGGTGCTTTAAGAAATCGAATATGTACCACATGGAATATATGTGTATAATTCTCTGAACATAATAGTTACCCATTTTAGGATATGAATACCTTAGAATTGGTCAATTGTTTGCATTGTTTAGCATATTTGGCCTTTGGTTGATAATCCATAGATGAGTGAAATATTTTCTGATGATAGACCATTTATTGATGGTCAATGGTCAAAATTGACCATTGATCAATTTTCTCTTTTTTGGTCCAAAATAATTACAGAGGGAATAGGAAATACATGCTATGACTAGATAATCCAAGTTATTGAAGATCATGTTTAAATATTTCCATTTCTGGAAATGTTAGAAAACTAGTGTTTGATTTGACTGCACTTGAAATAAATATATTTTTGATACAATGCAGACTAATTTAATGACAACATGAGTCCTTTCAAAGTAATTTTATTTGCTAATGCTATAGATGTGTGATATGTATCTTAAAATGTACCCTGTGAAGTCTTAATCGAGTAGATAAGCAAATTTTCTCATTTAATATTATAGTACATAATTTCTTTTTCTCATTTGGTTTTCTTAAATTTCTCACAATAATTTGTTCCAAATCAGTAAGTACAAGTTTGAAAATAATCAAATTTTATAGCTGCACAGGTATGAATTATAATTGGCCATTTTTAATATGTCAAGCAAAATCAAAATATTCACTTCATGACTTGTAATTTAGCTGAATTCCTAAATGGTGATTATAGCAAATATCATTTGTTAAAAGCTGGAAAATCAAAATAACTTAGACAGTTATCACATTTTATAAGAATATTTCTTAAAGGACTTATGCTCTGGGTAGGTAGTTGAAGTAAAAGGCTTCCAAGATGTTTTACAACCCTATTATTCTACAATTTTTTAAATATGTTAGGTTTATTTTCTTTCTTATGCTAAATAAATACTGTTAGTAAAATAAAGGTAATTTTACAGAGCAATTTCCAATGTCTTCCTGAGTGGCCCATGTGAACCAAATTGAGGTCATTTTGGAGTTTCCTATTCTGAGAACCTATTCTGTCCTACATGTCCTTTTGGCAGCCTGGTATTAAAGTACAAGTAGTCCTCAAATTACAACCACAATTGATCCCAAAATTTATGTTGCTAAGTGAGACATTTGTTAAGTGAGTTTTGCCCCATTTTACGACTTTTCTTGCTACAGTTGTTAAGTTAGTAACAAGGTTGTTAAGTGAGGCTTCCCCGTTGACTTTGCTTGTCAGAAGGTTACAAAAGGTGGTCACATGACCCTGGGACACTGCAATCATAAATATGAGTCAGTTGCCAAGCGTCTGAATTTTGATCATATGACCATGGGGATGCTACAATAATCGTAAGCATGAAAAATGGTCATAAGTCATTCTTTTCAATGCTGTTGTAACTTCAAATGGTCACTAAATGAACTGTTGTTAAGTTGAGGACTACCTGTATTGGAAAATATTTTTTTTCAGGTTGCTTGAGAGGAAGAGGGGAATTTAAATTTGCTGCGGGGAAGATAGTGAAATATTCTGTAGCTCTTGGAATGCTGTGTAAGCCCATAATATTTATGCATATTAAATCTTTAAAAAACAACTTGTTTTTTTTCCTTTCTGTATGTTATAGACAACTTATTTAGCTCCTTATATTAATTAGTGATTTTAGAATATATGAAATGTATCTTCTACCTGTTCTTAAATAGTTGTATATATTTTTTGCAAACTAATATCAATAAATATTTCAAAGAGCATCATAGTTGAACATAGCCCAGGGACCAAGCTACCATTTCTATTATAAATGGTATTGGAAGTAAGAGAATAGAAAAAAGAGAATACTAGAGAAGCATACCTAATACTAATGGTGTTGTTTGTGGTCAGGGATATATTGTACTGTAGATGGTGCTTAAATTTAGAGTGGTTGAAATACCAGTAAGAAAATCCATGCAACTATAAATATAACAGCATTACATATTAATCATTGGTTAGGGAATTAGCTCAAATGATACAGCACTTATCTTGGAGTTTGAAAGGTAGTAGTAGTTTTGCTTCTGTTTTCTAATAAACTTTTTACCCTTTTCTTCTGTGTATGTGTGGGGGAGATAGTGAAACTCAGTGATAGAGCCTATACTTTTATTCATAAAAGTCCTACATTCTAAATCTGACATTTTCAGGTAGATGCTTAGTTTAGTAAGTGAAACAGTTGGTTCAAGATCTAGCTCAGAAACTAAGAGTTGGCCCCATCCCACATGACTGGTCACTTCACTACAATAATTTTCATGCAATATGTGGCATCAACTGTCTCCTTTCTTTCCCTGCAGTTGTGTCTCCAGTTGGAGGATACCCAAAATAAGAGATTTGTTCCACCATTATGTTTGCTTTTCATCTGTCAACATTGACTATTTACAGTATGGAGGAACAAAATGCCCAATATAAGGAGAAGGAAAAAGTCTGTTTAGTGGGGAAGGATAAGGAAGTCGTGGTGGCTTGTCTTCTGGAGAGAGGGGGGACCTCCAGAAGTGGGATTGGGAGGGAAATATTGGGAGGGAAAAACAGCTCCAGAGGAAGCATTATTACAGTATCTGCTCTGGATTTCCATTTGGTTAAAAAGGGGGCCTTGGTTTGTCACGGGAAGGACTAGAATGCTGGTCTCAACTAAATAAATTCTGGTTACATTTCAGTTAGATTAGATTTTTTTCTTCCACTGAGTTGCCTGAAAACAATATAGTTTAATACATTGCTATAAATTTTAACAACATAACCTGATTATGCAATAGAATTTTGCATTATATGTTTTCATTATCTGTGTATTTTAATACTTGCCCACACTTATTCAAACTTTTCCATCACCTAATATTAGATGAGCTCATGTTTTCTGGATTATTATTGTGGTTGATAAGTATGGTTGCAACAACTGAATGTTCTACTGATGTTTCATTGTTGGAAAATGCTTATTTTTCCCCTCAAGAATTTTACTTGGTCTTGTTCATGTAGCCTTTAAGAGAACCTTATAGCTTTCTGTGAATGTCTTATTGATTTTCTTACTGCACTCCTCAACTAATTATTCCATTGTTCATGCTTTCCATCATTTTTGTTGTAGGTGGTTTTCATGTGAGAGAAAGTAGCCAACAAAACAGTTTCATATATTATGAAGATGCAATATAAATGGCACATAATATTATACTAAGTGGATCAGAAAAAAATGTTAAACTTTAGTGAAAACTAAATTATGATCATTCAGTTAGTAAATGACAATAAAAAGCACACTACATACTTTCTGGTATGTATCACTGCTCTTACTATTACTTGCCAGATCACTAAGTGCCCTATCTAAAATTATTCTCCAGATTATTTTATGTGAAGATCAACACTTTTGTATTAATTTTTCTTTCTTATATCCACTTATCACTATATAGATAAGAGAACTATATAATTTTTATTTCCTGGACTTATTACAAATGTGACATCAACCAAGGTGACTTTTCCTGGCATCTGTGAGTGCAACATGAAACCAGCTTAACAGCTAGCTGAAGCTAATTTAAGTCTGCACTTCATCTTAAAACTTACGAGTTACAGAAGTTGTGATTTTAATAATGTGCCAACTCCTGTAGCCCAGCAGATAAATAATTCATTCTCTGATTTTTAGTTGACTTTATTAAAGGCATTGCTGTCTACAGGCTTTGTATATTTTTTCAGTGAATTCAGGGAGTGGTTTTTATGTGTGCATTTGTGATTATCCAGAATTAGATACAGAATGATTTTACATGGACAATTCTCTTTTCAAAGGTGCAGTTCGTTGCCTGAGAACTGCACCCAGCCTTTGGAAGGTGCCAGTATAGGGTTCCATGGAACCTGCAGCTCCACTCATCTGCCCATCAGTCAGCTGCTCAGAAAACTGTATCAGATGACCTTTCATTAAAAGGGAAGCAAAAGGCCATCATGCTACTGAAAATTGTTGTGGCTAGCCAATGTAAATCTGATGTTCTTCTTTTTTTCTAGAAGAAAACAAAAAACTCTTAAATTCTCTTTTCCTCTTGGTGAAGAAACTGAAAACCATTGCTTTGGTGGCATGGGGATGGCAGTTTATATAAAATACAGTTTACATAAAATACATATAAATGTGTGCACATATATGGGTAGATGGTTGTGTGTGCTTATATATCTGTGACTGTATGCTGAGATTGTGAGTGCAAATAGATTTAGGTGTACTACAGGTGCAGTCCTGAAGAACATGGCTTTTTTAGCAGTTTATAAAAATTGCTAGATGTTCTTTACAGACGGTTGAAATTTTCTTGTTATTTTCTCTAATTTTATATATATACTTACTAAAACATATTCTTATAACTTTTAACCTTTATTTCAATAAAAAAAAGTTTGAGGTATCATTGTTCAGTAATAAAAGGCTGAAAAGGACAATGGAAAAGTCATTGGACCAAATCTGAATGCTCTGGATCCTATGTGTAACTATTGAAGAAGATGCCAGTAATAGATGTACATCTATACTTACTTGCATTATGAAGGATAAAAATCCATAGGATGTATTTTTAAGTGACAATATTTTTTTGCATGCTATGCAGAATTGTTAATTTAGAAAGCATTTTTAAACAAAATATGTTCTTAACTCTCAATTTTTAAAGAAAGCAAAATATCCTTTAACAATAATGGAGATTGAATTTACAGTCCTTCTGGTGTTATATCTTGGTAAATAGCAATACCATGGCAACCTCATCAGAAAGGGAAAAAAAAGTTTATATGTACTGTAGCCCAATGATGGATGGGGAGTTTTAGTTCTCAATTCAAAGAAATCCTGTAAGGCCTCATTCTTCTCTGCAGTGTTCTCCCCAAGATTATCATGCAACTACACATACCTTCTTGCTGCATATTGCTATAGTGTATTTCACATATACATACTGGTATAATAATATTCCTGGAACTTTTGTGTAATGTGTAGTTTGGTTTGAGCAAGTTGGCAATGTAAAAGTGTTTGCTGAAATTGCAGCAGCCTAATTGAATCTGCAAACCTTGCAGCTGATTGCAAAGTATCTTCTACTTTATATACTGGAATTGAAGTCTTGAAGTAAGAAGATTTGATCTCTTTCCCTTTTCTTCCTTTTTACTGGCTCGTGAGGCTGGCTTTTTTTCAAGGTTAGGAAATTTTGACGATGAGGAATGCCAAAGGGTTGTGTGCTGATTCATAAATACGACAACATAAATTTGCGATCTTTGAAGTACTGCGTTTTTTTACTTTGCTAGCTCTCTATTAAAATTGTTAGAATTCTAATAAGAGGTATTTCTATTGAAAATGTTGTAAATCAAGTTGGTTGTTCTCTGATTATGATTTTTCCCCCCAAATTTCTTAATAGGAGCTGTAGCACTTAAAAATCTTGAAATAAAAGAAAATGCATTGGTAAGTACTAAAGTGCCTTTTGAATCATAGTCCTTCATAAATACATGTTTTTATGCTGTCTTAAGGTAAAGGTTCCCCTCGCATATACGTGCTAGTCATTCCCAACTTTAGGGGGCAGTGCTCATCTCTGTTTCTAAGCCGAAGAGCCAGCGCTGTCTGATGACGATTCCGTGGTCATGTGGCTGGCATGACTAAACGCCGAAGGCGCATGGAACGCTGTTACCTTCCCACCAAGGTGGTCCCTATTTTTCTACTTGCATTTTTACATGCTTTCGAACTGCTAGGTTGGCAGAAGCCGGAACAAGTAACGGGAGCTCACTCCGTTACGTGGCGCTAGGGATTCGAACTGCCGACCTTTCTGATCTACAAGCTCAGCGTCTTAGCCACTGAGCCACCACGTCCCCTACTGTTATGCTGTTCTAGGAATTAATTAAAAAAAACATTTGTGCACATTCTGGGCTCTATGCTGTTAAAATAATAATGTTTTCGTCATTGAAATGTAATTAAAACATTTATCTTTACAGTATCAATTTGATGTCCCCTTTAAAGTTAAAGCAGGTCATATTGGTAAGTAGAATTCCCAAGCTTTTTACAATAATTAATTAAATTTGTATTTTTAAAGACATGGGATTTTTATTTCTTTGAAATGCATTGGTTTATCATGCAGCTATTATCTATCAATAAAAAGTTAAGGCTTTTTGAGAGCTTTTGATATTCATGTGCAATTGTATATGGATTAAATAAAATCCTATATGTTTAATCTTTTATCATTCAATGGATATTATATTGTAGTTCCTTATTAAGATATTTAGTGAATAGTATTTATTAGCTAAAAATATGTTGTCTACTATGGTTTACCGTTTTGGTTAATTAGCAGATTATTAATGGTATTGAATACATTAAAATATCTACTTGTATTCTTGGTTATCTAATCTGATTTTTTTATATACAGATAGTCCTTGATTTATGACCACAATTGAGCCCAGAATTTCTGTTGCTAAGTGAGACATACGTTAAGTGAGCTTTGCCCCATTTTACAATCTTTCTTGCCACAATTGTTAAGTGAATCACTGCAGTTGTTAATTTAATAATAGCAATAGCACTTAGACTTATATACCACTTTACAGTGCTTTACAAATAACATGGTTATTAAGTGAATCTGGCTTCCCCATTGACTCTGCTTGTCAGAAGGTCGCAAAAGGGGATCACTGCAACCATCATAAATATGAGTCAGATGCCAAGAATCTGAATTTTGATCACATGACCACGGGATGCTACAAAAGTGAAAAATGGTCATATGTCACTTTTTTCAGTGCCGTTGTAATTTTGAACGGTCACTAAATGAACTGTTGTAAGTCAAGGACTACTGTATCTGCTATATTTTATGTATCTATTTTTTTTTATTGAATTTAGATTCAAATATTGAGGTATTTTTTCTTGCTTTCAATAAGTCAGTAGTCATTATAGGAGCTGGTTGTTATCTGTAAAGCCCTACATGGCATAGGACCGTGATGGCGAACCTATGGCACGCGTGCCACAAGTGGCACACAGAGCCCTCTCTGCAGGCACGTGAGCCATCGGCCCAGCTCAGCTGCACCGCGCATGCCTGCACGCCTCCCGCCAGCCAGCTGATTTTCAGTTCTCTGCCGCGCATGTGCGGGGGCAGGGCACGTGGGAAATGCGCACGCATGTGTGTGGGGCGGGGGAGCGCAGGGGGGGGTCATGCGCGCATTTCATTATGGGTTATAAGTGCAGGGAGGCCTACTAGGCCCAAAACGGGGCACGGGGGGTTGCGGCACGCCCTCCTCGCAGCCCATTTTTGCTCCCAGGAGGCTACAGGGAGGCCTACTGGGCCCAAAACCCAGCGGGGGGTGCGGTGCGGCCCCCACACGGTCCGTTTGTGCTCCCAGGAGGCTGCAGGGAGGCCTACTAGGCCCAAATTGGGGTACGGGGGGTGCGGCGCAGCCCCCCCTCGGCCCATTTTTGCTCCTAGGAGGCTGCAGGGAAGCCTACTAGGCCCAAATCAGGCGTGGGGTGGTGCAGCGCGGCCCCCTGTGGCCCGTTTTTGCTCCCAGGAGGCTGCAGGGAGGGCTATTCGGCCCAAAACGTGCGTGCGGGGGGTGAGGTGTGGCTCCCCGCGGCCCATTTTTGCTCCCAGGAGGCTGCAGGGAGGCCTAGGCCCAAAATGGGGTGTGGCGCGGCCCCCCCCCGTGGCCTGTTTTTGCTCCCAGGAGGCTGCAGGGAGGGCGGGGGGGTTCCGCACGCCCCCCCCACGGTCTGTTTCTGCTCCCAGGAGGCTGCAGAGAGGCTTACTAGGCCAAAAATGGGGTGCGGGGGTGCGGTGTGGCCCCCCCATAGCACGTTTTTGCTCCCAGGAGGCTGCAGAGAGGCTTACTAGGCCCAAAACGCCGCACCCCCCCCGGGGCCCGTTTTTCCTCCCAGGAGGCTGCAGGGAGGCCTACTAGGCCCAAAAGGGGCGCGGGGGGAGCGCGGGGAGTCGCGTGCACGTGCGTGGGGGGTTGCGCGTGCATGCACAGGGGGCGGAGCACGCGGGGGGGTTACGCGCACATTGTATTATGCGTGCTTTCAGCATGCAACAACAAAAAGGTTAGCCATCACTGGCATAGGACTTCGTTACTTGAGGGACACACATTTCCAGTATCTCCAGTATTATCTACCCAGCCAATTTTGGGCATTTTGGATTCCTTCAATTAAACAGTGCCATCTGTTGGGTCCCTGGAAGAGTGCCTCCTCTATGGAATGAAGTGCCCTCTGAGATTTGATTGACTCCTATCTTGCTGGTGTTTCTAATGGCTTTGAAAGCCCATCTCTTTGCCAAGTCTTGGGCAAGCATGATTGAAGCCCTCTTTTTGGTTGTGTGGATTTGTTTTTTGCTCCTACCAGTTTGCATTCTGTTATTATTATTTATTACTCTATTGCTTATTCCTTTTACGGTTGTTAGATGTGAACCTCCAAAATAATTGAGAATTGAACAGTGTACAAACTTAACAAATAATAATATATGAAAAAAAACTTCACTGGTCTTCCCCCCCCCCTAAATTGTAAGCAAATTACTGCAAGCATGGGTAAAGTAGTGCGATATTGTGCTTTTATACATATAGGGAAAAATAAAGTTCAGATTTATATTCAAATTCTATGGTTTTAGAAACATTTAATGGTAATGGGAGAATGGTAAATCACCACAAGCACATTGTAGCCTGAACATTCAGCTGGATTGTTCTGGAAATACCATGGTCCAGCTGACTCAGAAGGTGGAAAGTATTGTATATTTTATATTTCAGCTGACACAAATTCCAAAATTTAGTGGAAAAGTAGGGCAAGTCTATATGTTACTCCCATCTTCCCATTATTTGTTTTCCCTTTGTTACCCACACCTAATTCTGCATAAACCTAACCAGCAAACCTGCCTGCTCCTCCCATTAATCTTCTTGCATTTTCCTTTGCTTACCTCCATTTAACGGCTATCCTACTCTGATGAATCATTTTATAGTCTCCTTTTCTTCCCTTCCACATCTTGGAACAACCATATCATTGAATGATCATGTTCTAGGTTTGTCTCCAGATGAAACATTAAGGGTCTGTGTCTCAATGAAATATACAGCCACTCAGAATTAATGTGTTTTGTGCATGAGATGATTAGTGCATAGAATCTTTTGCCCATCCCTAAAATGTGTTTTTCTTTTAGGTAATATTTGCACCATTTTTAAAAAATATATGTATGATATGTTTTAAATTACGAAGAATATAAATTCAATTTATATTAAATTCCAAGCAAAAAAGATGAGGAGTGACCACCTAGCTTGACCCAGATTAGTAGAATTATCAGTATAATTTACAACTGATCTTTATGTAATGTTAAATATGAATCTTGAAAATATTTTGAAGTAGCAAATGATTATAATATTAAATGTTTTTTTTAAAGTTATGATTAAAAATATTTTCTTTTTTTAAAAAAAAATAACTTTCTTTGTTATTCTAGGTCAGCTAAATTTGCAAATACCATGGCAAAATCTTTATACTCAGCCAGTTGAAGCTGTTTTAGATGAAGTTTATCTGCTTATAGTACCTACAGCTAGTAAGTTTATTAAGAAATGGAATTGAACTTTGTAAAATAAATACATAAAATAATATTTAGCCAGTATACCGTATTTTTCGGAGTATAAGACACTCCGGAGTATAAGACGCACATTAGATTTTGGGAGGAAAACAAGAAAAAAAAATTCTGCCTCTGCCTACCAGCATCCATTGGTATTCATCTGGCTAGCGTCCTTGTAGCAAACAGCAAACAGCCTGGTCAGCTTCAGCACGTTATTGCAGCCTGATTCAGCACGAGCAGCTGATTGGCAGTTGGATCGGCCTCCCGGAATACCCCCAATCAGCTGTTCCAGGCTGCAGGGATCACCACAGCCCATCGCCGCCTCCATGCGTCATGTTTTTGGCCTCCGCGTTTTGCATTTTCTGCCTCCACGCATTGCATTTTTTGCATCCGCAGGCTCCGTTTTAGACCCGTTCCAGGCTGCGGGGACCACCACAGCACATCACCGCCTCCGCGCATCACGTTTTTGGCCTCCGTGTGTCGTGTTTTCAGCCTCCGCACACCCTGTTTTTTGCCTCCCTGAGTCACGTTTTCGGCCAGTTCCATACGGTTGGGGATCGATGCTCAGAGGCCGAAAACGCAACGCCGGAGGCGGCGATCGGTGGCGATGTGCTGTGGCGATCCCCGCAGCCTGGAACGGGTCTAAAACGGAGCGTGCGGAGGCCGAAAACACGAAGCATGGAGGTCGAAAACGGCCAAAGGGTGGGGGCCGGCTGGTGGGTGGGGCTTCGGCAACCTTTGCTGTATAAGACGCACAGACATTTCCACACACTTTTATGGGGGGGGGGGGTAATTTCTGCCTCTGTATTTTTAATCATGCAATAATTTGGGTACCCATAAATAGTCTGACTTACATACTCAAAGTTAATAACTCAGAGTCAAACCTTTTAAAGTTAAATATATATTTTTTGTAAAAATAATAATTGGTTTTTGGTATTTATCATTGTTTAAAATCTGAGGTTATTTGTTGTTGGCAAGTAAGAAGCAGTTAATATTTGTTGCTTCTTCTTGCCACTAAAGCCCCCCCCCCCATGCATCTAACAACATCTTTGAATAAAAGAAAACTCCTAGAATGTGTACAAAGAATAGGTACTAAATATTTTTCATACAGAGAGTAAGTACAGTCAAATAGGACTTAATTTTGTATTTGTGCGATTTCAAATGTTGATTTAATCTAGTTGTGTTTAATTATTAAAGTAGTCCATTCTGTTAGGTATTAAATATGATGCTGAAAAAGAAGAAAAGCAACTGCTGGAAGCAAAGCAAAAAGAATTGCAAAGAATTGAAGATGCGAAACAAAAGATTGCTGACAAAGGTAAGAAAAGTTGCAATAGTCATTCAATTTTAATTGCAACTCCAACTGAATGGTGGCTCACAAAATAAAGCATATCAAAATCAAATCAATATGAATGCAGTAAAATTAAAAAGAATTACAAAATACAGGTAGTACTTGAGATATGATCAGTTGCTTAACAGCCATTTGAAGTTATGACAGACCCTTTCTCCCCTCAGGCTACATATACAACCTTGTTTCAAAGTTATGTGGCTGCAGCACCCCCCATGTCCTTTTCCCTTACAACCAACCACAGTGATACTACAGTGCCCCCCCCACCTCTCCCCTCATCCTACTGGGACCCTGCAGTGCTTGGGCCTGCTCTCCATGCCTCCTGGAAGCAGGCACCATTTTGAATACTCCAACAATTTTTTGTGGAAATGGTGACTGGGTTTGGAGTTTTCTGCCCAGATCAGCTGGTCTTTGGGAGACTGCTAATTTCTCCTGGATCGTGCTAGGCTTTGGAAAAGCCAGGCGCCTGCATGCAAGTGTGGCAGCTTCGGGAGAGGCGTCCCAAAAGAGGCTTTCCCCCTTTTCCTTGCTTAAGCCTTCCTTCCCGCCAAAACCTAATTTCTTCAATAAAGAAAACAGAAAAAAAAAGTTGGGAGGGACAGACTTGTTGAGCTTTCTTCCCACTCCTCCACCAATTAGGTGCTGAAACTAAATTCTCTTCCTCTGCCTTCCAATGTTGATTCTCTTTCCCACCTCATTTGCTAAATTTACTGAATGCCTGGAAAGAGGGTGACAGAATCTGTAAGGTCTGTCTTGATGAGTGACTGCCAGACTGAAGAGTAGAGGAAAGGAAGGAAGGGAGCAAAGAAAATCTTTCTGCACCTGCGTTGAGCTGAAGAAAAAGTTCCACTCAAAAGAAAAAGTGACTAGGGCAGAACACATGCAGCAAACAGCCATGGCAGATGCTGGGTCCTTCGAAATCTTTTTGCTGCTTGTCTGATTGCCTTTACAGGAGTCCTAAAGAGAGGAGGGGAGGGGAGGGGAGAGAATAGAATAATGGAATGGAATGGAATGGAATGGAATAATAGAATAGAATAGAATAGAATAGAATAGAATAGAATAGAATAGAATAGAA
>QLTV01003456.1:552294-576527 GCA_003457575.1 Thermophis baileyi
GAAACAACGGCCCAACGGGCAACCCGGAAGTCCATTTTTCTGGACTTCCGGTTTGCCTGTTGGGCTGTTTTTTGCACTCCGGAGGCTTCAGGGAAGCCTGAGGGTGAAAAACGGCCCAATGGGGGGGCGCATGCGCTGGGATGCGCGCATGCGCAATGTGGCACGTGGGGGGGGGTTATGTGCCGGCACGCGTGCGTGCTAGCACGTGCACGCACTCCCATTTTTGGCACGCAAGAAGAAAAAGGTTCGCCATCACTGACCTAGGATGTAAAGAGGGTCAGTCAAGCAGCAAAAAGCTTTCCAAAGAAGTTCTACTTCTCATCTGATTCTCTTCAGGACCCATCTAGGAATGTTCTAAAGGCAATCAGGCAAGCAGCAAAAGCATTTTGCTTAGTGTTTAAACTTGCAAATCTCATTCAAAATTGTTTCTAGGATTCTGAATTCTGTTATTGGCTTGTAATTGTTTTTCATTCTTTTAAGCCAGTGGTTCTCAAATATTTTGGTCTCCTTAAAAATGATACAGGACCAAACGAGCTTTGGCTTATGTGCATTATATCTACCAATATTTACTATGTTAGAAATTAAAACTGAGAAATCCATTTAAAACTTTTAGCAGAGTATTCTAGTTGAGGCTGCTTTCTTTTGAAATGCAGAATACATTGTGTTTTATTTCATGCTGATTGCTTCTAGTACCAAATCCAGAAAGATCCCATGGTCAGAAGTGTCAGAAGTAGTTGAATCTATTATTTTTAATATATTGAATATAGAATTGCAATCTATTCAAAATATATCAAAATATTTCCAAGAATTGTGCAGCCATCACTTATATTTGTGGCTATCATTTGCCTATGAGTTACATATTTAGCATTTGCTTAAATGTAAGTATTTTACCATAGGATACATGCTGTTGGTTAAATGAAATGTTAAGGTTTGGCTGCCCCTTTGATAAGTCACTTAACAGGTATAATTCAGTTTGGATTCAGTAGACCTTTTACCCACTTAATGAATTATTAAGTGTATGTGGAATCACAAATAATCATAGCTTGCAGCCTGCCAATTTAGTTATTGACTATTATTATTTTCTAATGCTGTGGAGCTGAATCATTGTAGACTGAGGTTCTGAATAATGTTGACTCCTCACATCTGCATAGTCACTTCCAGTCTGGCTCCAACTGTAGTCCTTTAATTGCTTCAGTCTGCAGCCAACATTGTCCCTGTTAGATTTCAGTAACAAATGTTATATAGAGGATCTCAACTCACTTCACTCAGCTGAAGCACTGTTTATTGTAAGGTTTCCAGTGATCCTTTGTCTTGAGTTTTCATTTCTCTTCACCCTTCTCTTTATCCTCTCCCCCCTATTTTAGGCTTGACTGACCAACTTCCCTCACACTTTGGTCACATATAGTATGGCTGCTTGTGTCATCTCAAATGATTATATCAAATGTGTTCCTAAGCACCCCTTTCTTAGTCTTCCATGTTTAACAAGGCACACATCTGTTGTTGCAAAAAGAGGTGTTTGCATCCATCCCTTCAAAGGAACTCATATTTAATTTCTACATACACTATTTCTGGTACCCGTTTCTATGTGAATATATAAATAAAACAATATATGGAATTACCTGTTATGTATTCCTGAATATTATTTCTCTGCCTAAATCAAGTGTAGCCTCCATTGCTTAATAATATAAAGTATTCATTCACTTGATTTAGATAAAGCACAAGAAAAGCAAGATACTTTCATAGAAAAGCTAATTACTCAAGTTATAAGAAATCTTCAATTGAAAATTTCCAACATCCATATACGATATGAGGATGATGTAAGTATATGTGCATAGAATATTCAGATAAGTTGTAAAAATGTGAATGATACTTCAGATGGTTGTATAGATGGATAATCTTTGTTCTGTTCACCCATAAAAAAAGTGATTGCTGAGATAGTTGAGACTCTGCCGTCTTTATTTGTCTATTGCATCATTATAATTTGGAAAGTTTCAATGATGGTATGATTGCAAAGTTGCATATTAAATTATTTCTTTAAGTACTGGTGTAATGCTGGGGAACTTTTTGAGCAAATAACGTTTGAATCCTCCCTTCTTTCTCTGGTTTTAGTGGATTGCAGAACTAATGACTATATAAATTCATACCCTTAGATTTAAAACTAAACACAGCTTTTCTCTGCCTGAAGCCCATAGTAATTATACAAATGTAGTTCAGATTTGGAAGGTACTATTTTATGCAGCAGTACTCTAATCTAAAATACGTACACCTAAAGAAGTATGTGTAGAGTAGAACACTAAGGATTCTATGTTGGGAATATTAGGCTGAAACATATAGTTAAGATACAAAGTTTAGCTAATCTTAACCCATCATCATAGCAATTCATATTCTTAACCCATCATCATAGCAATTCATATCCTGAATTCTTATTTATAAAATCAATACTTCTACATAGAGAAATTGTCAAGAAATGTCTCTTTTCTTTTATTATAAGGCACACATGTTGCCACAGATTTTACATCCTGCATGTTGTATACCTGTATATACCGGTATTATATTGTTGCATATTGAAAAATATTTGGGTTTTTTTTTTTGCAGATCACAAATAAAGATATTCCATTGTCATTTGGTATCTCACTCGAAAATTTTAGTTTACAGGTATTATCATTGCTCAAGTTTTTAATTAAAAACTTGTTTCTATTTTTGAGTGTCTTAATATGTATGTAGCCTCTTTAATCTTAATAATTCAGGAATAAATGACAACTTTGAAAGTCGAAAAGACATAACTTCAAAGCACAACTAGTTTTATGATTTAAATTGAATAAATATTGAATATTGAATAAAATTGTTTGCATTATTTATAAAGAAAAAAGATCTGAAATTTGGGTGGTCTCCACAGAAAGATTATTTTTATACTTGGGAACTGACTAAGATTCTTTTATTCAGACTTTACTTCTAAATATGGAACACTGCACAAATCCAGTCAGGTGTTCCTGATGACAGTTGGGGAAAATCTTAATGTTGTTTTATCTCATAAATAAATAAAGTAATGTCAGAATAACTTCTGTTTCTATTTCAGACTTCAGATCAAGATTGGAATCCATGTATTCAAGATGCAACCACTAAATTGTTCTATAAGGTACAGTCCTAGGTGGAAATCCAGTTGAGTAGAATGTGCTGTGAGACTCCTTCTGAGTTTGTGTTAATGTAAAGCACAAGGGAGGTTTCATTCTTTTGCTGTTTGTTTCACATATTAATCTCATTTTGAGCAGAGCTAAATCACAGCTACACTGAATTGTTACATGGCAAGTTTTTTTTATGTGCATATGGTAATTTTGACACAGTGAAGGGACTAAAAGTTTGTTTGTTGGATTTATATCCTGCTTTTTATTCAGGAACTCAGAGTGGTAAAGTTGATCAATAAATTGATATTATTACATGGCTTACATGCCTTAGTAAAGTGTGATAACCAGTTAATGATTCATAGACCATTGGTACATGAAACTATAGTGATTTTTTTTACTTTTCTCATAAACCTAGAAATAAGAGATAAAGTATAGCAACCCCATTTTTTAACTGATTCAAAGATTGTTTCAGCTGGTTTTGAATTCAGGAAGTAAAATCAGGTAAACATCAATATCTGAAGAAGTGGCTATACATTTTTTATGATTTTTTTTTCAACTGCTACACAAGCAAGAACTTTCTTCAGTCTCACAAATAGGAAAGCAAAGATGAAAGGAAGGGAGGGCTGTGAGAAGGCCAAGGGTTTGGTGTGCTGAAAGAGCATGTTCCTTATTGTCAAAACTATCACAATGAAGAACAGACAGACAGGCCACATTTTTTTCATTTTTTCAACACCCTTGCCTCCTTAGTATTTATATGCTATATAATACTATATACTTATTGTTTATATACCATACTTAACTATCCCAATTCAAAGGAATTTTGAATGACTTGCATTCTCTTCTTCCAATAATATTTTTTTTAAAAAAATCAATGTATTCTTGACTACTTTACTTTTGTTCTATACTTGTGTTAATTATGAGGACTTTATACCGAAAGTGTATTTGAATCATCTTTGTTTTCATTCATTGTAATGAAATGATTTTATACTTGCAGTAGGTATGCATTAGGCCCATTCAGTTTTATGTTAAAACTTCATAAAATCTATGATAATTGATCACTGAGACGAACCATTTTATTTGCCACAGTGTTTGATACCTTGTTACAGTAGCAAAAACAATATAGCCTTGTTTTGCCTTCCAACATGTTGTATGTACTGTTGGATGCTCTACCTCCATACTTCTCAATTATCATAACATGCTTTTGGAAATATTCTGAGTAATTCATCTAATTTATGCTTAACATTGAATTACCTTGCTAGTTATCCAGCAGTTCTGTTCCTCATGAACTACCTAGCTGCTTTAAGATAGAATCATATGCAAGTTAATATATGATACTCTTAAACATTTATGCCTACTCTTAGATATTGGTTAATATCTGTAATGATTTAATTATTGTTTCAAAATAACCATAGGGCAATTTTTTCAGTATCATGATCAATTAAAGTGATCGGTAAATATATGAGTGACAGCACCCATAAGTAAAGATAATTTGCTTTGGGGTTAGGATTGAAGAAGAAATAAATATACCTCTTACTTTCAGTAATTATGTTTCAATCTATGTATTTTAAGAGTTCTCAGACTTTGCTGTGCTGCAGTAGTCCACTGGGACTTACATAGACAAAGAGTAGAGTTTAGAGCAAATTATGACTACATTCTATTCTCCTTGTGGAAGGCTGGTCACTTTTTTAAAGAAAAATCACAGTGACACACCAACCTGCTCATGACAGTCCCAGAGATTCCAAGCCATAATTTTGAGAACTATTGCTGTAATGGATATAATTATTTAAAACATTTGAAAATGGAATGGGATATCTTGCCACAGCAAACTCGCTGCAGCCAATTTGCCACGGCAAACTCCCCGTGGGACAATTCAACAAATAAAACTGTTAAATTAATTTCAATGGAACTGTGGCCAATAATAATTAAATAAAGTCGATCCAGAAATACAAAAGTTACAATAATTTCGACTAAAATGTGGTCACCAATAATAAAAATAACTGAATGAAACAATACAACGTTGTATTGTCCTGTCCACCCTATGCTAAAGCAGATATACTTTAAGTGTTATTTTAATATTATCTCGTGGGCTGTTTGAAATTTTGATCTCCTTTTGGATAAAATAAAGTGATTTATTCATCAGATGAATTATTGTTTTATTCAAATTTCATTTGTAGTTCAAAATAGAATATTCTTTTTTTTCCCCTAGTTGTATTGCTGGGACATACTAATAGCCATTTTCTGACACATTTTGCCAATATTATTCCTGATGGCCAGATAATAATTCCATGAATCTTTTAAAACACAATTATGATTATTTTTAATTCTGTTGCCACTGTTTTTATTTTTGTTAATTTCATTATCTATAATACAAATATATTTAAAAATAAATACAAGGGAGAGGTATCCTTTTTGGCTCTGATTGTCATAGTCCACAACTGAGAACTAATATGTGTTACATGTTTTCATGCATCTCAACTTGTCCAGTTCCCCTTCCCCCCCTCTGCCAGGCCACCAAGCTGCAAAGGTTGGGGACCGCTGCTTTATTTGATTAATTTCAGTAGTTCCATTTACATGTGTTTAACTTTTGTCAAAGATATATCAATATTTGTAATAACTTTCATAAACATGCATACGTATAAGATATTAAACCATGTTAACCTTAAATATGATATTCATATATATATATATATATATATATATATATACATATACATATACATACATATTATTTCAGTTAGTTCGACTGGACAACTTCTTTGCATACTGGAATGTGAAGTCTGAAATGTATTATCATGGTGACTATAAAGAATCTTTGGTGAGTAGACAAAGCTAATAAATCATTTCAAATATGATTTGTCCAAAACGAATTACAGTTCATTTATATTTTTATACCGTGTCTTTTTAAGCTTAAAAAAAAGATCATTAATGCTGTAGTTTTGTGCTAGTTAACTTTTCAAGAAGCACTACTGATGAGAGAACCAGTTTCATATGGTGATAAAGACATTAGGCTAGAAAGCAGGAAACTGTGTTCTAATTCTGCCTTAGGCACGAAGGAAGCTGGGTGACCTTGGGCCAGGCACTCTCTCTTAACCCTAAGAAGGAGGCAAGGAGAAACCTCTTCTGGAAAACCTTACCAAGAAAGCTGCAGGGACTACTCAAGGCAACTGCCAGGAATCAAAAACTGACACAAAGGCATAAAAAAAAGGTTCACTGAACTTAGCAAATTTATGTCTGTTTTCTCTCTTTTCAGCTGATCTTGGGAATAGGTATTATGTATGATAGATTAATATAGGCATTAAATCGAGAGAGAAAATCAGATATTTGTATGGGAAATATTGTACAGCGTCTAGCAACAAAATACTCATTTATTAACAACTCAGTTTCATTGTAAAATTGTCCTAAAATGGTCCTACAGTAAATGGTCCTAAAATAAAACAATGAAATAATAGAAAATAAAAGCAGTGTAGAATTATAAGGCTAAATTGAAAATAATTTTCATCAAAATCAAAGTCATTATCTTATATTTTAACTCCAATTTTGTACTAAAGCCAACCTGCTCCAAATTGTACAATAATGTTTGTTAGGGATCCTAAATAAAAATACAAGATAAAAAAGATGGAAAAAATTATTTACACTTTAACAGAAAAAAAATATTTAAATGATTAAAAGTTTGGAATTTAGGTTTGGCGTTTTTGAATTCGTATACAGGTAGTCCTCATTTTATGTCCAGTTGTTCAGCAACTGTTCAAAGTTACAATGTAACTGAAAAAATGAGTTTATGACTGGTCCTCAAAATTCCTGATATCTTACTGCCCTGCAGTCACATGATGAAAATTTACAGCTTCCTCACTGCCACCCAGCCATAGCACCCATTCCCACCTATAGTTACCTATTACCCACCTGCAGTACCTGCCCATGGCACCCACCAATATAGGCTCATCTACATACATATAAGCTCATCTACATACATATCAACCGACCTCAACTTTTTAAATCCAATTATTATGAAAAATGTATCATCCATGTATAAGCTGACCATCACATTTTTATATGCTTAAATTTTCATAATTGTTTTATTTGTAGGTAATCTACAAATTATCCATTTTTGTGGGATTTTGGTTAAAAATTTGAGTGTCAGCCTATTAGTGGATGGCTTATCTGAGAACTTATAACAGAAATACAGGTACTTTAAAAAGTATTATTATATATACTTATGGATAAACTCATCAGAAAATAAGCCAAATGCAATTTTGGGGATCTATTTTTGCATCTAAAATTTTCAGTTTATTCATAAGCGTATAAGTACTTTTCCTCAGTTTTCTTGAAAATTTTCAGTCTTTCAACCAAAAACCTTAGTAAGTGAAATATTTTAGAATCTTGTCATATCCTGGGACATGCCATTGCAGACAACCCAAGCAGAATATTAAATGCTCATTAATATTATGCCCATTTAACTATCAAGTATTTATATTTTCTGACCAAAACCCACAGTAGATATTTTGAATTGAAGACCTGATGTTACTTGGGATTTATTAATGAATTGCTTCATTGGGGTCTATGTTTGGAAACTTAAAGTGTTGTGCTTTATCATAACTTTTTTAAAATTCTTTAAATTTTAAAAAAAGGGGGGAATGATTGTTTTCCTCATGATATTTTTTTCAATCAGACCTTACTGAACAGAGATCAGAGGTCAGATTAGTGCTATCTACTTCTTCTGATATAGGCAGTCGTCTACGGTGATTTAGTATTCTAAGGGTGACTTAATATTTACATTTCATTGTATTATCATAATACATATTCCCACATTTTTAAACTGGGAGCCTCTTCTGCATGATATATAGACAGAATTATTGAACCTGTGTAAGATATATCCTTGGGTCTCTGTATTTTAACTTAACGTTGATCAGTCTAAAACAGTGGTTCCCAACGTGGGGCCCACGCCCCACAGGGGGGCAATTTGATTTTTAATGGGGGCAATTGGAACCTTGTTTAAAGCAAGTTAATGGCCTTTTGGGCTTCCTCCCCATGAGTAGGAGTTCACTTTTTGAATAGTAAGAATTATATGTCACGGGGGGGGGGGGAATAGTAAGAATTATCTGTCACGGGGGGGGGGCATCAGGATTTTAGAGATGCTTAGGTGGGGCATGGCCAAAAAAAGGTTGGAAACCACTGGTCTAGAATATTGCTTGGAAAAAATACTCTCTTTGGTTTATATTGCATTTTGCATTTTTATTGTGAATAAATTTTCAATTCAATTTTTTTCTCCAAAAAGAGTCATTTAAAATATGGAATTGCAAGCACTAATGTGATTCCAGAAGGCTATAGTTTTGGTAAGTTTTTAATATTTCCTAACAAACTTGCATGTGGAGTACAGTAAGCATAGGTATAGTTTCTTCTTGGAACTACCTTTTTATTTAGTCTAAAAACTTCATTTAATGCAGACAATTGTGGTTAGATTAGTTTTTTAAGGAACTCGGGGATCATATTATGTCTGTGCTAAAATGTTACACTGACTGCTGATTTACTTCTGGATAAAATACAAAGATATATTTATTACCTTGAAAACTCTATATATTTATACAGTAGGTCTAAAGAAACAAAAACAGGTTTCATTGTAAGATAGTGTTTGGCACTAGGGTATCTATCTAGGACTGAACTTAACATTTTATTGATACAGTTCCACCTTTTTTGCATTATCACAGTAGGTTAAACTACAATATTAATGTGGCTTGGTGCTTATAGAGATTATAGTAAAATCTTTGTTTTATCCTCCAGAATGCTACATGTGAGCAAACAGTATAGCCTTGTCCCTAGTTGGGCAACTGGTTATAAAATTTAGCTTTCACTTTGGTGCCTAAAAAGTGAATCTTGTTTTCGTATCCGTCCACAAGGAGCATCCATATAATATTGGGGAAAAAATTAATCTATTTGCATGACCTATTTGTTTCTTGATTAACTTTATCTAAAATTCTGCTTTTTAGTATTCCGTCCGATTTCAGCTAAAGCCAAACTCCGTATGAATCCGCGATCCGATGTTGACTTTTCTGCACCAAAACTAGATCTGGATGTAAATCTTCAGGATATAACCATTGAACTGAATAAACCACAGGTAACTGCATAAATGATTTAGATTTTTATAGCAACCTTTTTTATTCCCTGAATTAAATTCTCATTGTTCTATTTGCATCTTTTTATAAGACTATAGTTTTCAATAATCCTTGAAAGAATTCCCAAATTTACATTTGAGTAGGCTTGTATATCAAGGTTATTTAAGTGTTAAAAATGTGCCCAGGAAGCAGACAATAGCAAACCACTTCCAAAATATTGCCAAAAAAACTGTAGACTTGTCAGACAACTACCAGGAGTCAATACTAACTCAAATGCACAGGCAATTAATCAATTACAGCGCTATCTGAGGATGGGATTTTTCATACTCCTGAATTTTTAGCCATATTGTCGGGTATAGACTGGATACTTCCCAACATCATTCACTTTTACACCACTTTCCACATAGCCATAGGGATTTTTAATCATGTATTCGTATCAGTATTGATTTGCGAACAACTTGAAAGGGGCATTGGTCTTACCTGATATGCTCCTTCTTGTTGGGTGGAGATAGCATCCAGGAATGGGTTGACCTTGTCTGCTAGCTGATTGGACTGAGTCTGTCAAAGCTGTGAGGACACGCCTCCTTTACAAACGGTCCCCAGCTTTTGGCAAAGACAAAGTGACAGACTAGACGTGTCTTGTTGTAAGGTTCTCCTCTTTGGACCCAGGACCAGACGGTTTTCAGGGTGGGACTGGATGCTATCTCCACCCAATGAGAAGGAGCGTATCAGGTAAGACCAACACCCCTTCTCTATTGTGGTGGAGATAGCATCCAGGAATGGGACATACCAAAGCTGGTTTGTCCTACGGGTGGGCCGCAGACTGGTCCGAGGTCCCCTGATCAGAATGGATCCTCTGGAGGACTCACCTGCCAAAGGCTGCTTCAGCTGAAGCAAAGGCGTCCAGTTTATAGTGTCTGATAAAGGGTGACGGAGAGGACCAGGTAGCTGCTTGACACACCTCGATAGAGGCCTGCGTCGCCCACACCGCTGTCGTGGCCGCACTCCTCGTGGAATGGGCCGTCACTCGCCGAGGTAAGGGGAGAGCCACCCTGGATCTCATAGGCCTTGGCGATAAACACCCGAATCCACTGGCCCATGGTCGATGGGGTGACCTTGTTGCCCAGGGTGGAGGGCTGGAAGGACACCAACAGGGACTCTGTCTTCCTGAAGGGGGAAGTCCTCTTGATATATATGCGGAGGGCCCTCCTTACGTCCAAGGTGTGCCACTTTTTCTCCAGGGCATGTACTGGGCCCGGGCAGAAGTCGGGCAGTATAAGTTCCTGAGCCCTGTGGAACCACGAGTTCACCTTGGGGACAAAGGAAGGGTCCAACCGCAAGACCACCCTATTGGAATGGAAGATACAGAGGTCCTTCCTGACCGAAAGGGCCGCCAGCTCTGACATCCGTCTAGCCGATGTGATGGCTATCAGGAAGGCTACCTTGCAGGTTAGGAAGCACAGTGTGGCTGATCTCAGTGGTTCGAAGGGGGCCTTGGTTAACAAGTGCAGTACCTTGGTCAGGTCCCATGTAGGGTACCTGTGAACCACTGGAGGCCGAAGGTTCGTTGCGTCCCTAAGGAACCTGCGTACGGTCGGGTGCTGAGCGAGGGACTCCCGATCCCCGCAAGAGAGGACTGAGGACAGGGCAGCCACCTGACGATGTATAGTGTTGGGCGATAGCCCCTTGTCCAGCCCTTCCTGGAGAGACAATTTGTTAAAGTCCTGGTGCATTCTCACGTTGCCTGCTGGGATCCTCCCTTGTAGCTGGCAAAGCCAGATTAACGAGGCCCTATTAAAAAAGGAGGCGGCCGTGGCGGCCTTGACCGCCTAGGCCACGGCCTGATGGGTCCTTTGGAGCGTTTGCTCCGCTCTTTTATCCTCTGCTTTCAGGGTCTCCTCGGGATCGCCAGGTATGGCAGAAGAGGATTGCAGAGCAGCCACAGGGGCATCCACTGTTGGTATCTGGAGCACCTTGGTGAGCTCAGGGCCCACATTGTAGAATCTCCTGTCAGAAGAGGACAGATTGGGACCTGACCTGGGTGAGGCCCATTGCCTCTGGACCACGTCAATAAACATTTTCGGGGAGGGGATAACCTCCGCCTCTGTGGTCTGCTCAGAGAAGAGGGGTCAGCGGGATCAGCTGAGCCCACTGCTAATTGGAGCTGAATGGTCCATCCCCAGCCTGGTGGAATTTTTAGCTTTAAAAAGTAGGGACTTGAACAGAGCTGGTTGGAACAGTCCCATGAAAACCGAGTGATCCGGTGTAAGACCTTCATCATCGGAGAGATTCCCTTTGCCCTTCCTCCTCCGAGAGCGTTTGGCTCTGCTGAGAAGGTGTAGGAGAGTAAGGCTCTGGAAAGGCTGGTAGGTCCCCTGGTAATGGGGGTGCCTATCTGTGGCCTGGGTCTAAAGAAAATCCAGAGGCCACTGAAGGTGCTGGCCCGGCCTGCTGCAATCCTGCAGCTATGCCTTGTCTAATGGCTTCTGCAATTACAAATTGCATGTTGGCAGCAATTTCTGGCTCTGTCCCCACTCCTGAGCGAAGCCCCGCTGCAGTTGGGGTGAAGGTTGCTTCAGGTACAGCTCTGGCCCTCTCCGGAGAATTCAGGAGAAGCTACTGCTGTAGTGAAATCTGACAGGGAGCCCACATCATCTGCATTGCCAATAGGCAAGTGAGACTTCTGCGGAGAAAAGAGCTCTGCAGCTCCCCCTGGTGACAAGTCAAGCGAGTACAGCCTAGCAGTTTGTCTAGGCTTGGCTCGCTGTTCTGACAATGGCTCACAGGAATGGCGGGAAACTGTCACTACACCCATGGGAGGTGCTTGCCGATTTCTTTTGGCTGCCTCTCTGGCGCATAACTTATCCAGAGCTCTCTCTCGCCGGCGCGTATCTTGGAGCTCTTATGAGGCGCCGCAGCCTTGTTTCCCTTTTTTGATGTGCCCTTCTTAGCCGCTCCAGCAGAGGAACTTGGCTCAGGGCTTCGGGAGGCTGCCGGTTGTCTCCTCAGCAGTCCTTCCTTCGCAGCAGTAATCAGCCGCCACCTCCGCCATTTTCAATGCGAACTGACCGGCAGATGTGCTCGTTGACAAGCTCTGCTGCCGGCGCGGTCTCGGAATGCGGAGAGTATGCCCGAGATACGGGCAGGGACTCCAGTGACTCCCGCTCTGAAAGGGAGGAAGGTATAGGGCTTTTAGGGTGATCGCTCAGCGTCTGAGGGACTTGCAGTCCGTTTCACTCCCTTTTGCAACTGACGGCCCGTTTGACAGTGCTGGAGCTGACGGCGCCTTTTCGCCTCTTCGAGACCGCGGTGGTTAGCGGCGTGGAGCCAGACTCATTCACGCTAACCACTTGCACTCTACCTGAAGTGCCTGCCGCTCCAGCGGCCTTCAGCGGGCCCGAGCCGAAGCTCTTCACGCTGGCAAACCCCAGTGGCTCTACCTGTAGACCGGGAGCCGGCCGGGTGGAATGAAGTCCATCGCTGTTTGTCGCTATGGAATATCGTATTCTGCACAAAAAGGTAATGGAACAAGTCTTTGACACATCTGTCCTAGCTGATGGACTGAGTCAAAAGCTGGAGACCGTTGGTAAAGGAGGTGTGTCCTCACAGCTCTGACACTCAGTCCAATCAGCTAGCAGACGAGGTCAACCCATTCCTGGATGCTATCTCCACCACAATGGAGAATAAATATATCTGCCAAATAACAGATTTTTCTTGGAATAATTATTACTTCAACTCAAAGTTAAATACTCCATTATCATTATAAAATGAAAGCTTTTAATGTTACACTATATTCGATCTTTAAATAATGTAACTTTTAAGGTAAATGCTGTTTACATTTTGTTGTAATTATTATACCATACTAGTAGTAAATATCTTTTTGCATTTTTTCTTCCAGTATTTCAGTATTATGGAACTCCTTGAATCAATTGATATGATGACCCGGAATTTACCATATAGGAAATATAGGCCTGAGTTTCCTGTTCACAACAATGCCAGGAAATGGTATGCATCCAATAACTTTTGGAAACGTCTACAATTCTGATGGTTTTTCTGTTAGAATATTCTCATAAATTGGAATTCAAAATCCCAAAGAAACTTGATAGGGAAGAATTTCATAAGTACCCTTATTAATAAAGTAATAGATTTAATTTTTGTATTTTGGAGAAGAGAATCAAGAATTATAAATTAATTTGTGAATATTGCTTTACTAAAATATAATTTAAAAAGAAATATTAACTTTGCATGTAATATTATGTCTCAACATTTTTTTTCTTTTTCTATTTCTATTAGGTGGCGATATGTTATGCAAGGCATTCTTGAAGTAAACATCCAGCCTAAGCTACAAATGTGGTCTTGGGAACATATTCGATACCATAGGAATCAAGTGAAAAGTTATAAAGAGCTCTATAAAATAAAAATAACTTCAAAGAAGGTTACACAAGACAGTTTGTTTATGTTGGAGGTTAGAGGTTTTAAATCACTATGTTTATTACAAGCTACAAATTGTTTTCCAAAATATAATGATGGATTGCATATTTATTTATAAACCTCCACTGGCTGACAGGAAGTTCCTCCTGACAGCTTTCCTGAATCTACTTCATTGTGGTTTTCCATTGATTCTAGTCAGTCCTGTCTAGTCTAACCCTTCTTCTTTGGATAACACTTCAAATATTTAAATGCTATCCTCTTAGTTTTCTGTTCTGTGGCCTAAAAATATCCAATATACAACTGTTCCTCACAAGATTTTATTTCTGGCCTCCCTTCACCATCTTGGAAGCTTTCCTGTGAACTTGCCAGATAGTTAACCATCCCAAGTGTTCCAAATGGGCCTGACCAGGACAGGGTAGAGTGGATGAATTACTTTACATCATCTGGAATGTATGGTACTATTAATGCAAAAAAGCTATTACGAATTTCTCTCTAACTCCAATTCCGTTACTATCACTCACTCAGGAAATGGTGGAACTACTATAAAATGGTAACATCTACCCCCAATTCTCAGAAGCAGTACCAGTGAACACTGGTCATTGGTACTAAGTGCATCTGAGAGGTGCAGAAAAAACGAGATCTCCCTTTTCCATCCTGGTTATGCTGGCAAGTGTGACTTCTGTCCCATTCCCGGGCATAAACTCTGACTATAAGAGATAATCCACTGGGTAGAAGTTGCCCAGTTGATTGGATTGAGAGAACACTTTTTCAGGAAGGGGTATATCTTCTTTTCTCCAGTTCTTTTCTCAGTTGAACAAGGGAAGGTTCCTTTTGCCAGTTGTCTTCTACTCTATATATTTTGAATGCCAAAACTAATTGTGCATGAAGGTTCCAACTATGTATGCATATCAGGGGCCTGGGTAGGGAATAGGGACAAAAATAGCTTCTCTCAGTTTTAATTCAGCAATAATTAAAACATCTCTTGCCCTTCGGAACAAGAAACGAGAAAAATCTGCTTGACATTTTGGGATTTTTGATGGTAAAAATAGATATTTCTATTTTTTCTTTCTATTTCTTCTTTCAGAGATTTAGGCCTACAAACAGACCAAAATTATTGGTACAATTCATGCTAGGAGTGATTGGGGGAGCTTGTTATATTGTGGTTGCAGGTTGTTTGATTTGAATCTTATCATCTGAAAATGGAAGCTCACTGGCAGTATATAATATTTTTTTCTTAATTTTCTAAGAAGATGCTGAGATTTCTGCTGCAGGTTGACTGAAATCTGGAACAATAGTACTTGGTTTAGAGTAGAGGATATGCTATAGCAACTTATGAATCTTGGATTGTTAAAAATTCTACTACAGGTAGTTCATGTTCATTTGTTCAGTGATCACTCAAACCTGCAACCATGCAGAACAAGGGGACTTGTCTATGGAGATTCTCAGTCATCCAGGTCATGGTTGTCCCAAAGGTGCTTTTTCAAGAGGCAACTGGACTTTCTGATTTTTCTTTGAAGACGTTTTGCTTCTCATCCAAGAAGCTTCTTCAGCTCTCACTGGATGGTGGGGAATGGAAGGATTTATATTCCTTGCAGACAACTGGTCATTTGCATTCTTTTAGAAAGTCATTTAGGCCACTTGGAGGTTTGTCTGTGTCCTCAGAGTCACCGGAGTAGTGCAAATGGGTGTGGAGCCTTCTTGGAACTGCTGGAAGGACTGTTGCCTCTTGAAAAAGCACTTTTGGGACAACAAGGGGACTTATAACCAGTCTTGGAGTTTTGGCCTTTGGCCTTTGCAGTATCCCTTCAGCCACACTATTGTGACTTGGCACCTAGCTCATGATTACAATGTTGCAGCAAGCCATTCCCTGTTAGTTTCCCACAAGCAAAGTCATTGGCAGGAACTTGGAAGCTATGGTCATGTGAGGTCATTACATAATGACCCATGAGGTCCTCACTTAACAACAGCAACCAAGACTGCCATCTATACAGTATGCAGTGCAGTCACATGACATTACACTTTACAACTATATTATTTGGTGATGGAAACTCTGTAGAAATACATTTAAATAAATACATTGTATTGTATGTAACGTACTTTTCTTTATAGGATCTAGAGAAGACTTTAGATATATTCAACATCACTCTAGCAAGACAACAGGCAGAATTTGAGGTAAATGTCTTCTAAACTACACTGTACAAAATGTAGTGTCTTTATTTCAGCATTTATAATGTAAATTATAAGTATAATGTAAAACCATCGAGATTATGAAATTAATACAGGTAGTCCTCGACTTACAATAGTTAATTTAATGACCATTCAAAGTTACAATAGCACTGAAAAAAAGTGACTTTATGACCTTTTTTCACACTTATGAACATGGCAGCATTTCCTTGACCTGATAAAAATTCAGATACTTGGCAACTGACTCAGATTTATGACAGTTGCAATGTCCTGGGGTCATGTGATCACCTTTTGTGACCTTCATCATTTAATTATTGTGCATTATAAAAACTTCCTGAGCTTTTTACCTTTGCTGATAAGGTGGTTAAGAACTGCAGGATCTGGATGACAATATTAGCAACTGGGGGTACATGTTTTCTGAAAGAGATTAATGGTGATGGTAAGGGATACAGCTGGCTCGCCTGGATTTCCTATTTCTCTGCTCCACAGAGTTTGTTGAGCAGGATTTCTAAGAAAGAGAGGGGGAAGCTGGATTTCTAAGAAAGAGTGGAGGAAGCCTGAAGGGTGAGAGAGGATTCCTGATTCCCAGGGTTATAAATCTGTTGAATATGCTGAGGCAAGAGCTGGAAAGTCATCTGTCCATTGTGGATATTTTAATTTGGATTCTGGCAATATAATGGTAACTTGAAAAGGATTGCCTAAATTCTTCATCAACTACGGGATAATATTTTCAAAGATGAAGCTCCAAAATGAGAGTTATTTAATCTTATGCACAGAGTTAAAATAGCAGTTGCTACTTTTTAGTAGTATGAATTTATATTATGAAAACACTACTCCTGCTTCAGATTTACCCATTTCAAAGAGATGCTCAGATTAGGTTGCATTTCTCCAGGCACCCTTGCTAGGTTTTCTTTATAACTGATATAATAAATAAATTATTTGATGTTATACAATTAGTAATGTTAATTTCTGCTTTGTTTTGCATAATAGGCTATTAAAGCTGGATTAAAGATTTTCAAACCAGGTGCTAAACAAGATGATGAAGACTCTGGTGGCTGGTTTAGTTGGATGTGGGGATGGTCTGGAGGAAAAAGCGGTGAAACAAAACAAGAACCAAAAGGTATAAAGATGGCAGTTTTGATCTAACAATTTGCGTAGTGCTGGAATGAGCTTTCACTATGATTAAACACCAAACTATCTTATCATACCGGTAGTACCTTTAGCTATTAGAAAAGGTAAAGTTGCTTCCACTAATGGAGTAGATTTAAGCATTTGACAAAGCTGTAATTGTAAAAAAAAAATATTGGAACCCTTATGCAGTGTGCTTGTTATAGAATGCTACCATATGAAAAATGTGCTTGTTTTTATTGAGTGTAGTAAAATTTGATATTGCAGGTATTGAACAGTTCATGACTCCACAAGAAAAAGATAAACTCTATGCAGCAATCGGATATAGTGAAACTGCTGTCGATCCAACATTGCCAAAAACGGTGGGTGTGATTTGGGTAGGATAGATCAGCAAACATTAGACTTTTAAAAGCAATGTATCTTATAATGAACAATGATATCTAAAGTACAAATTAATACATAGACCTAAGCATTAAATAATTTGTTTGCTTGCTTGCTTGCTTGCTTACCTAATGAAGCGTAAATGAACCAGACTTTTGTAGTTGGGATAGGACGCATGAGAACTATGGACCCATAGGCCTTTGTCCTAAATCCATTTCCTAGAACAGTGATGGCGAACCTTTTTTCCCTCGAGTGCCGAAAGCGCGCATGCATGCAATAGCACGCATGTGCGTGCCCACACTCATAATTCAATGCCCCCTATGCGCCCTGTTCCCCTGTGTATGCGCACGTGACCCCACCGTGTTGCCACGCCCCCCATGCATGCGTAACCCTCCATGCTCTCCCGTGCATGTGCGCATGACCCCCCTGTGTCCCGTTTTGGGCCTAGCAGGCCTCCCTGAAGCCTCCGGAGGCCAGAAACAGCCCGTTTCCCGACTTCCGGTGGGCCCGGTAGGCCCGTTTTTCGTCCTCCCCAGGCTCCAGAGGCTTTCTTGGAGCCTGGGGAGGGCAAAAACGGCCTCCCCCGCCCCCCCGGAGGCCCTCCGGAGGCCGAAAACGCCCTCTCAGACCCTCCGCGCAAGCCCTGTACTTACCTGGCATCTGAAACGGGCCGCATGGAGACTCCTGGGAGGGGAGGGGCGGCGTGGGCGGGGCCGGCCAAAAATAAGCTGGCCGGCGTGTGCATGCGCGCTGGAGCTGAGCTAGGGCAACGGCTCGTGTGCCCGCAGATATGGCTCCGCGTGCCACCTGTGGCACGCGTGCCACCTGTGGCACGCGTGCCACAGGTTCGCCATTACGGTCCTAGAACTTTTAATATTAATTGGTGCAGACATTAGATATTAATTGGTGCATAACTGAGCTTAATTGCCATTAGAGTAAGGGAGAATCTTCTTTGAGGAAGGGAGGGATTATTTGTGTTGTCCCCTCATGATATACCATTCAGAATATTCTGAGTGACCTTTTAATTATTTAAAGTTATTTAAATCTATTAGAATTATTAATTTTTAAAATTATTTTAAATAATTAACTTAGAAAACACATTCCATTAGAAGGCATTTTTCTTATATTTAGTGTTGTGTGTTCAGTCCAGTTCACTACTTTGAATTTCATACATAATGATTAATTTTCTGAATTTCAGATGTAATCATTAATAATGTTTGATTAAAATGTTCTTCAGTTCATGATATTTTTTGTTAATTTGCATAGTATGAAGCTATGAAGCTTTATATAAAATTAATAAGCATGTCAGTGCTAATCAGGGAAAACAAGGAGAAGCCTGAGCTGATAAAACTTGCATTAATTGATCTGCGTACGACAGTAGCACAACGCCCTGGTGCTGAATCAATAAGGTAGGCATTTATTAAAGGTAGATAAATAGAAATATAGTTTAAAATGTTGGAGCCTTTCTCTGGATGAGTGGCCATGTATGACCTTTCTGTATCGGCTTTGCCCTGTCCCCTTGGTTTTCCTTCTGGTTTTGTGCTCTTTGATAGCTTTTTTCCAGGTTTGTTTTTCCTCCTCACATGAAGAATCTTGAAACATATTTTATGGAAGATAAGATTTTGAGGGCATTACAAAAAATTTAAGAAGATACCAAAAAAAATTAAGAGACATGCAAAATATGTTTCATTTTTGTTATTTGATATTTGATCTATGTCTAAAGAAACTACCCAAGGGTTAGTATGGTGTAGTACGTAGTAGTTCTAGTGTTGGATTTTGATCAGGGAATTAGGTACTGGACAAGTTGTTCTGATGAAAAATATTTAGAGGAGGGACCATTCAGCCTTGATCTCCTGGAAGAAAAGCAAGATATAAATGCAGCAAATAAGTGAAGACCTCTTTTTTGTGTAAATAGAATTTTCCCCCCCCCCCGTTTGATCCTATACAACGATGTGAGAAAAATGTAAATTTGGCAAAAAAGTCAAAATCCTTCATATTTTCCATTGTAATTTTCTGATTATCACGAGAGCATAGAGCAAAAACTTTGTAGTAGCTTCTTTTGTATAGTAGAATATTTTGTTTGTGCGTGTGTGTGGTGTGTATATTAAATGCATTTGTGTATTTGTGCCTTTATGTATGTATATCCTTTGTGTTCTTTTTTTCAGATTTGAATCAAGCGTAAGTGCATTTGAAGTTCAGGGTATGGCTCAGAAAAAAACAGTACCCTGTCTAATGTCCTCTCACACAGTCCATTCACTGCACAATGCATCACTCTTTACGATAATGTTTGAAACCAATCCCTTAGATGAGAATTGCAATCAGAGACTAATAATAGAGTCACAGCCTTTGGAAATAATATATGATGCCGTAAGTAGAAAATGCTTATTCTACAAATTAAGTTTTAAAAAGACCCACATTCTACATTAAGAATATACATCATTGTTCTTTTATATACTTATCAGATGACCGTGAATAGTTTAGTTGATTTCTTCCGACCCCCAAGTGATGTTCATTTAGAGCAAATAACTTCAGCAACTTTAACAAAATTGGAAGAATTTCGTGACAAGACAGCTACAGGTAAACTATATTTTTACACACATGCACGCACACACTGAATTCACACTGTAACAGCTATCATAGTGTGAGGAGCAGAATCTAGTCCAAGAAACTGTTACTAATGCATTTTTTTGACTTTTTTGTCTAGGATTAGTGTATGTTATAGAAACTCAGAAGGTCTTAGATTTAAAAATAAATCTTATGTCTTCCTATGTCATTGTTCCACAAAATGGATTTTACGAAGCTACATCAAATAAGCTACTTTTGGATCTAGGTCATTTAAAGGTAACCCCTTCAAATTGCAAAAAAATTGCTTATATTCTATGTTTATGTTATTTGTTTTATAACCATTGGCTGACCTTAGCTGAGCTTAACAGAGTTCATTTCAGGCCCACGTTTAGCCTGGGTACTGCCTGGTTGGGAGATTTGGGAATATGGCAATAAACTAGACGTGGGGACAGAGGGCAGAATGCAGTGACAAACCATTTCCATACAGTTGCCATGAAAATGGATCTGTCTTGAATTAACCAGGAATCAAATTTGATTTAAAAGATATTTTAACAAACACACACACACACACACACACACACAGAGAGAGAGAGAGAGAGAGAGAGAGAGAGAATACTATATAATTCAGTTAAATCATGTATGTTAATTTCCACAGTTTTGAAAATGTCCATGTGATGATATAATTTGAAGACTTAACAGTAGTGGGCAATTTAGATATTTTCAAAAGTTCAGTATTATAGAAATGGGAAACCTTGGGCCAAGGATTCAGTTCAGTCTACCAGGCTGATCGACCTTAACCTGTAGAAAAAAACAGCAACGAAGTCACTTTGGGCTATAGGGTGAGGGACAAAATATTACTAGGATGACAAATGCTGAAGGAGGCAAGAAGTGCAAGATGAGGTGGAGAGGGTAACATTCCTGATTTTGCTCTATGTAGAGAACAATGCTCTATGCAGGGTAGTTCAGGGTGTTCCCTGATTGATTTGTACAGAGCCCTTCGCTTTATTTGTAATCTATTCTTGGAATATGTATTGACTATTTCTATTGATATTTTTTTTTAAGATGAGTAGTAAATGTCGGTCTACCTTGTCAGATATCAAAGTTGGCGAAAGTGCTCTTGAAGATATTATGTCAAGAGCATATGATAGGTTTGACATTCAACTCAGTAGCATACAGCTACTTTATAGCAGACATTGTAAGTATTAAATTTTGTTGATTTTAAAGGAATACCCTTCTTTAACATACTATGTAAATTTTCCCTTTTCTATGGCTTCTGTTCATCTTGAGCAAGTTATCGCTTTTAATGAGAATCATCTCATTAAGGCTCAGCTAAACATAGTTTTCTCTTCACAAAATAAGAGTCAAATCCATCTAGGTTAGTTCATAATATTAGGCCACTGATTGTGTCAATCATATTAAGACTGTAGAACATGCTTAGAAATATGGGAATCCCAGAACATTTCATTGTCTCCATACAAAACTTATTCCCAGATTAGAAAGCCATAGTCCAAACAGTACACAGAAAAACAGACTGGCAAAGAGTGAGAGAAGACTGTATACTCTTCCATTATTTAACTTCTATGCTGAATAAGTATTGAGGAAAACTGAATTGGAAGAAGATGAGCATGGTTTTAAAATTGGAAGAACCAGCATCAATAACCTGCTTCAGAGAACCTCACAGAAGAGGGGGAAGCCATCTGTCCCAGCTCTGTCTGCCAAACTGCTCTGTAATAAGAGTATGTTATGTAGTTGGGCATAATGGTTCAGTGACTACTGTACCAATTCCAACAGTGAGTGTTGTTTTATTGTTGCTGAGAATAGCAACCAAAAAAATATCTTTTCCTAGCTTTGAAGAAATTAAGGTTTAGAGAATTCATAGCCAATAACAGAAGTTGCATAAGAGTCGATAGAAACAAATTGCAATTTATTTATTGCAATGTATTTTGCAGATTGCAAAATACCTCTTGGTAGAAAAGAATCAGACACTATTCTTCTACTTCAAAATATGGATATCCTCTAAGGCCTGGAGCATAGCAGAGGAGGCAAGCAGCAGTATTGACATTGAAACCAACAGCAGCAGCAGCAACACCCTGTAGCAAGACCACCACTCATAACGGCCCCTCTGAAATCCAGGAGCATCATAGAAGCCAAGAAAGGCAGTGCAGATAGAAGCACTTAATACTTTTAGAATGCAGCAGGCATCTGAGCTGAATCTCCTCCATTATTAGAATACTAACTGGAGAAACAGGAACCATCGGGCAATACATCAAGAAGCTAGGCTGGGAGTTCTGGTGAAATAGCAACAACAAAAAAGCAAGTCAGCTTACCAAGGCTCACCCAAGCAGTTTAGGATACTGAGGAGCGACAGAGTGTTTCTGGGCATGGTTTAACTACAAAGTATGAGAGCTGCAGCGAAGGCATTCTACCCCCTAAGCTAGTTCATAGGAAACACGGGACCATTCCAGAACAAGTGGGAAATAAGGGGAATAGTCACCTTGATTTTTAAAAGCTCAAACAAACCCTGTCATTCCTCTGCTTCTATCTATTGGGTTCACCACAATAAAGATGCCACTAAAATTAGTGTAAAGTTGCTCTTTGTAGCTTTAAATTAGCATAAGCATTGATGTAGCCAAGCTTCTTAAACTTGATGAAAAACACTTGGAAAGCATCTACTGTACTGTAATATAATTGTTTTTCAAAGTTTCTTACAAGAAATATTTTTTCATTTCTAGATGAAAACTGGAAGGAGGCTCGTAGGTTACAATCCTCATCTCAACATATCTTGCAACCTCTGGATGTGAAAATGGAACTGAACAGAGCAATGGTTGTAACAGATGCAAGAATGCCCAAGTATTACTGCAACAATTATAACTATTTGTATTATTACTATTATTACTGTTACTATATATATTGTTCATTTGATGGAGACTATTATATACTTCTTCTATATCTGTTGACCTTCTACCAGGAAATCCAATAGACATGCTTTTAAATTGACCACCTGGTACCAAAAAATAGCAGAATATTGAACCCAGTAATCATATCTGGAAATTAGACCTACTTCCTAGATTAGATTTTTAGTTTACTCAGGGGTAGCTATTTCATGGTAACATCATTTTATTGCCAGATAAATCATCTTCAGATAGCCCTTGACTTACGATCACAACTGAGCCCAACATTTCTGTTCCTAAATGAGACATTTATTAAGTGAATTTTGCTCCATTTTATGACCTTTCTTGCCACATTTGTTAAGTGAGTCATGATAGTTGTTAAAGAACATGGTTCAGGGGTGAAATCCAGCAGGTTCTGACAGGTTCTGGAGAACCAGTAGCGGAAATTTTGAGTAGTTTGGAGAACCGGCAAATACTACCTCTGGCTGGCCCCAGAGTGGGGAGGGAATGGAGATGTTGCAATATCCTTCCCCTGGAGTGGGGTGGGAATGGGGATTTTGCAGTAACCTTCCCCTGGAGTGGGCAGGCAGAAGGAAATGGGGAGTTTCCAGTAACCTTCCCCTGAAGTGGTGAGGGAATGGAGATTTTACAGTATCCAAGCCACGCCATGCCTACCAAGCCACGCCCACAGAACCGGTAATAAAAAAATTTGGATTTCACCACTGACATGGTTATTATGTGAATCTGTATTCCCCGTTGACTTTGCTTGTCAGAAGGTTGCAAAAGGTGATCACCTGACCCGGGACTCTGCAACCGTCATAAGTATGAACCAGTTACCAAGCATCCATATTTTTTCATGTGACCATGGAGAATGAAACAAACAAAATGTTAAAAAGTTATGATATTTATGTAGTTACTTACCAAGCACATCTAAATTATATTAAAGTAATCAAAATATCTTTACAATCCCCAAGGCATGTCACAACTTTTGAGCACCCCTAATGTTTGGAAATTGAAAGTTGAAAAATTTGACACGCCCTAAATTGGGGATGCTACAACGATCTTAAGTTTGAAAAACAGTCATAAGCCACTTTTTTCAGTGCCATTGTAACTTTGAACAGTCACTAAACAAACTATTGTAAGTCGAGAACTACCTGTATTGAGATCAAAGTCTGGTCCCGTAAAACTGTGGCTGTGGCTTATTTAGTGCTCAGTTTTGGTGGCTATCAGAAATGACCTTCAAATTTATTTCTTGCTTTGGGATGTATGCTCAGACTGGTAATTCAGAGTTTTAGAGAAAGTGCTGCATTATTTTAACGTATTTAGTATTACTCCTGTTATTGATTTTCCTTTCAAAGTTTTTTTTTTTTTTTTTTTTTTCTTTCTGTCCATTGTAATACCTTTTTTTTCTGGTTTTTTTATTT